>CP139507.1:282197658-282797658 GCA_021014915.2 Artemisia tridentata subsp. tridentata | reverse complement strand
AGGTAATCACAGCTTCAAGATCTTTGAAGAGGGTCTCGGGTAGGCTTTTTGTTCATGTGATCTTATTTTTATTTTTATAACCGAATCAAAAAGAAGATTAAAGCATTTGATTGTTTTGATTTTTCTTTTAATTGTTCGGATATTAAATGAATGATGTTAGTCTTCAAAACATTCGATCAATGATGAGTAATCTTCTTTCGTGTTATGATCTTAAAGGTCATTGGGCGTTTGTACCCCACGAAAGAAAGCAAGAACTGAGATCATTTGAGATTTTTTTAAAAAAAAAAAAAAAAAAAAAGAAGAAGTTACGTGTCTTGTTTTTCGAGTCTTGAGGTTGTTTGGAGATGGGATTGAAAGTGATGAGTTGTGATAGGATTGGATTTGTAGTTGTTGGTTTTGAACGAGGCTGTGAGATTAGGATAGCTGATGGTTTAGACTTGGCTGAGAACAGTTGTGTATCCATAGATTCATGCTTGTTGTCTTTTTCATTTTATTTTGTTTTCATTTTCGATCTCTATTCTTGGACTGATGATGGATATCAAACAGAGGTTCACATATGAGTATGGTATTTGGTTGGTGGTCTGGTCAACTTGGTCAAAGCTTCTTAGGCTGGTCATGGCTGTGGTCAATGCTTCTTAGGCAAACCGCTACTTATGTTGAAATTTTTGGCAGCATCTCGTTTTGGATTTACTAATAAAAATAATTTTAATAGGCAAACAGCTAGATCCCCAAGCCGCTGGTCAAGTAGTCATTGACTGGTCAAACCGCTGTGGTAACAAGACAAAACAGTCACTTTCACAATTTTTGTCTTTTTACCCGTTTTGGTTACACACCAAACTGCCACTTAAAATTCACGCTAAACCTCTACATAGAAATCCCACAAGCCGCTGATAAGAACAGAATACCATGAGCCAAACAGCTAGCAAGAATCAATGCCAAACCTTTTCAACATAAACCTCCAAATACACAGAAGAATGCCAAAAGAATATGAATACCAATTGTAAGACATAAACAGCAACCAAGAACACTTCCCCAAGAAGTAGTTCTAACACACCACAAGAGTCACAAACTACACAAATACAGCCCAACACACAACAAAATCACAAGTACACACACCTTTTCCAGGTGCACCTTTAGCTTCACAAATAAGCCACAAAGCAGCAAGAAAAACAGGCGAGAATAAGAGGCTTTTTCAATCTACACACTTCGAGCAAGTAAAAACCATAACCGCAAAAAGAGACCCGTCATTCATACACACAAATGACACGAATCTATTAACATTGCAGTTCAAATCGCGGCTTTTAATGAAACACCACAAGCAGTGAAAACCATAAGTATTTAGAACCCACTGATGAACATATAAATTGTAAAATCCCAAAACCCATGAGTATCCACAAGAGAGCATGTAACCAGATAAAGCCCAAAGTACATATCAACATGAAAACCGAATGACACTGCTCGAAGAAATATTAGAAAAAAAATTGTTCTGCTCGAATAAAGATTGGGAAAGAAAAAAATATAGAAACCATGAATCTGGATCTCAAAAAACTTTGGAGGCCTACATGAAAGTTAAAAAAATCATATCACAAACACATGGATAGTATATAAAAATAATGATTCGAACAATCATAAGAACAAAAACAGTTTAGGCAAAAAAATGATTCGAATCAAAACAAATAAAACCGACACACAATCAATCGAACCTAACCATGGCTCTTGATACCAATTGTAGAATATGACCATCTTGATTGTGTGCTTGATTCGGGTGGTCTTGGATCTTGAAAGATCAAGAAACCCATGGTAGATGAGTTAGGTGGAAGATGAAATAGAGAGAGAGAGTGTGGGTAACTCAAAAATCAGGAAAATTAGATTGATAGAAATGAGAGTTCCACCCTTCCCTTGTGTGGGAAGGGTTATATATATAGTACCTAATATTGTGCCCCTAGTGGGCTGTGGAGTGAGCTGACAGTGGGGAAAGCCCCGACCCACTCCACAAATATATTTAACTACACTAATAATACTAATAATAATAATAGTACTAAACTAATATAAATAAGCCTACGAGCTATGTGAATGCTAAATAGATGCTCGGGGTGACCGAACCTTCATCTGAATATTTATATTTCTAACAATTTATATTTAGCCGACTTATCAATAACACACACACTTAACGAGCAGTGTACCCGGTCAGTATGAATATAATGGTAAGTAGAGTGTCGATCACTAAGAGTGGAACGTATTATCTAGTTATTCTAATCAGTATTTTAATATCCTAAGTTAGCTATACAACCTAATCTAACGCAAGGGGGTTTCAGCCTGAGAGACTGGCACAGTTTGGTTATAATTAAATTGAAAACTAAACTAATGAGCACGAATCAGCGATTAGCACACACGTACACAGATAGATACTCGAGACAATAAGAAGACCTGTCCTGATAATTAAGTAGCTTGTCACTTGTTTTATTGATAGTTTTATATGAAGTGTATATAATTAAACCTTTCTCGTTGGCTCTAATCTTATCGGCGAGTAAACCCTTAATGATTACTTATGTCTATCCTATTTATTTAAGAGACGTTAAAACAAATAGGCGAGGAAGGGGCATGGCGACCCAAGCAAGACTCAGCTAGACACAGAGGTTATCAATGCACTAATAAAAGTCACCAAAGACATCAACATATAAACTTTAATTAATGGGAAAGCAATATTAAGGGGAGTGCATGATCTTCCGTAGTCACATGACACAAGCCCATCAATCCTGATGAATTAAAGTGTACTAAAACAATAAAACAAAACTACTTAATGAATTGAATACATGCAGGACCTTCTTACAGCTCTTGTATCTTTGTTTAGGTGTGTCTTGTGCTGCTTGGTCATCTGAATTCGGCTCTAGGGTTATGCAAAAAGTCTCCTAAATTCGTCTGTCCTTGGGGTATTTATAGTTTCTGTCTGAGGGATCGATGCGGCGCATTGACTTAACTTCGCGTGGGGTCCAAGATTAATATATTCTGGAATATTCGTACACCGTCTTCAGATGCGGCGTAACTTGATCTTTGTATGCGGCGCATGTACTTTAGCTGTCTTGGATTGTAACTGGTGAAATCTTGATAGTGATACGCCGTATGTTAGAAGTATATTGCGGCGTATCTGGAGTAGAACGAGCTTGATCTTCTGGATTTCAGTAGGCTTTTGACATCTCGCTTGTTTTGCTCCATAATTAATCCAAAATCGCCAAGTTTCACATAATGCTTGTTTTTACCTGAGAATTACTAAAGTAAACATTAATGTATCGATTCTCATATATAATATAATAAAACAAGTCAAATAAATAGGATTAATGATGATAATAAAATGTACTTATTTGAGTTCATCAAATATCCCCCCCACTTGAACTTTACTTGTCCCCAAGTAAACCTTAGAATTAATCGTATGAAAATGTATCCTAAAAGATATTAGGATTTATTTTTATATTTAAGCAAGTATTCGTTTTGTCATAATCACACAACCAATCACTTAACGAAGTAGAAACCAAAATAATTTTTAATGTAAAACAATTCTAAATCATTTAGTTTCTTAGTCGTGACGAATATTCTATCATAGGCTTGGCAAGTATACGCATCTCCCCCACTAAAGCCAAGGAATAACAAGTCTAAAGCGGTAAAAAGGGTTTGTTGGTTAAGGGTTGATCATCCTTTTTAATCTCTATCGATCTCACATTCCAGAAAAGGCGACAAAATTACAAATACATGATCGAATCCACGACCACGATACTTGCAATTGCTCAAATCCTTAACTCGAATGGGCTAAAGATAGGACCAAGTAATCTTCACCAATAATATTATATCAAAAAGGGCGACAAAATCATAAATACATAGCCGAATCCACGACTACGATACTTAAGATTGCTCAAATCCCTAATCTCAATAAATCAAAGGTTTGGATGAAGAATGATATAGGGTATGGATAATATTTGGGATACAAATTGGTGTAAAATAAAAAAAAAATAAACAAAACAGATAAATTAAAATCCTAAGTGTGGTTAATCACTTTCCCAACCATCCCATGAATAAGACTCATATCATTGAATAACTCACGTTTTAACACTTGAAACACACGCTTTAGGTAGACACGAATTATACTCAACAAGATCTCAATCAAAGAATAACCTTAGTTGGCGTTCCCATAACGGCCAACTCCCATTCAATCCATAAATATAATATACAACAACAAATAGTGGTGATATCTCCCACTTAATACAAAACTTTACATAAGTTGGTTAAAACAAACTTCCAACTTTTCCTTTTTCTTTTTCTTTTCTAATTTTTTTTTTTTTTTTTTTTTTTTTTTTTTTTTTTTTTTTTTTTTTTTTTTTGACATCAACATATATGTTTAAAATTTCACAACTTTTCTATCACTTATTTTTCCGGATAATTTTTTCATACTCTTCATACCTTCAGAAATAACTGTAATAGTGAAAGTAGCAAACACACGAAAAATAAACTAAAAGTTATACAATATTTACTTTCATACCAATTGCATTGTATAATTTCCCGACCTAACCAAAGATAATGAATTACGCACGCGAACACAGGTAATGTAAGGAAACACACTTTGCCTAAAGCAATTAACCACGGATTTTAATCTACAGGGTAGGCTAAGGTGTAAGGGTGTATCGAAACGTTATAACAAAGGTGTAAGAAATGAAAGGAATGGCCCTGAGGGTTTTTCTAGGGGTATCTTACTCTAAAAGTGAGAGTAAACAAAGGGTTTATACGGGGGTTAACTAACCAGTGTAGTCAGTTAATATCACATAACATATAAAGGCTATTTGGGTGTAATCCTAGAAATTTACCAATTTAGACAAGTCACTCCAATTATATAGATAATACTCATTATGGTGGTCTCGAATAGTATACAAGCCAAGTTCTAAAGTTTACAAGTCACCAGCACACTAAAGTTTTAATATTTTTGAAAGAATAGAGTTATGTGTGCGGCTATGTAATTTAGACTTTAAACAAAAACATGCTAAAAAATTTTAAATTTTGATATATTAAGCGCATTTTAAGCATATTTTGAAAAAGTTTAGGACAAGTAAGTGTTATAATTCTCCATCCCCCCACGTAAGTTAAACAACGTCCTCGTTGTTTGTGTCAAAGGTTAAAAACTGGAAAATAAAAGAATTAGAACAGAAAAACTCCCCTGAGATTTGCTCGGTATGATCCTCCATTATTCGTATAAGAGCAAAAATCAACTTTCTTGTGGATGAGAACGTTTAAGCTTCATAAATGAAGTATCCACAAAAATGCAGGAATCTATAATACCATTTAGACTTTAACACACCTGAGTTAAGAAGGTTCAAACTTGCATAATACATTAGTAGTTAGTAAAAATAAAACCTAAAAAATTAAACTGTAAATCATCAGGTCAGTCGATACGCCGTATCTTATGGAAGAAGATACGCCGTATCGAGCCTGGAATAAGTACGAATCAGAATAAAAGATGCGTCGCATCCGTAACCAGGGATGCGCCGCATTAAATAAACTGACAGAAAGTTTTAAAGTTATAAATAAAAATGCAGAAAATAAAATAAGATATGACCAGTGCAGGTGATGCGTCGTATCCTATGATGGAGATGCGCCGCATCTTCTGCAGGTCTGACAGACTCGACACAGAACAGAAAATTAAAAAAAAAAATTCTCCGGGTTGTCTCCCGGTCAGTACTTGTCTTTATTCCAGAGTCTTCAAGTTAGACTCACGTTCAGCTCCTTATTTTGTTCTTGTTACGTGCCATCCTTCTTCTTTCATCCGAAAGATGTTACCGTATAGCTCCGCAACATTTTCTTCCGTTCGACTTAATCTAATATATTCTTTGGTCTTCGTCGCAACATATTCCTCA
This sequence comes from Artemisia tridentata subsp. tridentata, assembly GCA_021014915.2. Taxonomy (NCBI): domain Eukaryota; kingdom Viridiplantae; phylum Streptophyta; class Magnoliopsida; order Asterales; family Asteraceae; genus Artemisia; species Artemisia tridentata. The sequence continues at coordinate 282,791,764 of CP139507.1, read as the reverse complement.
TATGGTCCCAAAGAGTATTTGATGACTTCAATTTTTTAAGAAATTATCATGGGTGGGTTATTATAAGTGATCCCAAGTAGTCGACATTTTCTCTCGATGAATTCTTCTTCGTCTTTATTAACAAACTTGAAATAAGGATCCTTATTCAAATAGTCATCAAGTTCATCAATTAATGACTCATCGTTATTATCATAGGGGTAATAATTAACCAAGTTAATGGATTGATAATAATCTTGAGTCTCGTCCCACTTTCTTTTCAATTCCCATTGTAAGCGTCGATTAAGCCTTGTGTAATCATCACATTTTCTATGCACCCATTCCCAGAAAGTAGTATTCGATGCTCCCTTTAGTTCTTTTAAGTATTTGATTCTACCTTTTTCTTGCAAAGCCTCTGCTCTACGTGGGGAATCTTCAACTTTTTCATACCAATCATAGTCTTCAAAGTATACATCGTTTCCAACTCGTTTCATTCCAATTATACTTCCCCCATTGCAGGTTCCATCATTCTTCCAATCACAGGTTGGCCATTCACTACTTCCATCCTTGAAATGGAAAGGTTTACAAGTGTGATTAATATGCCCAAATTCCCATGGTTTATCCCAAACCCATGGTATCTGATCATTCCATTCGTAGTACCAGGTGTTTTTGAACTCATCATAAGTTTTGAATCCTGGTAGATCTCCAGTTAGCACATCAGCGTCGATTTGAAGAAGGTAATTAAATTCTTTGAATTGTTTGCACAAGGGTGTCTCATAATTGAACACATCAATGTCTATGCTGAACAATTCTTCAATGCCTTCCTCGATCGTTGAATCGTCATGTGATGATCCATTGTTGCTTTCTACTTCCTCATCTTCCCCTCTCATCCAATATACCCATAACACATCTTTAGTAGCTCGGTCCATGATCTTATGGTTATTGAACTTACTAGCTAACCAATCTGAAAAATCAGCATTATTAGGATCGTAGTTAACGTCAAAGCTAGTATTACCAATCATTTTCCTCCTTATCTCCATGAACTCATTAAATTGTTCTTTAAAACTTCGTGTCAACCATGAAGTCACAATCCGTTTGACTTCATTTGTAGGAGCAAATTTGGGATCACCGTATTTAAGTTCAAGCCATTCTTCTAAAGAGATATCCATCAACCTTACCAACTTTTTATGAAACAGTATCTCCGATTCAACATAAATTCTTTCATCATCCAGATTGCTTTTATCTAATCCCCAATACTGTTCGGAATAAGGCATATAAGGAGTTTGTATAGGTTGGATATTTCCTCTACCATAGCTTTTGTTGCTCGATTTGTTGACTGCATTTGCTGAGTTCATTTATTCAATTTGGAATTTCCCATATTTTTCTTCGATAGTCGTCCAAGTTAATCCTTTAGATTCAATGATAGGCCATAAAAGTAACAATTCATCTTCAGTGTAGCTCATTAGTAAATCATAAGAGAATATCCCATCTTCAATATTGCATAAGCGTTTGAATTCCATATAAGTAGCTTCAAGAGGGGTTTCCCAATAAAATAAATCGGCATAAATCGTGAGTACATTGAAGTTGACATCTTCATAAACTTCCACTGAGTAGACGGGCATGTTGGTTTGAGATACGGATTTGAGTAAAGCATCGATCGTAGGTAAGTTGCAAGTAATAACATCGAAATTTTCGAATGAATCCGAAAGCAAGAGTTCCTCTTCCAATTCTGAGCTTTTAGTAATGCTTGATGCTGGGAACTTGCTCAAGCTAACTTCATAGTTATCACACTCGTCATCACTTTCCAGAATTAACGGCTTTTTGGTACGGGACTTTTCATTGTGCTTATCTTTCATAAGTTCCTTAGCAAGATATCCGTTTATTGACATATCTTCCATAGCAAAACCTGTCATCAAAGGTAAAATCGTCAGTAGGATCTGTTTGCTAGAAGAGAAATTAATGAATTTAGAAACGAATATAAAGAATAAAAATGGCTGATATCTGCGAATGATGCGCCGTATCCAGAAAGTTGGATACGCCGTATCTTATTTCGTTAAAATTTAATCAGACTTTTATTCAGAAAACAGATACACCGCTTATGAATAAGAATGCGCCGTATCAAGTTTAAATTATCAAAAATCGATTATATTTATTAAATTATATGCGTCGTATTAACAAAAGCTAATGCGCCGTATTTTCTTTACGTTTCAAAATACAAGATTTTTGATTTAGTAGATGCGCCGTATCGATAAAGATCGATGCGTCGCTTCTGTTTAATAATTCAAAAAACTGTTTTTAATTTAAATAGAAAATACGCCGTATCTGTTAAAACAGATGCGTCGTATGGCGTTAGGCTTTAGAAAAATTTCTTATTAAAAACACAATACGCCGTATCTTGGGGAAAGATGCGTCGTCCTCGAATTTATTAAACGCGTTGTATTTTATAAAAATTAAACGCAATACGCCGTATCTGTGAAAACAGATGCGCCGTATCGTTTGTATCAGCACAATACAACGACAGCAGAATGCAGAAAAATAGAAAAAAAAGAAAAACAAAAATAAGAACAAACAAAAAGAAACAAAAATTACAGAAAACAAAAACACACAAAAACACCGAAAATATGCAAATTATACAATGAATGCAATCTATCTAATATATAACAGGGTTAGTGGTTAGAATCTATAAAAAAAAAAACTAAAAAGAAAAACCTAATTAAAATACTAAATCATATTAACTGATAATAACAATTCACTCCCCGGCAGCGGCGCCAAAAACTTGATGCGCGCGCGTGATGTGTCGTTGCGGTTTAGCAGTATTAATGCCTACTCAAGTTTTAAATTTATATTTAGCCTACTTATCAGTAACACACACACTTAACGAGCAGTGTACCCGGTCAGTATGAATATAATGGTAAGTAGAGTGTCGATCACTAAGAGTGGAACGTATTATCTAGTTATTCTAATCAGTATTTTAATATCCTAAGTTAGCTATACAACCTAATCTAACGCAAGGGGGTTTCAGCCTGAGAGACTGGCACAGTTTGGTTATAATTAAATTGAAAACTAAACTAATGAGCACGAATCAGTGATTAGCACACACGTACACAGATACATACTCGAGACAATAAGAAGACCTGTCCTGATAATTAAGTAGCTTGTCACTTGTTTTATTGATTGTTTTATATGAAGTGTATATAATTAAACCTTTCTCGTTGGCTCTAATCTTATCGGCGAGTAAACCCTTAATGATTACTTATGTCTATCCTATTTATTTAAGAGACACTAAAACAAATAGGCGAGGAAGGGGCATGGCGACCCAAGCAAGACTCAGCTAGACACAGAGGTTATCAATGCACTAATAAAAGTCACCAAAGACATCAACATATAAACTTTAATTAATGGGAAAGCAATATTAAGGGGAGTGCATGATCTTCCGTAGTCACATGACACAAGCCCATCAATCCTGATGAATTAAAGTGTACTAAAACAATAAAACAAAACTACTTAATGAATTGAATACATGCAGGACCTTCTTACAGCTCTTGTATCTTTGTTTAGGTATGTCTTGTGCTGCTTGGTCGTCTGAATTCGGCTCTAGGGTTATGCAAAAAGTCTCCTAAATTCGTCTGTCCTTGGGGTATTTATAGTTTCTGTCTGGGGGATCGATGCGGCGCATTGACTTAACTTCGCGTGGGGTCCAAGATTAATATATTCAGGAATATTCGTACACCGTCTTCAGATGCGGCGTATCTTGATCTTTGTATGCGGCGCATGTACTTTAGCTGTCTTGGATTGTAACTTGTGAAATCTTGATAGTGATACGCCGTATGTTAGAAGTATATTGCGGCGTATCTGGAGTAGAACGAGCTTGATCTTCTGGATTTCAGTAGGCTTTTGACATCTCGCTTGTTTTGCTCCATAATTAATCCTAAATCGCCAAGTTTCACATAATGCTTGTTTTTACCTGATTACTAAAGTAAACATTAATGTATCGATTCTCATATATAATATAATAAAACAAGTCAAATAAATAGGATAAATGATGATAATAAAATGTACTTATTTGAGTTCATCAATGATGACAGATCATTTTTGGATTTGAGATTGGGGATCTGATGAGAAATAAAGAGGAGAGAGGAGATGGGAAATAAAGAAGTGTTTGATTGAGTATAGCAGGGATGAGGCTTGTTAATACAAATAAACCGTAAAAACGTTTATTTATATCTTACGATCTTTTTATGTTTTGTTGATAACAATCGTAAAATCATTTTAACGAGATAAATAAAATACGTAAGTTTTCGAGCCAATAGTTTACTAACTCATTTCACTGAACAAATAAATTATTAAACATATCTAGTTAAGCAGTTTACATAAACTAAAAACCATTTTTATAAAACACTTATAAGTAAAACTTGTTACTTACATTTTTATAAAAATACATAGCTTAAGTTCAACGAGTTAAAATTAATATGTAAACAAATAGATTGGACTATCCATTACCCATGACCTATAACCCATGGCCCATGTGCATTACATCATGCATGACATCAAGTTGGGTAAAACCCATGATCCATGACCCAAAGTCCTTGACCGATGACCCAAAGTTCACAACCCATGACCCAATATATGCATTGCATCATGCATGACATAATGTTGGGTATCCATGATCTATAGTCCATGACCCATGACCCAAAACCCGAAATTGTAACCCAAAATCTGGACTGGAATTACCCAGCTGCCGGATCCCTTTTCCAAGGGATCCGCCAGAATCGGCTGATCAGAGAACTATTTGCCTATAAATGGTTAGCCATTTCTTCATGTTTCACAACCACTTCACATATATAGTCTATTTGTATTCTTGCTTCTCTAACTTCAGATCTTAGGATCAACCATGTAGTTTTTCTTTAGTGATTCTCAAGGTTCCTCTTAAAGGCGAGATCACGACGTTTTGCATGAAAGACTTGCAAGCTCGAAGATATGGGTTGCTAGGTTTCGTCATCATCACAAGACCACTGAAGTGTTTCTTGTTGTTGGTTCTTATTAAGTATGTCATAGATGTGTTGTGATAGTAGGTGTTGATTGGGTTGTGGTTCCTCCATTATAAAGGAACCTGATATCTAGCTTTGTACCGGATAAATTGTAAGCGACGTAGGTTTGGTTCTACCTTGTGGAAGAACCCGGTATCTAGCTTTGTACCGGATAAGTGTAAGCGACGTAGGTCTGGTTCTAGCTTGTGGAAGAACCCGGTATCTAGCCTTGTACCAGATAAAGTGTAGGCGATGTAGATTTGGTTCTACCTTGTGTAAGAACCCAGTATCTAGCTTTGTACTGGATAAATTGTAAGCAACGTTGTGAAGGCTTCTCCGCCAAGATAAGGAGCTTGTGGTTTAGTGTTTACGAAGTCTTGAGTTGGGTACTCGGGGAGTGGAGTAGGGCAAGGAAGATGACCTTGTAGCCGAACCACTATAAATACTCGTGTCACGGTTTTATCTTTCTTTACTCTAACTAGTATTATATTTTCATCTTATCTAACTATCAATATCCACACATCAAAATATATTGACATAAAACGAAGTTTTAATTGATAAAACTATTCACCCCCCCCCTTCTGGTTTTCTACAAAGATATTTTATCAGCAAATGATGAAGATGCCCCTAATTAAAAAACATGCATCTTGTTGTTGATCCAACGGTTAATAGCACTTTTTAGGCTTTTTAAAATATTCCGACTTTTTAAAGGACCCCCCACCTTGTTACATTTGTAGGTCTGAGGCTTTATTTATATGAGAATAATTTATATTTTTTATTTTTGTATAAGTTGGATTTGTCCCAAACTCCCAACCATGTGATAGCAATATCACAAGTTAAATACCAAACATAAACATAAGGAATGATATTGACATACATGGTATTATATCACCCTCTTATTAAGGGTCCATTTGGTTTGTAGATGGGTTTAGGATTTGGATTAGGATTTGGATTCGGATTTAAGGTAGGATAGAGAAAATATATTATAAATTATATAAGTAATTAGTAAATAATAGAAAGTTATAAAGTGGGCCATAGTTTTATGGAAGTAGTCAATAGGATGAATCAAAAGACGAAAAACAAAAATAAAATAGAGGGAAGAAAAAGAGATAGTGGGGGTGTCAACAAAAGTAGTCCCTTATGACTGGATTTGTCTATTCCTCCATTTGCGGGGTTCAATCCCATTTTCAAACCCCATGTATTGTAAACAAACAATTATATTTTACTTAAAGTCCAAACATTTTGACAAAAGGCTCAAACCAAACATGCCCTAAATCCATATCAATAGTGATTCCGGATAGCAAACCAAACGCACCTTAAAAGTACATCCAGTCGGTATAAGCTGACACACAAAAAAAGTTTCAGTGTATATATACTTTTGTCCTTTTGTGACATAGTTTTCTCAGAAATATGTCAATAAAACCTAAAACTATTACCCTTTTTTTGGCAAAAAGTTTTTACACCCGGTAAATTTTATTACTCCAAAAAAAATATTTAGGTACATAGGATGTGAGTGAATCACACATCTTGGCCCGTTACATGACGGGAAAATAAACGCACCATTTGTGCTTCAAACCGAACCTATCATAATAATGACAAACCAAACTTATGAAAACTACTATATATAACTACTAACGTCTAGTATGACCACGAAGCCTTATATCATAAGCGTCACAGAAAGCTAATTGCTCTTTAGTTAAAAAATTTCACTCATCATCATCATATGGGTTATCATCATAATCATCTTTCCAACCCTCGTATAGGCTCTTCCTCCCAATTCCACCTCTGCTCTTGGATGCCATGAAACCTATAGTTTCGTCAAAAACCTCCTCACCACTTCACTATCACTATCTTCACCAACCATATCACTTACCTTATTCTTTCCTATATTCAAACCAGCCACATTGGACAGGGTAGGAGTTGGCTGCACATTTGCCTATTGTACCTTATTCACAAGTGTAGCATTATTAGGCATGCTCGTCAAGATCTGAACAGGCTCCGCATCAGCCTTCCGCCCCTCGTCCACACCAATTTCAGCCCCCATGGAATTACCCTCATTTGCACCTAACACATCATCATTTTCAACCGACCTATAACAACCCGCTAATTTACAGGACAATACTATTCAACAAACTCGAATTTATTTTCTTGACATTTATTTGAGTACCATTTTACGTATACTTTTTACCTGAACCAATGTGAAATTTAGAATATATTTCAAGTACACTAGGATTTAGACTATATTTAGTCCACAACGCTCCAGTACCTTGCTCCTACTCCGGTTCACAATTTTAAACCTTAAAACAATTTCCTATTCTTTAATTACTTACGGTTGTCAATTAAACAAACGCTAATCGTGATTTAAAATTAAACATCCGATATACCCAATTCTCCCAACGATTGTTTCTAACGTATTTTTATACTTCCAAAATTATTACCAAAGTTTCAAAAATATTTCCTGACGCCTAAAGTAATTTCTTTACATCTTACGTTTAATTACGTATAACTTTCGTTAATCACCGAAACAACAACCAATACCTATTTTTAACACCCAATACATACAATATATACACTTTTCTATCAAAACTACTCATCTAAACCTATTTTATGTAGTATGCCGCCCCCCCCCCCCTCCTTCATGTCTTAAAGATTTTTGTTGGACAAAATACATGTGCTCATTAATTATCCAACACAATAGCACAAAACATGGAATGTAAATGGCAACTTGGAGGCTTAGCCTCCCATTTGTCCCCCTCCTTAATACCAATCGCCCCCCTCCTAGCTAGCCAAATGATGCTAGTTGACCATACTATTGAAACTTTGAACAAGTTCAAGTATAAATACAAGCCCTTTAGTCTCATTTTTGCTCTATTAGTTCAAGTGAAAAAAAAAGATATCACCTCCCAATTTCATACACAATTCGACTCACCCTAAGGAGCAAGGAAGGAGATAGCTTGTTTGTGGTTAAGATCAAGTATACTTAAGGCATTCTAGCAAGGATTTGGAACACTAATCTTGGGGTTAAACAAGTGTTTTACAACTCTTATCTCACTAATCACTTTTGTAAGTAAATCTTACATTTCTAAAAAAATTCATGTTTTTCTTGTCCTAATGCTTGTCAAGTATCTATACTTAGTTATCACTTGGTACATGTTGATAAAGTTTTACATACACCATGATCCTTTAACAAAATATTATGTTTTGAACAAGTTTTGGTTACAAGAAAACTAGCTAGCAAAAATCTTCACAAGAAAGTGATGAAAACATTATATATACTTGTATGTTAGTAAACTTGTAGATTTAAACATTCTTGATGATTATTACATGGACCTTAGAATATTGTTAAGTTTATGTTTAGATCACCATTATTATGTTGAGAGGTTGATGGGTGAACTAGGACTAGATTTGAAGTGGTTGTTAAGTGGGTATAATAGCTAGAAGGTTTGGAAAACTAATTTGGCACTTAAAAAATGATTCTGTCCAGTTTTGATTGATACAGAAAACTCAGTAAGCTATTAACAATTTTAGGCTAGAAATATAGAAAATAGACTTAATAACGAAAACATGGCCGCTTGAATGAGTTAAAACGGTCTTATAACGAAAAAGATACGCTATTTTCAATTTAGACGACGAAAACTACATTTTCAGAAAATAATTGAATCTGTCCAGAATTTTAAGAGATGAAAACTGAGGTTAAATGATGTCTAGACTAGCCGAGACCTTGAAAAGCCTAGAGTATACTTAAATACCTTTGCGGGGATAGGTCGAACTTAAGAAAAGTAGTTACGACGCAAAAGTTATGGCCTAATAAAGATTTACGGCAACATATAGTTTTGACAGCTTCTATTTTGCTAATAGAAAGCTGTTAGGATTTTTAGGAATGGATTTTTGGACATTTAGAGTACATTTTGGCTAAAATGACGTGAACGGAAATTGTAGAACATTATATATATCTAGTAGGCGCGTTAGATGTTTTTGAAATAGTCATTGTCATGATGACTAAAACTTGGTCGCAAGATAAACAAGTTGCGTTTTCTAAAGTGGTAATTTTCTAAATAAATGATCAAGGTGACGCAATTATATTTTGACAACAAATATTACAACAACATGTACAAGTGATAAAGTAATGTATGAACTTGCGTGCATGACCTTGTTTTCGAACCTAAGACGCATGTATTATTTAGGTCGCGATTAGAGTTATCGGATTAAATCGCCGTTTACAAATTCACCAGTCGGGAATTGCTTTTGCTAAGGTGAGTTCTCGTAGCCCCTTTTTCACTATGTTTTTCCTTGGGGGAAAATGGTACTCAAATGATATTTTATCTATTTTCATGCTGTGATCAACTGTTTTCATGGTTTTGGACGATATGTGTGTTTTGATTGCAATATGTGCCTTGTTGTGCAAATTTAGATTGTGTGACTTAGCTGGAACGTACGTACTTGTTTTGTGATGCATTGTTGGTATCATTTTGGGAAGTGCACCAAGTATGTCATTTTGGAAAGTGCACCTAGTATATCATTTGGGGAAGTGCACCCAGTATATCATTTTGGGAAGTGCACCCATTATATCATTTGGAAAGTGACACCCAGTCTATGTGTGGATCAATTATGCGTGTTTGTAGTATGAGGTTCAGTTGTTGCTAGTTTATGATCTTTGTTATGTGCTCACATTTGTATATCTTGCTCACTATTGTCCCACGCTATTATTCACAGCTTCGTGGTTTAACATCTAAACCTACGAGCTCACCAACTTTATGTTGACGTTTTCGAGTATTGATGCGGTGCGTGATGTCGTTGCGGTTTAGCAGTTTTAATGCCTACTCAAGTTTTAAATTTATATTTAGCTGACTTATCAATAACACACACACTTAACGAGCAGTGTACCCGGTCAGTATGAATATAATGGTAAGTAGAGTGTCGATCACTAAGAGTGGAATGTATTATCTCGTTATTCTAATCAGTATTTTAATATCCTAACGCAAGGGGGTTTTCAGCCTGAGAGACTGGCACGATTTGTTTGCAATTAAATAGTAAAATAAACCAATAGGCACGAATCAGCAAGTAGCACACACGTACACAGATAAATACTCGAGACAATAAGAGGGCTGTCCTTATAATTAAGTAGTTTGTCACTTGTTTTATTGATAGCTTTATATGAAGTGTATGTAGTTAATCCTTTCTCGTTGGTCCTAAGCTTATCGGCGAGTAAACCCTTAATGATGACTTATGTCTAAAAGTTATTCCTAAGTGATCAATTTAGTAATAACCGTGGGAGTACAACCTTTCCGTTGCCACATTACACAAGCCACTAATAAACACAGAGGTGATCAATGCACTAATAAGTAGTAACCAAAGACATCAACATATAAACTTTAATCGATGGGAAAGCAATTTTAAGGGGAGTTGAAGTGAATGATAACATAACACAAGCCCATCAATCCTGATGAATTAAAGTTTGCTAACACAATAAAACAAAACTACTTAATGAATTAAACACATGCAGCACCTTCTTACAGCTCTTGTATCTTCGTTTGGTGTGTCTTGTGCTGCCTCCTTGACTGAATTCGTCCTAGGGTTCTTCTGCTTCGGTCTTCGAATCTAAAATAATGCACTGACAAAAGCTCTGGAATTCGTCTGGTCTTGGGGTATTTATAGTTTCTGTCTGAGGGAAGATGCGGCGCATCTAGTAAGTAGATGCGGCGCATTGACTTAACTTCGCGTGGGGTCCAAGATTATAATATTCAGGAATATTTGTACACCGCCAGAAGATGCGGCGTAACTCCATGATTAGATGCGGTGCATGTCCTCTTGTATCTTGGATCGTATCTGGTGGAATCTTAATATAGATGCGCCGTATGTAATGAGTGAGATGCGGCGCATCTGGAGCAGATTAGTCTTGATCTTCTTCATTTCAGTAGACTCTTAACTTCTTGCATGTTTTGCTCCATAATCAGTCCAAAATCGCTAAGTTTCACCAAATGCTTGTTTTTACCTGAGAATTACAAAAGTAAACGATTAAGTATCAATCCTCATACATAATATAGTAAAACAAGTCAAATTAATAGGATAAATGATAGTAATAAAATGTACTTATTTGAGTTCATCAAATATCCCCCCACTTGAACTTTACTTGTCCCCAAGTAAACCTTAGAATTTCTCTTATGAAAATGTATCCTAAAAGATGTTAGGATTTATTTTTATATTAAGCACGTATTCGTTTAATTCATAATCACACAACTAAACACTTTAACGAATTAGAAGTATAAATAAATAATTTGATAAAAGCAAATCTAATCGTTTAACTGTCCAGTCGCGACGAATATTCTATCATAAGCTTGGCAAGTATACACATCTCCCCCACTAAAGCCAAGGAATAACAAGTCTAAAGCGGTAAAAAGGGTTTTTAGGCTTAAGGGTTAATTATTCTCTTTTCACTATCGATCTCAAATTCCAGAAAAGGCGACAAAATCACAAATACATGATCGAATCCACGAACACGATACTTGCAATTGCTCAAATCCTTAACTCGAATAGGCTAAAGATAGGTCCAAACTTCACCAATAATAATATATCAAAAAGGGCGACAAAATCATAAATACATAGCCGAATCCACGACTACGATACTTAAGATTGCTCAAATCCCTAATCTCAATAAATCAAAGGTTTGGTTGGATAAAGAATAATATAGGGTATGGATAATATTTGGGATATAAATTGGTGTAAAAATAAAAATAAACAAAACAAATAAATTAAAATCCTAAGTGTGGTTAATCACTATCCCAACCATCCCATGAATAAGACTCATATCATTGAATAACTCACGCTTTAACACTTGAAACACACGCTTTAGGTAGACACGAATTATACTCAACAAGATCTTAATCAAAGAATAAACCTTAATTGGCGTTCCCATAACTGCCAATTCCCATTCAATCCATAGATATAGTACAACAAATAGTGGCCATATGAACCACTTACATAACTTTACATAAGTTGGTTTAAAAACAAACATCCAACTTTTCTCTTTCTTTTTCTTTTCTTATTATTTTTTTTCGATTTTTTTTTTTTTTTTTTTTTTTTTTTTTTTTTTTTTTTTTTTTTTTTTAACTAAAGATGTGTAAAATTTCACCACATCACTATAATGATAATTCTGGATAATTTTTTCATACTTTTCATACTTCAGAAATAACGGTAATAGTGAAAGTAGTAAACACACGAAAAATAAACTCAAAGATATACAATATTTACTTTCACTCCAATTGCATTGTGCAATTTCCCGACCTAACCAAAGATAATGAATTACGCACACGAACACAGGTAATTAAGGAAACACACTTTGCCTATAGCAATTAACCAACCACGGACTTTAATCTACAGGGTAGGCTAATGTGTAAGGGTGTAACGAAACATTTTAAACATAGGTGTAAGAAACGAAAGGAATGGCTCTGAGTGTTTTTCTAGGGGTATCTTACTCTAAAAATGAGAGTAACAAAAGGGTTTATACGGGGGTTAACTAACCAGTGTAGTTAGTTAATAACACATAACATATAATAGGCTATTTGGGTGTAATCCTAGAAATTTACCAATTTAGACAAGTCATTCCAATTATATAAATAATACTCATTATGGTGGTCTCGAATAGTATACAAGCCAAGTTCTAAAGTTTATAAGTCACCGGCAAACTCATAGATTTGTGAATTTTGAAAAATCACAATTTTTGAAAATAACGTCATGTGTGCAGCTATGCAACTTAGATCTTAAACAAAAACATGCTAAAAATTTTTAAGTTTGATATATTAAGCACATTTTAAGCATAATTTTTTGAAAAAGTTTAGGACAAGTAATTGTTAAGTGTTCTAATTCTCCAATCCCTCCACTTAAGTTAAACAACGTCCTCGTTGTTTGTATAAAAGGTTAAAAACTGAAAAATAAAAGAATTAGAACAGAAAAACTCCCCTGAGATTTGCTCGGTATGATCCTCCATTAGTATAAGAGCAAAAATCATCTTTCTTGTGAATTAGAACGTTAAAGCTTCATACTTGGTGTATCCACAGGAAATCCAGAAAACTATAATACCATCAACACTTTAAAACACACCTAAGATAAGAAAGGTTCAAACTTGCATAATACATTAGTAGTTAGATAAAAATAAAACTTAAAAATTAAAACTGAAAATCATCAGGTCAGTCGATGCGCCGTATCTTATGGAAGAAGATACGCCGTATCGAGCCTGGAATTAATACGGATCAGAATAAAGATGCGCTGCATCCTTAACCAGGGATGCGCCGCATTAAAATAAACTGATAAAAAGTTTTAAAGTCGGAAATAAAAAATGCAGAAAATTAAAATATGATATGACCATTGCAGGAGATGCGTCGCATCTCAGGATGGAGATACGCCGTATCCTCATGCGGGCCTGACTGACTCGACACAGAAACAGAATAATAAAAATTCTCCGGGTTGTCTCCCGGTAAGCACTTGTCTTTATTCCAGAGTCTTCAAGTTAGACTCACGTTCAGCTCTTCATTTAGTCCTTGTCACGGTCCATCCTTCTTCCTTCATCCGAAAGATTTTCCCGTATATCTCTGCGACGTTTTCTTCCGTTCGACTTAATCTAATATAACTCTTTGTCTTCGCCGCAGTATACTCTTCATCAGGACCTAAAGAATATTTGATGATTTTAAATTTTTCAGAAATAATCATGGGTGGCTCATTGTAAGGAATCCCAAGTAGTCGACACTTTCTTTTGGTAAACTCTTCATTGTCTTTATCAACGAACTCGAAATAAGGATCCTTAATCAAATAATCATCTAGTTCTTCAATTAATGACTTATTGTCTTGAATCGCCTCCCATTCTCTTTCCAAATCCCATTGTAACCTTCGACTAAGCTTCGTAAAATCATCAAATTGTTCATGCACCCATTCCTAGAAAGTAGTATTCGATGTTCCTTTGAGTCCTTTCAAGCGTTCAATTCTGCCCTTTTCTTGTAAAGCCTCTGATTTTTGTGGGCAGTCTTCGACATTATCGTACCATTCATAATCTTCAAAGGTTACATCGTTTCCAACCCGTTTCATCCCAATAATACTTCCCCCATTACAGGTTCCGTCATTTTTATAATCACAGGTCGGCCAAACACTACTTCCGTCCTTGAAAACGAAGGGTGTACAGGTGTGATTAATGTGCTCAAATTCCCATGGTTTATCCCAAACCCATGGTACTTGGTCATTCCAATCATTGTACCAGGTGTTTTTGAAATCGTCATAAGTCTTAAATCCTGGTAGATCTCCAGTAAGCACATCATCGTCGACTTGAAGAAGGTAGTTAAATTCCTTGAACTGCTTGCACAAGGGTGTCTCATAATCGAACACATCAATGTCAATTCTGAAAAGTTCTTCAATGCCCTCATTGATTGTTGAATCATGAAGTGACGACCCATAATCGCTTTCTACTTCTTCGTCTTCTCCTCTCATCCAATATACCCATAATGCATCCTTAGTAGCTCGATCCATGCTCTTATGGTTATTAAACTTACTAGCCAACCATTCTGAAAAATCAACATCGTTAGGATCGTGGTTAACGTCAAAGCAAGCCTTTCCAATCATATTCTTTTTTATCTCCATGAACTCGTTAAATTGCTTCTTAAAACTCCGAGTCAACCATGAAGTCATAATCTGCTTGACTTCATTTGCAGGGGCAAATTCCGGACTACCATATTTAAGTTCTAGCCAATCATTGAGGGAGAGATCAATCAATCGTACCAACTTGCCATGAAATAGTAACTCCGCCAAAGCATAAATTCCATCATTGTCCAGATATTTCTCATTTAATCCCCAGTACTGCTCGGAATATGGCATGTAAGAGTTTTGGGTATTGCCTCCACCACAGATTTCGTTGCTTGAATCCATGTATGCAAGATAGAATTTCCCATCATCTTCTTCGATAGTAGTCCAGTTCAATCCTTCGGCTTCAATGATAGGCCATAAGAGCGACAATTCTTCTCCAGTGTACCTCACAAATACATCATAAGAGAATACCTCTTTGTCAATGTTGCATAAACGCATGAATTCCTTAAAAGCAGCTTCAAGAGGAGTCTCCCAAGAGAATAAATCTGCATCGATCATGAGCACATTGAATGAATCTGAAGACAAGCATTCCTTAGCAAGATATCCGTTAACTGACATGTCTTCCATAGCAAAATCTGTCATCCAAGGTAAAATCATCAGTAGGATTTGTTCGCTAGAAGAGAAATTAATGAATATAGAAACGGATATATGAATACAAATAGCTGATATCTGCAGACAATGCGCCGTATCCAAATAGTTAGATACGCCGTATCTTATAATCGTTAAAATTTAATCAGACTTTATCCAGAAAATAGATACGCCGCTTAGAATTTATGAATGCGCCGTATCGAATTAATTAATCAAAAATCGATATTTATTTAAACTTAAATACGTCGTATTGACGAAAGTTAATGCGCCGTATTTTCGTTACGTTTAAAAATACAAGATTTTTGATTCAGAAGATGCGCCGTATCGACAGAGATCGATACGTCGTATCTGTTTAATAATTCGCAAACTGTTTTTAATTAAAATAATAGATACGCCGTATCTGCTAAAGCAGATGCGTCGTATGGCGTTAACGTTTAGAAAAAAAAAATTTTATCAAAAACAGATACGCCGTATCTGCTAAAGCAGATGCGTCGTATTACTTTATCGCTTAGAAAAAAAATTTCTTATTAAAAACAGATACGCCGTATCTTGGGGAAAAGATGCGTCGTATCGAATTAATTAAACGCGTTGTATTTAAAAAAATTAAACGCAATACGCCGTATCTGAGAGATCAGATGCGCCGTATCGTTTGATTTAGCACAGTACAACGATAGCAGAACAGAAAAAATACGAAAAATAAAAACAAATAAAAACACACAAACAAAATAAACACAAAAACAAAAATAAAGGCAAACAAATAACACACAAAACAACAAATATGCAAAATAATACAATGATGCAATTAATCTAATAAAAAGAAAAACCTAATTAAAATACTAATCAAATTAACAGATAATAACAATTCACTCCCCGGCAGCGGCGCCAAAAACTTGATGCGGTGCGTGATGTCGTTGCGGTTTAGCAGTTTTAATGCCTACTCAAGTTTTAAATTTATATTTAGCCGACTTATCAATAACACACACACTTAACGAGCAGTGTACCCGGTCAGTATGAATATAATGGTAAGTAGAGTGTCGATCACTAAGAGTGGAATGTATTATCTTGTTATTCTAATCAGTATTTTAATATCCTAACGCAAGGGGGTTTTCACCCTTGAGAGACTGGCACGATTTGTTTGCAATTAAATAGTAAAATAAACCAATAGGCACGAATCAGCAAGTAGCACACACGTACACAGATAAATACTCGAGACAATAAGAGGGCTGTCCTTATAATTAAGTAGTTTGTCACTTGTTTTATTGATAGCTTTATATGAAGTGTATGTAGTTAATCCTTTCTCGTTGGTCCTAAGCTTATCGGCGAGTAAACCCTTAATGATGACTTATGTCTAAAAGTTATTCCTAAGTGATCAATTTAGTAATAACCGTGGGAGTACAACCTTTCCGTTGCCACATTACACAAGCCACTAATAAACACAGAGGTGATCAATGCACTAATAAGTAGTAACCAAAGACATCAACATATAAACTTTAATCGATGGGAAAGCAATTTTAAGGGGAGTTGAAGTGAATGATAACATAACACAAGCCCATCAATCCTGATGAATTAAAGTTTGCTAACACAATAAAACAAAACTACTTAATGAATTAAACACATGCAGCACCTTCTTACAGCTCTTGTATCTTCGTTTGGTGTGTCTTGTGCTGCCTCCTTGACTGAATTCGTCCTAGGGTTCTTCTGCTTCGGTCTTCGAATCTAAAATAATGCACTGACAAAAGCTCTGGAATTCGTCTGGTCTTGGGGTATTTATAGTTTCTGTCTGAGGGAAGATGCGGCGCATCTAGTAAGTAGATGCGGCGCATTGACTTAACTTCGCGTGGGGTCCAAGATTATAATATTCAGGAATATTCGTACACCGCCAGAAGATGCGGCGTAACTCCATGATTAGATGCGGCGCATGTCCTCTTGTATCTTGGATCGTATTTGGTGGAATCTTAATATAGATGCGCCGTATGTAATGAGTGAGATGCGGCGCATCTGGAGCAGATTAGTCTTGATCTTCTTCATTTCAGTAGACTCTTAACTTCTTGCATGTTTTGCTCCATAATCAGTCCAAAATCGCTAAGTTTCACAAAATGCTTGTTTTTACCTGAGAATTACAAAAGTAAATGATTAAGTATCAATCCTCATACATAATATAGTAAAACAAGTCAAATTAATAGGATAAATAATAGTAATAAAATGTACTTATTTGAGTTCATCAAGTATCCATTTTCAGGTGTTAAGAAAGAAGGTACCATAGAAGGTTGAGTAGTGGCCTGACTTAGCAAGACTTAAGACAAGACCCTTCCGGGTTTTAAACTCGTGAAGCTGCATTTGGATATTGCTTAGTGTTGTTGTTCAACTTTGAGACTCATATTGTTTTGTATTTTGTATTTACTCCTATTGTGGGAGTTTGTGACTATTATCAGATCAATGTATTACATTTAGTATTTCTCTATTGTGACGCTTTTTGTTCTTGACAATGAGGTTATACCTCGTAAATGCCATTCCGCTGCGCCATTTTTGGGGTGTGACACGACCTCAGTGCATCAAAGGGGTTCGACGAACATTGATCGAGTTCACTTTTTCGAGAAATGACATTTAATTGCATTTCAAAAATTAAATTTACTTTAAATATTTCGGATGAAATATTTAAGTTGTCATTGGAAGTTTGAGAGGATTTGACTCTAATCTAGAGATGTTTTAAACACACATAAATCACCAATTTATGGAATGTGTTCCATCATTCCTAGTTCAAAGCGGAGATAGTTGAAGATTGTTGAAGGGTTCGCGTTTGAGAGGTTTGGTTCAAATGTTGACGGTGTTATCTTCCGTCGGAACCTTTTCAATGGAGATGTTTCCTTTCTGGACATTGTCGCGAAGGAAATGATGACGGATTTTGATGTGCTTCGTATGCGAGTGTTGCATGGGGTTTTCACTCAAGTCAATAGCGTTTTTGTTGTTGTGAGATCACTACACGCCGGTAGGTGATCACGCTTGCCCATAAGGCAAAAAATGTTTTTGTAGACGAAAAAGAAGAGACTCAAAAGATCAATCTTCGTATAGGCATATTGCCTATTATTCGGAAGACGGAGAGTATCAATAGACTCTTGGCGAGTAAGGATGAAACGTTGGTTTTCTACCCTAAAAGCAGTGGATAAAGTTTGATCCTCATTATGTATGAGGTGAGCTTGACGATAAAATACCATGACAAACCTATGGGGATGAAGGGAAACAAACGGAAATTAATATACTTGGTCTCAAGGTGTGTATATTCACATGGGGATAAAAAGAACTACAAATCACTTATGTAGGAACTCGTGAGTTCTTTGTCCCCTGAAGTTTAATGTTAGCTTTTAGCTTTTGGATGAGCGTTTTAACATATGTTGTTAAAAGGCTTGAATACGATGTTTCGGATATGACTTTTAACGATTACGATCGCAAGTTAAAATTACTTGAATATTTCGGACGAAATATTTAAGTTGTCAAACCTACTCCGAGATCTAGTAGGGTTGTATCTAACCTCCTCTTGACAAAAGAATGGATCACTTGGAAGAAAGTGAGATGATGATCAAGGAACGTGTATATGAAAACTTTGTGAGATTTAAGACAATTCCGCGACTATTTTAACTTGTAGATTTTGACACTAGATACTGCGTGAATATTCAAAAGAAAATTTCTAGTGCATGAGACACAAGGAATAGTCATTTAAGCATGTAAGCGTACTTAGGCATGCATCAACACAATAATCAAAGAGATTAATGTGTAAGACTATATGACGTCTAAAAGTTTATCGTGATTGGCATACCTAATTCATTATGTGTCAAAACAACATAGTGTGGGTGCACAATTAACACACAAATCATATAAAATGCACATAATGAACAAATGCAAATATAATACAAAACATGATAATCATTTAGAATTCAAGAGCATGTATCATAGATATATATCAAGAGATATTATATCAGAAAAGCTATTCAAAGAAAAAACTTTCCCAATAAACATGCATTTAATAATTAAGTAAATAATCATTGAGCCTTAAGAAAGCATGAAGACATTTAATCATATCTCACAAGAACAAGTTATCATTTTGAAACTTCAAAACGCATATGTGAGATGCAAGTAATCTAGGTTCGCTAAGGAGAATCTTAATTACTAGTTTAAAATACAATCCTAATGGGAGACAAAGTTTACCGATGTAAACTATCTTTAGTCAAATATAGGAATGGAAAATTTCAAGTGAGAGAATGAATATGAGACTATCACTAGTGGTGCTCAATTCAGGCTAAACACGACCATTTTTACGAGTTATACCACAAACCCAACTTCTCTCCTGAAAGCAATTCAACCATTAGGTCAAATTGAATTTCTAGTGCAATAGGTTCTCCAGTGGTCATTCTCATGTCAGAAAAAGTTAAATTCCTATATTTGCCTATTGAAGTGTAGCAAAAATGATATTAACTTATTTCGCTAGTACATGGCCTAATATGACTCAACTAATAATATTTTAATAGCCGGTTAATGAAGATGGCATGTCCCTTACACAAAATCCTAACAAAGGCAAGCACAATGTTTCAATCTTGTGTTTGAGATTTAGAGGTTATTTGGTTTAGATGGTGCATTGCATGAACTCATGGATGACATCTTTGTTTGTTGAGTTGTTACATGTTATTTTAAGATGATTTGGTTTTCTAGAGCCAAGAGATGCGCTAATGTGAAACAAGGTAGAATATGCTATATCGAGAGTGTTTCAAGAATGCTCCTTTGCATATCTTGGGAAAAGAATATAGTTAAGGTTACTTACCTCAATATATCTTGTGAATGTTCTATGATGAAGTTTACTCATTTATGCACTAACACACGTTGTGGTTGTTTATTTTTCAGATCTAATAACCTATATTTTACAAACAAGATGTAATGTATTCTCTTGTAACATAACCATTTATGCTACAAAGAAAATAAGATGCATAGGATATATATTATCCTTTATCAATCATTTGATAAGAGAATTGCATGTGTTCTTAGATATGATGTTCTTCTAAAGATCATGTTGTCCTATTTGAAATGTATGTTATGATAATTTCAAAATGTCCTCAATTATGCAAGTGATTTTCTTGAAGATTGATGACGTACATAATAGTTAACAAAATATTATGTGTGACACTTTTACTTGACATGTGATTTTGAGTGTTGAGTCATTCATGTGCAAAGTTTACATATGTTGTTTGTTTGCTCGTGTTTGGTTTTTCGGAAATGACACATTTACTAATTGCATTGAAAGTATATTGCTTGAATATTTCGGTTGAAACATCCAAGTCGTCAATCCTACATCGTTGTGTATTTTATGCATCTTTTAAACATATTAGTTTAATATCTGGAACACAACCATTTGACAAGAAGTCTCCACATGACATCATCAACACAAGTGTGAGTTATGATCCGATGCATATTCTTTTCGTCTTGAAAAGGACGTCATTATTTTCATAATAATCGAGTGTGATTGAGTATGTAGGTTCAAGATAATATATTTTGTTACATTTTGATGTAATCTTGAAGCTAGACAAATAATGACTCCAATTTCATGTCCATATTCGAAAACTTGTCAATTAGATTCGATAATTATATCAATTATAACTTGAATAATGAATCGATATAAACTCGAAATCTTTATTAACACTCGCGACCACTCTTTATAAAGAAAATTAATAAAGATTTATTGAATGTGTTCCATTAAATCAGATACTATTTGTAAGTGTGATATTAATAATAATGACATGTTAACTTGCTACTTCTTGATTGTCATTTACTTTGTATGTGCGAAAAACTATTTATTATTACGTATAATATTCTTAATTTTTGACATTTCATGAGTATAGACATAATTATCCTTACTATTTTTATGCGACTGAAAACTCTTGTAAAATGTTATATGTTAAATGCAAGCACAAGCAAGGTTCAAAAATACATTTTCTTTTACTTAAATACTAATGTATTAATATGAACTTTTATCTTGTTTAGACAACCCATGGTCAAGCAAGATAGGAGATTGTAACGATTTAGAGATCATGTAAAGTGTTGAATATTTTGAGGTGAGATATTTTAACACTTGAGCATTTGAAAAGGTAATTGTGTAAAACAATGCTTTTCGATATACATGATCGACCAACTTACTTTACATTCCTAAGTGAGTTACTAAAACATTATAGAACATGCAAGATATCAGAAACACATGTGCAAGGAAAGTGATTTATGCCTATATGTAATGCAAAACTAATTAGGCAACTTAGTGAACGAAGTCTAGCATAAGTCTTATTAATGCATAAATCGGAAAACTAATAATAAACAAAAAAACGACATGGCATGAAAACACTTATACTTATAGATATAAGTAGCACAACTAAAGATAACAATAAACATTCAAAAATATTTACTAACAATACAAAGACAAAAAGAAAAAAAAAAAAAGAAAAAAAGAAGAAGATAGTCATTCAGCATACCACACAAAAATACTTAACGTAATTTTGTGTATTAAATACAACAATGTATACTTAGCTTGATTTTATTTGCAAAAGAATTAGTTTACTCTCCATTTCAAAATTTAATCAAGTTCAACAATTTGAAAATATAAATACATCAACGTGAGATGTTATCTTTGCAATTTGACCAAAAATTTGCGCAATCGGCATAACCGAAAAAGACCTTATGTTACAAATCAATGACTCTGATATATTTTTATTTAGAATTAGTTCTTGAAAGTATTTTTAAATGAAAGTAGACTCAATTACATTTAAAATAATAGGTAGCACGACTCCTACGGACTTACGGTTGATTTTATACGGATTTTTGAATATGACCTAGTTCTCAAAATAGACAGACGGACCAACGGTACTATTAAATTTAATGGTACTGTCTCATATTTAGTGGTATCATCCACTGTCGTTACAAGTCTGTCCCAAACTAATTTTCTTGTCACAAGCAAGTATTTCGACGTAACGAAAAGGTGTAAAACTTAATAAACTAGGTATCGAACATATAAAAAATTATATATTAAGCATCATTTCCACGTTTAGGACTAAGAAAGACATTTACGATAATACTTTTACTACAAAACAAATAGTTGTCCCAAACGCTCCTTTCAAAACCGCATCACTTTACGACTCATTCTAAAGACATGACTGGACACTTACAAACTCTATTCTTTTATTTGTGTAAGAAAACCTTCAGGCTAGTATGACAAAGTATACTTAATAATAAAACTTGTAAGTACTAAGCAAATAAATACTTTTTATATTTTATCCCCCTTCATGAGTAATTTGATACATGGATCGTACTTAATTTTGAAAACCATTTATTTTATAATTTTGAGCGACGTAGCTCTGATACCAATTGTGAAAAACGTAGGGGGGGGGGTGAATACGTTCCCGTTTAAAAACTTAAATCTTTCATATCAAATAACCGATCAAGTGTGACATAATATGAAAAGTGTCAACAATAGTCTTACAGCAACTAGAGACAGTAGAATGAAATAAGTAAAGCATGTCACCATAACACAAACATAGAGACAATATAAATTCCATGTCATGACGCAAACATAATCAGAACAATATAAGTAACAAGCCACACAAACATAAACACAATGCAAATATAAATGTAAAGCGATAAATGCAAAAATAAACGTAAAGAGATAAGTAAAAGAAAGCGCAAATCGGACACGATGATTTATAGTGGTTTGGTCACGAAGCTCCTCTTCGCCCTAATCCACTCCCCGAGAACCCAACTCAGGAGTTACTTCACTAATCAACAAGCTCCTTTCTCGGCGGAGAAAACCATACAACATCGCTTACAATATTTTCCGACACTAAGCTAGATGTCGAGTTCTTCTTTGGGTACAACCAAACCCGTTATGTTTTTTGGCCCAACATAACAAACCTTGTGTTTTGAGGCCTAAACACATAAACTGCGGCGCTTACATTATTTTCCGACACTAAGATAAATGTCGAGTTCTAATCTAGCTAGAACTGATTTTACACACGATCTACCCGATTAACACGTTCTACCCGATCTACACAAGCTACGTGAGTATGATGACAGGAACTTGATGTATGACATTATACAACATGTGCGTCACAAGTGTTACGAGTGCACTAAGTAATGCGGCGTATTGTAACACTGAAGTTTTACAATCGTCCTAGGCAGAGTACCTAACCGTTTTAGTGTAGTATAGGTAAGACACAGGGGATTGATCATTCTCTAGGAGAATAGTGAGGTTGGATCGAAGTGTATAACGGAATAAGTCTAAGAGTTAAGGGATGATTATTTTTGTATTTTTATATTTTATAGAACGCAATGTAAAATCTTGGGCTTTGAAGAGTTTGGTTTTATAACTAAGAATTAAACTAAATATGCGGAGAAATAAATTGATAGAAACTCGTATGATATTTAAAGTGTATTTACTTAGAATCTCATTACTCCCTAGTTATCTCCTATTGATTAGTCGAATTGTCATGTCCTTGTTTAATTAGAGCATTGTATTCCTTAATATCAATTGGGGTTGGTTACTCCATACTCTATGAACTTTGTTCTCGTTGAGCGGCGCCTAAGAATGCCCTTTTAAGCTCTCAATGTCAGCAAACGCAATTCACGCATTAAATACAACGAACAACAAGTTAACTACAATTGGCCGTTTAGTCGGACGTTCAAGCTAGTAGTATATTTGACTAGTTTTCCTACTCCTAACGCAATTCACAAATAACTAAACAAGAGACGAAAATCAATAATCAATAACTAGGTTTCATGCAATCCTAAGTAAACACTGATAAGTTTAGCCAAGCATGTTAAATCGAAGAGAAGACAAACAAATAATCACACAATACATAGACATATTGTAATGATTAAGGATTGAATAAGTTATCTTCAATAAAACATAGAGTTTTGGGGCTAAAACCTTTGCAAAAGCTGTAAAATTCGGACCTTTAACTGCACACAAAGTTTCTCCCAAAGTGTCTCTCTTTCTAATGAAAAACATACGAAAATATATATAGGATTGTGACGGCGTCACTTGCAATCCGTGACGCCGTCGTTAAGGTTTCGAGAACTGCACCGACTTAGTTGTGACGACGTCACCTTATGGGTCGTGATGCCATCGCTCTTCAATATCTTGGTCATGATGCCGTCAGCTCAATGCCATCTCCATCACCTGAACCGTCACTTGGAAAATTTATAACTTGATCATCTTCGTTAATCTTCAAGTGACGGCGTCACCTTGTGTTTGTGACGCCGTCACAAGCCCTTTTGTGACATTTTTATTGACTTTGTCGTTTTCTTGTTTATCGAGCAAAAAACGTCCCATTTTCCAGCATTTGCTTCCCAAGTACCTAAAACTCAAATATAAATGATTTAGGGTAATAATTGATCGAATATTGATAAGGATTTATTTGGTACCTTTTTAAGGGGTCATTTAAGGCCAAAATCGTATTTATATGATCAAATATTTCCCTAAATCGTTTCTTTTTGCATTTCAAGTACTTGGGACGAAAAATCTGGAAATCGGCATATTTTAGGCTTAAAACGACAAGAAAAGAGAAGAAAATAACCATGTCTAAAAATCTATCAGGAAAGGGACCCTTACGGCGTCACACTCTACTAAGTGACACCGTCACTTGTTACTGAAAATGGATTTTTGGTAGAAAATTAACAAGCGACGCCTCAGAAGAATTTGAGGAGTCTATAACCTGACGGCGTCAGGTGTATTTGAAGACCGAAGTCACGTACAAAGTTAACAAGAGACGACCCAGATGATTTACTAAGGGACGGCGTCAAGGCATTCATGACGGCGTCAGAGATCCAAAGTGACACCGTCACAACGGTGACCTGCACAAGACGAAACCCTAATGGCGGCGAGCTGACGGCGTCACAACCCATAAGGTGACGCTGTCACAAGTGTAAACTTATATATATTTTCGTATGTTTCTCATAATTGGTGTAACATCTTGGAGTAGGGTTTTAGGAATGATTTTCTCAACTTTTGTAAGGGTTTTACAGCCTCCAAATCACATGTTTCATTGAAGATAAGTTATCCTTTTAATCATTCAATATGCATGTGTGTTGTTTGATTATTTGTTTGTCTATTCTTTACTTTAACATGCTAGCTTAAGTTAATTAGTATTTGCTTAGATCTAATGAAACTTAGTTATTGATCATTGATTTGTCGTATCTTGTTTAATTGATGGCCTCACGTTAGGATAAGAAAACTGGTTAAGTTCTTATATGTGTTAGCTTGATCGTCTTATAAAACACAACTATAAAGTGCACTATTGGTTTTTCTCGTTGTATTTATTGCGTGAATTGCGGCTTGTAGATCCTAGAAAACTTAATAGACTTTAAGGATTTTAGGGGATACTAATGTTCATAGAGTTGGGGACTTCGACACCTCCCCACGACCAATATTAAGGAATACAATGCTTCAATTAAAACAAGGACGTGACAATCCGACAAATCAGTAGGAGATAACTAGGGAGTAAGGATATCTAAGTGAACATGTTTTCCCTATCATACGAGTTACCACCAATTTACTTTTCTCGCATATTAGTTTAATTTTATTTTAATATTAGTTTTGGTTTAGTTAGCTAGTAGCTAAACCGTCAACTCTTCAAACCCCGAGATTTTTACTTACTTTCTAAAAAATATAAAAACACAAAAAGAATCATCCCTCACCTTTAGACCTATCTCGACATACATTTTGACCTAACGACACTATTCCCCTAGAGAACGATCAATCCCCCAAGTCTTACCTATACTACACTACAGCGATTAGGTACACTACCTAGGAGGATTGTAAAACTTCTTGTGAAGGTTACAACCACCGCATCAAGTTTTTGGCGCCGCTGCTGGGGAATAGCTAATAGTTTAGGTTCGTTTCTATCTCGTTTAGGTCTACTCACTAGATTCCTATCAAGTGAGATTTTTATTTTCTTTTTAGCTTTTTTTAGTCTATCTTTTCTTCGTTCCCTTTTTTTGTAATCCATATCATTCGCCATCATGGTGAATGATAATATCTTTGACCAACCACACCAAGAGCAACCCCACCAAGAACAACCACACCAAGACCCACCTCAAGCCCGTACTCTAGGTGAGTACTCCAAACCAAGCCACCAAGGCTATCGAAACACCATTGAGCTCCCCCAAAGAGCCAATGTGTCTCCCTTGTGATCCGACACCATTCAGTTGGTACAAATCGGATGTGCATTCCATGGACTTCGTTCCGAAGATCCAAACCAGCATCTCAAGGATTTCCTCAAAATTGTTGATTCCACAGACCTTGATGTTGAAACTCAAGAGACAACGCGTTTGCGTCTCTTCCAATTCTCTCTACGTGACCAAGCTAGTCATTGGCTTGAGCGTTTACCCGCGGGATCTATCTCAACTTGGGATGATCTTACTTCCCGTTTCCTCGCTTAATTTTTCCCACCGGGGAGAACTACCAAGCTAAGGAATGACATCTTGATGTTCCAACAACGTCAAGGTGAAACTCTTTACGAAGCGTGGACTCGTTTCAAGGACTTACTCCAAAAAGTCCCTCATCATGGCATTGATCTTTGGCTTCAAGTCCAAATTTTCTATGATCATGTCAATCAATCCACAAGGCAAACCATTAACCAAGCGGCCGGTGGTAAGCTATGTTACAAGAATACGGAAGAATCGTGGGGAATCATAGAAGATATTGCTCTCTATGACAACGAATGTTGGAATGACCCCCGCGAGTTGAGCAAAACGGTCAAGGCAATATCCTTGCCTTAAATAACTCAAGCATTCCCGACCATAGAATCATGGAACTTGAAGACCAAGTCAAGTTTCTCATGAAATCCTACGAAGCTCCTAAACCAACACGCCAAGTAAACAAAATCACTTCTTCATGTGAATTATGTAGTGGTCCCCATGACACTCGTGATTGCATGGAACTCCCCGAACAAGCTTTTGCGGATTATGCATCCTCACGTACCGACAGAGCGGGAGATAAGTAGTTCACTTTCAAACCCGAGCAAAACACCCTTGGTGATTCATACAACGCATCTTGGAAAAATCACCCAAACTTTAGGTGGAAACAAAACCAAAATTCTTCTCAAAACAATTTTTCAAATCCACCTAATCGTTTTCAACCAAACCGTTCATCCTCGAACTGTACCTTTAGCAATAATCCTTCCAACAATTCCAATAATCGTGAAGGATTAGTGTCTAGTTTTATGTCATCTCAAGAAGCTCGTTTGTCCAAGTTTGAAGACGATTTCAAACAATAACAAAGCGAGATGAAAAATAAAATTGACAACATGTTAAAGGTTCTCAATGATCGAGTATTGGAAGCACTCCCAAGTGACACCGTCAAGAACCCAAAACTAAATGTCAACTCTATCTCATCGGTTTCGTCTCCTAGTTCTTGTCCTTAATTCTACTCGATCAATGCAATAAACACGTGTTTCAAACAAACTCAAATTTTTCAAAAAGACCAAGAAGATAATACACCATCTAAAGTGTCGGTCAATCAAGTTATTGAAACACCACCCAAACAAGAACCTAACTCAACCCTTGATGATGAATTCAGAGATCTTTATCTTGAACGTCCGGTTCTTGATGTCTTAACTAATGCTCCCTACTACAATGCCCTTTTGGAAAAATATAAGGAGAAAGTTAAGTTAGGTAAGACTGGTTCCGCTTTTGTCCAAAACAAGTCTAAGAAGTTAGATGATCCGGGCATATTCGTTTTGCCTTGTTGGATTGGGAATTCCAAGGCCTATGATACCTTAGCCGACTTAGGATCATGCATCAATATAATTTAGTTATCCCTTTATAGGAACCTCAACTTAGGTATACTTGAAACAACGAAATCGATTTTAGGATTGGCGGATGGAATTGTTGCTTATCCGGTTGGGATATGATGAGGCGAAAAGTGTACCGCTTTTAAGGGGTCATTTAAGCCCGAAATCGTATTTATTTGATCAAATATTGCCCTAAATCGTTCCTTTTGTCATTTTAGGTACTTTTGAGGAGAAATCTGGAAAAGGAGGCATTTTGGACGTTTTTGGAGCATTAAAGTGAAGAAAACGGCAAAGTCTCAAGAATCGGCTAAAAGTTACTCTTGACGGCGTCACAATTAACATGGGACGGCGTCATGCCTTGGCAAGAAAAGTTGGATGTGAAATTTACTCATGACGGGCCAGTGAGTTTGCATGAGAATTCTGACGGCGTCACGCTTTAACTAAATCAAGGGCGTCACGGCTTAAATCATAAGGGACGGCGTCACGTTCAGGATCCGACGGCGTCAAGCCTTGATAAGCCAGAATGGATTTTTGAAGAGCTAAAGAGGGACGGCGTCAAGATGGTCATCCGGGAACCCTAAAAGCGGCGAGGTGACGGCGTCACAATGCATAAGGTGACGCCGTCAGATGTCAAAGTCTATATATAGTTTTCTAATTTTTTGTCATTAAGGAGAGCTTAGTGTGTGGAATTTTGGGATAAAACCCTAAGACGATTTTAGCTACTTTTTCAGGGCTTTTTGCCTTGAGATCTTCCATGTTTCATTGAAAGATAAGTTATCAATTAATCATTCAATATGTCTATGTGTTGTTTGATTCTATCTTATGCTTGTCTTTTGTTTAACATGTTAGGCTAATTTTATCTTGTGTTTGCTTAGATCTAATGAAACCTAGCTATTGATTATTGGTTGTTAGTGTGTTGTTAGTTGTATTGGATGATTGTTTATCTATGTTAGGCTTAAGAAAACTGGCTAACTTCCTATTCGGTAACTTGCTTGAACGTCTTAAGAAACATGAACCAAACGCGTACTAAAGGTTTTTATGGTTGTATTTAATGCACAAGCGAATTCTAGTGATCCCATGTTAGGAGCTTCCTAGCCGGCTCGACATAGGAGTGAAGTAGGAGCTTGTAGAGTTTGGGGAAGTAAGTACGCCACCCCACGAATGGTATTAAGGAATACACCCGTCATCCACGCGACTAATACACACTAATTAACCGGTAAAAGATAGTTAGGGAGTAAGGAAATCTAAGTAAACACATTTCTCTACACATAAGTTTCTCACCACTTTTCATTTTTGTTATTTTATTTTATTTGCATTTGTAGTAATTTGGGTTAGTTGACTAGCAACTAATTCCGCCCACTCCTTCAAAACCCGAGATTTTACTTGCTTTTATAAAATATAAAAAACATAAAAAGAATCTTCCTCAACCCTTAGACCTAATTAGAGTAGCCTTTCACACCTAACGAACACTATTCCCTGTGGAGAACGATCAATCCCCCGTACTTACCACTACACTATACTACATCGGTCAGGTACACTGCCTGGTGGGGTTGTAAGCCTCTTGAGATCCCTCGAGAGGTAAAACCTGTTGTAAGGTTGCAAAACCCACGCATCAAGTTTTTGGCGCCGCTGCCGGGGAATAGTTATTGTTTAGGTTGAATTTTTATTTCTATTAGGTCTACTCACTAGATTCCTTTCTAGTGAGATTTTTATTTTATTTTTCTAGGTTTTCTTTAGTCTATCTATTTTCTTCGTGTCTTTGTTCGTAACCATTACCGTCCGACATCATGGAAGATGGTAATATCCTTAACCCACACAACCCACCACCACAACAACCACCACCACCTCCTAGAGCCCGTACTTTAGGAGAGTATTCCCGTCCTAGCCACCACGGCTATCGAAACACCATTGAGCTCACTCAAGGAGCCAATATCACACCCTTGCGATCCGACACCATCCGGTTGGTGCAAAGCGGATGCGCATTCCATGGACTTCGTTCTGAAGATCCTAATCAACATCTCAAGGACTTTCTTAAAATTGTTGATTCTATAGACCTTGATGTTGCCACTCGAGAGACGACCAGATTGCGTCTCTTCCAATTCTCTCTGCGGGACCAAGCTAGTCAGTGGCTAGAACGTCAACCCGCAGGATCCATCACCTCTTAGGATGATCTCACCACTCGTTTCCTTGCTCAGTTTTTCCCACCGGGAAGAACTACCAAGCTAAGGAATGATATCTTGATGTTCCAACAACGTCAAGGCGAAACTCTCTACGAGGCATGGACTCGATTCAAGGACTTACTCCAAAAAGTCCCTCACCATGGCATAGAACTTTGGCTCCAAGTCCAAATCTTCTATGACCATATCAATCTCTACACGAGGCAAACCATTGACCAATCGGCCGGTGGCAAGCTACGTGATCTAAGTGCGGAACAATCATGGGCTCTCCTAGAGGATCTTGCTCTTTATGACAACGAAAGTTGGAGTGATCCCCGTGATTTGAATAAAACGGTCAAGGCAATATCTTTGCCTTTGAACAATTCAAGCACTTCCGACCGTAGGATCGTAGAACTTGAAGACCAAGTCAAGTTTCTCATGAAATCCTACGAGGCTCCTAAACCTTCAAGCCAAGTGAACAAAATCACTTCTTCATGTGAATTATGTAGTGGTCCCCACGACACTCGTGATTGCATGGAACTCCCCGAACAAGCTTTTGTGGACTACGCATCCTCGCGTACCGACGGAGCGGGAGACAAGTGGTACACTTTCAAGCCCGAGCCAAACCCTTATGGTGATTCATACAACCCCTCATGGAAAAATCACCCGAACCTTAGGTGGAAACAAAACCAAAACTCGCAACAAACCAATTCTTCCAACCCACCTAATCATTTCCAATCAAGCGGTTCCAACTCGAACCGTACTTTCAACAACAATCCTTCCGGCAATGGTAGTACCAATAACTTTGAAGGATTGATGTCTCAATTTATGGCATCTCAAGAAGCTCGTTTAGCCAAGTTTGAAGCCGATTTCAAACAAAAACAAAGCGAGATGACCGACAAGATTGACACCTTGTTGAAAGCCCTCAATGACCGAGAAATGGGAGCACTCCCTAGCAACACGGTCAAGAACCCGAAACTAAACGTCAACGCTATTTCATCGGTTTCGTCCCCTAGTTCTTGTCCACAATATTATTCGGTCAATTCCATGAGCACGTGTTTCAAACAAACCCAAGTCGTTCCAAATGACCAAGAAGTTATGACATCCAAATTGGTCAACAACATAGTTGAAACACCTCCCACTCAAAACCTTGACGAAGAATTCAAGGAGCTCCACCTTGAAAGTCCGGTTGTTGATGAGTTGGATGAGAAGAAGCTCAAGTTAGGCGAAAAAAGGGACCGCCTTTGTTCAAAACAAGCTACCTAAGAAGTTAGATGATCCGGGCTTATTTGTTCTACCTTGCAAGATCGGTAATTCGGAGGCTTATGATACATTAGCCGATCTTGGATCAAGCCTTAACCTACTTCCGTTACCTCTCTACACCTCTCTAAAACTTGGAAAACTTGAAGAAACCGAGGTGATAATAGGTTTAGCGGATGGAAGTGTTGCTTACCCGGTTGGAGTAGTTAAGGACGTGTTAGTGCACATTGGAAAACTAACCATTTTAGCCGATTTCCACGTCCTTGATATGGTTAGCGACCCTACATGCCCCTTGTTGATAGGTAGAGGATTTTTAGCGACCGCTAGTGCTATGATTGATTGTAAGGAATCCAAGATAGCGGTAGGAGAAGGGGATACTTGGTCAGTCTATGATGTTAAGAAACATGCCTATGATACTAGTGAGGAACCGACACCCCATTGGTTAGAATTAAATAGGAGACCATCTAGATATGGACCTTGGATCGATAGAGACTTCATAGGACCCCAACGCCCATTTTACCTAGAAGAGGACTTTGTTAACCGAACGCATTCGGTAGAGCAACTCTTGGCTAGGGACACCGAATTGGATCCATTTGAAGACCCTCTAGTTTTTAGAAGGATGATTGATTTCCTAGGAGTTTTGCCAATTAACCTAGGAATGAATAAGTGGATTTGTGAGGAAGATGATCATAAGTGGAATTGGGATAAACCACCCAATGATGGAGATGGGTCATGGCATATCAAGATGACATTGTATGACCCGGATGGAGAGAAGTTTGAAAAGACATATCGTACTAAGCGGACCAATAGGAAACTTCAATCCAAGCTTAACCCTAAAGACGTCCTTGATGACGAGCTTACTTACATAGGGTAGCGTGACTTTGAGTCTAGCTACAAGACTCGTTAATAAAGAAAAGCGCTTCTTGGGAGGCAACCCAAGCTTTATTTATTTTATTTGCTTTGTGTGTTCATTTGTTTGTGTGTTTGTTTTATTTGTTTCGTATGTGTGTGTAATTTTTATTCTTATTGATTCATGTTCAAAACTAAATTGTGAAAATGCTTTATTTTGTTTTTAACTTCGTCTTAACTACATATAAAGGTATTTTGCAAAAGATAAGTGTAAGGGAAATCTAAATCGGTTTATTAGAACACAAATGAACATGAATCATAATAATAATAAGTTAGCATACATATTCGTATTTGTTTGAGTCAAATGCTTGTATCGAGTCATAATGATGTTTTGCAGAATTTCCAGGAAGTAAGGTAAAGGTTTTTCCAGAAATTTTCCGGAAACTTAAAATGAAAATTTTTGTCAGGTCATTTCTGACGGCGTCAGGGGTTATAACCTGACGGCGTCAGATTTAATTTCCAGAAATTTTTGAAAATTTTGTTTTCATAAAAAGTTTTTATTAAAATCTCCAACTTATAATCTCCAGGAATCTGCAAAGTTATCATTCCACAAGCATTATATCCTTATATATAGATTTTATCCCGCCGATGTTATGCAGGTTTTCGTGTTTGTTTTCTCAGGTTCAACAGGTTATTTTGGACAAGGAAATGTTTTGAATCAAGCTTATGGCGATGCATTAGTCATGGAGCTTCAACATTTTCTTTGGAGGAAGATTTAACCGTGTAATTTCATTATCCAACGAGCGAATCAGGGGAGTATTTGATTTCATTCTTTTACTTTATGCTTTTACATTTGTCATTTGAACATTGGGGACAATGTTCATCTTAAGTGTAAGGGGAGGGTAAAAGTACGATTTTAGAGAATACAATTGCGCTTGATTTTTGTTTGTTTAATAGTAGATGTGTAATAAAACTGAGAGAAATACTTGTTAAGGTAATTTTAGTGCCAAATTTAAAATTTTTTACAACATATAGGAGTGAAACTTTGATCCTAATAAGCGTCTCATGGATAGGAGTTATATGACTAGCACAAAAACCGTACCACTAAAAAATTTTCCACCCCCAAATATGTGAGGTTCGCCCTAGAATTGGTAGGAAAGGCATTTATGCTATGATGTGTGTACCGGTAGCACTTAGATTCTAGAACTTGCGTTAGGACCATTCCAAGGCCACAAGTGAGACTACATTCGTGTAGTTAGATTTACTACATGATAAGAGGCATTAGGATTAACCCATTGTTTTA
The DNA here is from genome assembly GCA_021014915.2 of Artemisia tridentata subsp. tridentata. Lineage (NCBI taxonomy): Eukaryota > Viridiplantae > Streptophyta > Magnoliopsida > Asterales > Asteraceae > Artemisia > Artemisia tridentata. The sequence goes on along the minus strand of CP139507.1, from coordinate 282,758,166 downwards.
CACCTGTGTTTTTGTTATAATTACATTGGCTACATTGGTCAAGTAATTCTCCCACACCCTTTGCGTTGTACTCATTTTTAGTACACGACACCCCTAGTACACCCCTCAGAGCCTATCTTTTCGTTTCGACCTTTAAGCATTTTACTTAAAGGAAGAATTTGTTACACCCCGCTTAAATGTACACCCAAATCGCCTTAGCCTACCTTGTATGCACTCATCTTTAGTGCATTATTGTTACAACATTTGTTTAAACCCAAGTTAATTATCTAGTTGATTACATGGTTGCTAAGTCGAGTCATATCCTTGTACATATTGTTTTGGGACGATTGGGACTCGTGGGTAAAGTACTAGTGTAATGGAGTAATGGGGAAGAACATCATTTATTACCCCCATATGTGCTAAATGTTTTAAAAGTACTCCAAGTTTTTCAATTATCTTAATTCGAGTCATTAGAATAGTTATTTGTAAAGTTATGTAAAAGTTCAAGTGTAAGGGGATGCAATGCTCCTATGATGTATTATTTTGGATGGTAGGGCAAGAGTGTATGCAAAAAAAAAAAAAAAAAAAAAAAAAAAAAAAAAAAAAAAAAAAAATCAAGAAAAATACAAAAAAATGAGAAAAAAAAAAGAAAAATAGAAAAAACATACGGACTACCATCCCGTTTCATTTTATGTTTATTTTATGTTTATGTTTTGTTATTTTCTTTCATTAGCTTAAGATCGAGTCTAGTCTTGGCTTAGCAACGTTGTATAGTACATGTAATTGATCAAGATCTTTAACTCGCCACCAGTAAAATATCCTTTATCCAACAAAACCGTGTTTTCCTTTTCCCTACACCTAACGTTATAACCCATTTAAAAGCCCTCTTTGATAGTTTATCTTAGGTGCTTACGCCTAGTGGAGGAGGTTTTCAATCCTTTCCCAAGCCTATGGTAATCTATTTGCTATGACAGGTAGTGAGAGATATTTTCCGTTTTCATTTATGAGATTTATTTTGATGACACTTGAGAGATGTGAGTATCTAAACACTACTTGTGAGATGCTAGTATGTAATCTCCGTGCTTATTATGATTGAAGTGGAACGAATATTTGTTGTAATTACTTTTATGTTTGCATTAAATGACCCCTAACTTGTATTTTGATTAGAATAAAAGCGCATTTGCTTGAGGACAAGCAAATCTCAAGTGTAAGGGTATTTGATGAGGCGAAAAGTGTACCGCTTTTAAGGGGTCATTTAAGCCCGAAATCGTATTTATTTGATCAAATATTGCCCTAAATCGTTCCTTTTGTCATTTTAGGTACTTTTGAGGAGAAATCTGGAAAAGGAGGCATTTTGGACGTTTTTGGAGCATTAAAGTGAAGAAAACGGCAAAGTCTCAAGAATCGGCTAAAAGTTACTCTTGACGGCGTCACAATTAACATGGGACGGCGTCATGCCTTGGCAAGAAAAGTTGGATGTGAAATTTACTCATGACGGGCCAGTGAGTTTGCATGAGAATTCTGACGGCGTCACGCTTTAACTAAATCAAGGGCGTCACGGCTTAAATCATAAGGGGACGGCGTCACGTTCAGGATCCGACGGCGTCAAGCCTTGATAAGCCAGAATGGATTTTTGAAGAGCTAAAGAGGGACGGCGTCAAGATGGTCATCCGGGAACCCTAAAAGCGGCGAGGTGGACGGCGTCACAATGCATAAGGTGACGCCGTCAGATGTCAAAGTCTATATATAGTTTTCTAATTTTTTGTCATTAAGGAGAGCTTAGTGTGTGGAATTTTGGGATAAAACCCTAAGACGATTTTAGCTACTTTTTCAGGGCTTTTTGCCTTGAGATCTTCCATGTTTCATTGAAAGATAAGTTATCAATTAATCATTCAATATGTCTATGTGTTGTTTGATTCTATCTTATGCTTGTCTTTTGTTTAACATGTTAGGCTAATTTTATCTTGTGTTTGCTTAGATCTAATGAAACCTAGCTATTGATTATTGGTTGTTAGTGTGTTGTTAGTTGTATTGGATGATTGTTTATCTATGTTAGGCTTAAGAAAACTGGCTAACTTCCTATTCGGTAACTTGCTTGAACGTCTTAAGAAACATGAACCAAACGCGTACTAAAGGTTTTTATGGTTGTATTTAATGCACAAGCGAATTCTAGTGATCCCATGTTAGGAGCTTCCTAGCCGGCTCGACATAGGAGTGAAGTAGGAGCTTGTAGAGTTTGGGGAAGTAAGTACGCCACCCCACGAATGGTATTAAGGAATACACCCGTCATCCACGCGACTAATACACACTAATTAACCGGTAAAAGATAGTTAGGGAGTAAGGAAATCTAAGTAAACACATTTCTCTACACATAAGTTTCTCACCACTTTTCATTTTTGTTATTTTATTTTATTTGCATTTGTAGTAATTTGGGTTAGTTGACTAGCAACTAATTCCGCCCACTCCTTCAAAACCCGAGATTTTACTTGCTTTTATAAAATATAAAAAACATAAAAAGAATCTTCCTCAACCCTTAGACCTAATTAGAGTAGCCTTTCACACCTAACGAACACTATTCCCTGTGGAGAACGATCAATCCCCCGTACTTACCACTACACTATACTACATCGGTCAGGTACACTGCCTGGTGGGGTTGTAAGCCTCTTGAGATCCCTCGAGAGGTAAAACCTGTTGTAAGGTTGCAAAACCCACGCATCAGGATACTAAAAGACATGGTAGTACATATAGATAGATTGACTATTTTGGCGGATTTTCATGTCTTAGATATTTTGAGTTATCGTAAGTGCCCATTGCTTGTTGGAAGAGGATTTTTGGCAACCGCTAGTGCGATAATAGATTGTACGATGTCTAAAATAGCGGTAGGAGAAGGATACACGAGGTCAATCTATGATGTCCATAAGCATAAGTATGACAATGAAGGGGAAGTTATGCCCGATTGGTTAGTTAGGGATAAGAAACCACCTAGATATGGCCCCCGAATAGGTGAAGACTTTATAGGACCTCAACGCCCATTTTTCCTAGAAGATGACTTTGTGAAGAATGCATCTTACATGGAACAAAAATTTGCTAGGGAAATCGAAATTGACCCATTTGAGGACCCTCTAGTATTTAGGAAGATGATTGAGTTCCTAGGAGTTCTACCAATTAATCTTAAGATGAACAAATGAGGTAGGGAGGATCCTAAGAGTAAATGGATTTGGGATAAGCCACCAAAAGATGGAGATGGTTTGTGGCATATTAGGATGGAATAAATAGATCCCGATAGTGAGAAGTTTGAAAAGTCATACAAAACGAAGGCTACTAAGAGAATCTTAAAGGAGAAATTTGATCCAAAGGATGTCCTTAGTGAGGAACTTGCTATCACGTAACAGGCCATGACTTTAAGTCTAGCTACAAGACTCGTTAATAAAGAAAAGCGCTTCTTGGGAGGCAACCCATGCTTTTTGTTTGATTGTTTGTTTTTATTTTTGTTTGTGTCATATATATGTCTTATCATCATTGCTTAATCTTTCATGTTTTGAATATAATTTGTGAAAATGCTTTATTTTGTTTTTAACCTCGTCTTAATTGCATAAAAAGGTATTTTACAAAAAGATAAGTGTAGGAAAGATCATATTTGTTTAAAAGAACAAATTTGAACATGGAAGTTAACAATTAATGATTAGCATATATTTGTGTGTTTGTTTGAGTCAAATGCTTGTATCGAGTCAAAATGAATGCTTTCCTGAATTTCCAGGTTTTAATACTCAGATTTTTCCAGAAATATTCCAGAAACAAAACGTAAAAATACTGTCAGGTCAATCCTGACGGCGTCAGGCACTGTAGCATAGTTTTTCAGAATTTTGTTTTTCTGCTGGAATTTAATTTTTGAAAATTTCTAGAATTTATAAAAATTCCAGGAATCTGTAAACATTTATTTTGCAAGCATTATATCTTAATCACTTTCTAGGATTTAGTTTTTATATATATAGTGTTTACCATCGATTTTATGCGAGGTTTCGTGTTTGTTTTCTTAGTGAATTACAGGTTATATTGGACAAGAAGATAAAAGATGAAGTATGATGTGCATTTATTGAAGTTTATTTTCTTGGATGAGGATTTAACCTTATTTCACATTGCCCATGCCGAGCAAATCAAGGGAGTGCTAGTTTCTTTCATCTATTTTATTTTTCCCGTTTGTCATAACTTTGATACTTTTCAATAACATTGGGGACAATGTTTAATTTAAGTGTAGGGAGGGTAAAATGGGATACCTTAGAAACTATAACTCGCTTGATATTTGTTTTGTTTTCTAGTAAATGTGCAATAAACTAAAAGAGATACTTGTTAGGGTGATTTTAGCACCAAATTTAAATTTTTTTGCAACATATGTGAGTGAAACTTTAGTTTTAATAAGCGTCTCATGGATATGGATTATATAACTAGCACAAAAACCCTAGCACTCAAAAATTTCCACCCTAAAAATGTGAGGTTCGCCTTTAGATCTTTAGGAAAAAGCATTCACCTTTAATACTTATGAGTGTACCGGTAGTAATAGATTTTAGAACTTGCGTTTGTGATGCATCCCGAGATCACTAGTGAGACTACATTCGTGTAGTTAGGATTAACTAAATTATAAGAGGTATTAGAATAACCCTTGTTTTAAACCTGTAATTATAATTACGTTGGCTTCATTGGTCAAGTAATTTTCCCACACCTTTGCGATGTACTCATTTTTAGTACATGATACCCCTAGCACACCCCTTAGAGCCTATCCTTTTCGCGGTTCTCGTGATATTTTGATGGATTCTGAAATATTATTAAAGAGCATTGTTTACAATCCACCCCCAAATGTACACCCAAATTACCTTAGCCTTCCTTGTGTGCACTCATCTTTAGTGCATTATTGTTACAACATGTGGAAAACTAGAATGGGGGTTGAATAGTTTTACCGTTTTTAAATTCTTTTCTTTGTTATCTTTATGTGAAATGAACTAACGTATTCAAACAAAATAACAATAAGTAAAATGCAAGAAGGATAGAAACGATCAAACTACAACACGAGTGTTTATAGTGGTTCGGTCTACAAGGACTCTTTTTCCTTGCCCTACTCCACTCCCCGAGTATCCAACTCGAGAGTATCCTTCACTAGTCAACAAGCTCCTTTATCCGGCGGAGAAAACCTTTACACGTCGCTTACATAGTATTTTCGACACAAAGCTAAATGTCGAGTTCTTTTACAAGGTACAACCACTCCCGTCACACTATGTATTTTGTGGATTAAAATACTACCCGATCACTACAGAGGATTATGATAGTTTGGTACAAACAATGATGTATGAACAAGTACAATACACACTGTGATGAAAGAATAAAGACTTGCAACAAGTTCTTTGAAGCTTTTGAGTCTTCACTGATGAAGTAATCTTCTTGCTACTTTAAGAATTTTACCAAAACAAATATAAATGAGTTAGATGATAAATATGAACAAGTGAGAGATAGTATGTATGTTTATGTATGTAAGTGATATCAAAACAACTGAGTTTGGGCTGCTATTATAGGCAGGAAGCCCCAGCATCCCACGGATTGGCCAGAACCAAAAAAATGGGTCCGCCCTTGTTATTTTTTGGTTCCGCCAGTCTCTGACACATGATCTTCCAAATCTTGCAAAACTTGCAAATCTTGTACAAATCTAGTTCAAATCTTTCCAAAATATTCTCTATGATCCTATTAGATTTGTTATCTCAGATTTTACTAGAGTAGGATGATCCAAGTAGTGATGGCATAATGCATTTACATTTTGATCAAAATGTTTAACTAAGTAAACTTGTAAATGACAAAATGTGTTAACCAGGTTTTATTTAGGTGGTAACATGTTGATTTATGTGTAACTAACAATGTTTAATTACCTATGTTGATTCAAGACTTAGTATGACATGCTAAGAGCACATTGTTAGTAAATTTTACAATATATAAAGCATAGTGTACATGTGATGAAAATCAACAGTGTGTAACATATTGTAAAGTCTTTTAGTATTGTTAAGTAAAACTTATAGTTATATAAATAAAAGACTTGACAAAATAAAAGACGATATTTGTATTAACAATCTCCCCCTTTTTGTTGAGGACAAAACATAAAGTTTATTTTTAAGCAATGAGAACTTATTTTTATGCAAATTTTGTATAAAATATGAAGTTTATTTTTCTCCCCCTTTTTGTCGAAACAAAAAGAAGAGAAGCGAAGCAAAGTGTAGTATGAGCCTGAGCTTAATTAGCTCCTCCTTGGTCAATACTCCCCCTTGTTGGGGTGCCAAGTATTTTATACATGGATTTTGAAAGCTACAAAACAAAGGTTAGTAACAAATAAGACAAAACTAGTCTGTGAAATAATTCACCATTCATACAATGTACAAAATAAATAAATAAGAGAACAAACAACCCACAAAAGTAATAAAACATCATATATTATGTAAAATTTCATTATAACTAATGTCACAATGAGGAGACAATAATAATGATGGTCCAAGAGAATAAAAATAACTTAGAAAAGAAAAATCCTAGAGAAATAAAGATAGTCCTAATATAGTTGGACTTATTACAACATTCATGCTAGTGTATTCTATTATGGTGGAGGATGGGAGAGAGCATTGAGACATTCAAGGATGTGAGTGAGGATGAACCTCATTTCATCTTGAAGCTCATGGACCATGATCTTAGTTCTCTCACTAATCCTAGCGGCCCTTTCACACATAGTGCATCCATGACGAGGAAAGTTGGGTGGTAGAGCAAATTCGGTAGGAGGTGGTGGTGCATTTGTTGGTTGAGGGTTAGGATTTGGTGGTGGTTCCATGGTTGAGGAAAGTAGGGCGGATTAGAGATTCATGGCCTCTTGAAGGTGGGAGTCCACCATGTTTGAGAAAGCATAGAGACTATCGAGTTGGTCATTGATTTGCTTTTGTGTTTGTGGATGATCAATCCACATTGATTCATCAATTTCCCTATAAGTTGGGAAAAAAGGTTAAGGTTGTTGAGGTTGAGGTTGATCATGAAAAAGCTCATTTGGCATGAATGATGCCTGAGGTGGTTCGCGAGTAATACGCTCAACGGATGCAAATGATGGCAAAGGTGGTGGATTGGATGACCTTGGTGGCAAGTCTTCCAAGGTTTCCATAAATGGATGAGGAGATGTTGGTGGAGTAGTGAAAAGCTCAATAGGTTCAAGTTTTGGTGACATTGGTGACGGTGATCTTGGTGGTTGTGATGGAGCAGGAGGTGGTGTGGTTGCAACCGGAGTTTTGGTGGGAGGTGCAGTTGTCACAATTACTGGTGATCTTTGTTGAGGTGTTGGAGTGCTTAAGTTGATGAAATTTTCATCATGAATAGGTGATGATATGTTAATGGGTGATGAGTCTGAGGATGAGAAATTCAAGTTAACAAAGCAACAAGGACAAACACTTATTCTAGCGGTTCTCCTAGCTGTTCTACTTGAGGGTGATGAGTTTGTTGATTTTGGCATTGTGAAATTACTAAGAAGCTTTCTAAGATTCAGGGATGATGTGATGAAGGTGATGAAAATAAAGAACCTGGACCTCCAATTTATAATGTGCATGAACTGTGGATTTTTGTGCATGAATTTAATGTGAAACCACTTAGATTTGTGCATTCCTAATGATTTGGAGAAGTTAAGAGTTTGACTAGACATTTGAAAGTCAAGCTAATGGGAGGAGATTGAGTAAAGAGATGAAGATATGCAGTTAATGTGATGTAATGATTGCAAAATCTCTGAGGTCAGAGACCTACGGATTGCAAGGTACCTTTTTAAGGGTTATTTCCTTTATAGAGAAAGGTACCTTGAGTGGTTTTTGTGAATTTACAAATTTTGATGGGAAATTCTTATCCTATTGGTGCAAATGAAGTGCTATAATCCTAAAATGTGTAAATACAAGTGAAAATGATTAATTCTAGAAGACATGAAGATTTAAAGTGAGGTTTTTGAGCAGGATTTTTGAATGTTAATGAATAGACTAGCGGTACCAAAAATTATAAGGGGCGGACCCAAATTTTTGGTACCGGCCAATCCGTCTGTTCATTTTTTGGCGGTGCCAAAATTTAACACGGGCGGAACCAAAAATTTGGTTTCGTCCAATCCGTGCTAGCCTGAGGATGAAACTAAGGAAAATTTTAACCTACGATTACCCGTTCTAATTCTGTGAAATAGACTATAGGGAGTGAAAAGGATGTATAAGAATGTGAATAATGCAAAGGAATGTGTTAGGTCACCCTAATGATATCAACACAAGTATATAAGTAAGATAGAGATGAGAGAAAGAGATAAGGTAGGTCTATTATATCACAAGAAAGAATGACAAAGGTTTGCTTGCATATATGAAATAACCAACAAGTTAAATGTAACCATACATGTTCTATATATAGGGGAAGGACTAGGGCAAGACCCCTAGATCCTTTCTTGTATTCAAATGGGCTTAGACAAGGCCCATGGATATTAAACTTAAGCCTAATAACATAAATGAGCATAAAATACTAGTAACCAAGCAACCTATTACATAATACTAATGACCGACACTTGATAATAATAAAACGTATTCCCAACAATCTCCCCCCTAAGGGTCAGTCATCAATGGTTGCTTGACATCTTCATTCTTTTCTTTTACTTTGACTTTCTCGGTGTAATACCTCACAAATTTTTCCTCTATACTTTCCACACCTATGATATTTATATATCACTTTCACGGGTAAACTTTTTGCTTCATCCCACTCCAACTATGTAAAGTAACTTACATAGCCCTCTAGACGTGCTCACGCAACTACCAATGCCAATTATCTCTATGTTTACCTCATGTAAACACTCCTGGTATGTCAAGTCTAAGTTACAAAAATCATATTATCAAGTATACTACTAATCTAACTTACTATATCTAGCATATTACCAAAACAAGCCCTATACGTTTACGGTTATTTTAAAAACCCTAATTTCAAGTCTAAACTAGTTTGTGTTGGAGTATGCTCGTGTCATAATAAATAATTATATGACTAGACATATGTGAGCCTATGGGGTCACACACTTATACACAGAGACATCATTTTATAGATTGTATTTATCGTATTTACAATATATAAATGACTACGTAACTCGGGATCTATAACGGGCCATTAAATACTAAGTTAGACTTAGCGTTTTTGGAGTGGACCAACAATGGGCAAGCCCATTGTGGGCCCATTATATGGCCGGCCTAAGGGGAGGGCTTGGAAGGGATTATGAAGCTTTTCCTAGGTGCTAAGTGTAAGATGTAAATGATAAGATCAATCACATTTAATCATATCAATTACACATTATTACTTACCACATAATAGGAGATATTCTCTACCCCTCTTCTTCTCCTAACTCACGGCACAATACAACCCCCCCCCCTAAGGTTTGTATTTTTCCATCCCTTCTTTTGCATAATCCATTGTAGGTGTTGCAAGGATCGTTGTTACAAAGTCAAGACTATCATCAATTGGTGATCAAGGATGTGTAGTGTGTTTCACACATAGAAGGGATCAACCTTATTGATCTCTTGGGGTTTCTCATTCCATCTTGTGGGTATTGGTGTGTTGGTGAATCCGTGATCACGCTACAAAGGTATAAATTGTTATATTTATTTATTTAATTGATCATATGGCTATATGGATCCGTCTCTAGGTGATGTTTCTGCTGCGTTTAATTAGTTTAATATGTTTTCCATATTCAACATCACCTATAGTGGTATCACGAGCCATCATATGTGCCATATGATTATCGGGTATGCATAAAAATGGCTAAAACGGGCGTTTTTTTGATGATTTATGAAACCACAATTAAAACAGCCCCTAGGGATCCATTTTCTCACAAATGGTCGACCCTTAAGGGGTCTTAAGATTTGTGATTTTTTACCTCATAGCCATTTGTTATGCATATGTTAATTGGTATACTTGTCGGGTACACGTAAAATGGCATAAAATGCACTATTTTAATCGATTTATGAAACGATTTCAAATCAGCCCCTATGGCTTAATTTTCTATGGTAAAATGATAATTAGAAGGTCTTAATATTATTGGGTATTGAACCTTATGCCATTTGACACGAGTACCAAACGGGGTTTTTAATTCTTGTTAATTAATTTTTTCGTTTCGTTGGCTAAATGTTTAATTCTTGTTATTAATTTTTGTATCCATGGCAAATACATGCATGTTTGTCCATGGAGTTAGCCAACACCTTGTTTTGTTCATAATATTATTGTATTATTTTGTGTATATGCAAAGCCAATGAAAACCTAGACCACTTGTGCCATGTGTTGTTATGATTTGTCGTTAATTTCTTGTTTTTGGGTTTGCCATTGTTTCGGCTCTTATGTAATGAATTTCATTTTGGTTTTTGACATTGTTTGGGCATTTTTATAGTAGATAGGAAGTAGATTAGTTGTATTTTACTTCATATATAATGTAACCGAAGCTTGGAATGGAATGGCATAAGAGTGAAAGACATAAAAGTGAAGAATGGTTGCTGGAACATGCTGCAATAAAATGTAGTTTCCAAGCGTTTTGGGCCTCCCAATTCAGAAATTATGGGCTAACAGAATCACTATTTCATGTGCATAATCGGCCTCTACTTGCTCTTGATTGTCTTGGAGCAAGTGGGATCCCTCCGTGTGGTTGTGTAACTTGTCCCTAGTTGACCCTTGGTTCTCGTGATGGCTTACGAGACCGAGCATAGGATTTTCATCGGTTGAGGCTTTGCATATTGTGGTTGTGTGTTTGTTTATTTGCTTTTATATATGCTATGATTGTATGTAAAAGGCAAATTGTTTTCTAAAAACTTGAAATGAAACACAAACCAATTTTTTTGAAAACTAAGTCTTATGATTTAGTTTAACTAAGTTTAAATATGGAATTGAAACTTAAAATCATTGTTTTCTAAATAACAGTTAAACTTGTTATGCTTGTTATTTATTTTATGTATTGTCCAAACTTATTTATAATCCACTTAAGATTAATATTAGTCTTGAAAATGGACAACTCGACACACATAAATTAAAACAATGATTAGACTTAAGTTAAGAAAAGTTTTTAACTTGTGCTATGAAGAATGAATGCATGCTTCCTTCGTACACCTTTTTTTTTATTCACATCAAAATATTTTACCCGTCACAAATTTAAGTCATGTTGTCCAATGAGAACACTTGCAATTACCTTTTGCCTATGCGTGGGACCTAGGTTGAATTGTAACCCAAGGTGACTATTCTCTATGCGTGGGACCTAGATATATTCTCACACATTCTCAAATTGGATGACTTAATCGAGTTAAGCGGTGAGACCTTGACCCGAGGCAAAGATGGGACTAAACATGCCCACATGACACTAGTTATTTGACACTAGACGCCATGAGTCCCATAAGGATCTAAGAGTTGTATGTGTAATACAATTGGTGATCATCGCCTACCAATTGAATCTACTATTGCTAGCAGATCAACTGATGTGATAGTAGAAGCAGAATGTGGATCTTAGCCTTTTTTGTAAAATTAATTGTTTTAAATTGTAAACATGGGGTAGTTAAATTACAAAAGGATAATTATCGAAAATACTAAAAATGAACTTTGTAAATTCAATTAATGAATTAATGCAACACAACCGTAAACAAGAATTTGTTCTTTTCTTGTTAAAAGGACGAACTAAGTCGTTCTTTTCTTGTAAGAAAGAGACTTGTTCCTATCCTTTTTCTTTATGAGGAAAAGCCATAATAGGAATACTTGAATTTTCCTAATTCTAATCAAAATCAAAGAACACCTACTCTAGAAATCGTGATGTCTTGTAAAAGTCAAAACGGTTAAGTATGGTTACACATCTTATTCTTTCAAGGTTGTTTTATAACCCTAGTTTCGGTTTTGAAACCTTGAAGAAATATAAGATATTTGGATAACTAGAGAACACGTTTTCTATAGCTAACAAACTAAAATGAGTTTAAATAATTAGAAGACGGAAATATCAATAAACCGCAAAGTGGTAAAGGTAATTACTAGCATGATTACCTAGCAGTTTGTCTTAACCTAATAAACCTACTAAGGTCCTACATACCCTTGTGGTAAAGTAGACCAATCATGGAGGAAATGCATGCCTATTTTCAAGTTAAAATAGCAATGATGGCTAACCCATCATCTATATGTTAGAACTTGATGCACTTCCTTGAATACCTAAGTACATGTTTACTAGTCAAAGTAACTCACATTAGCAATAATGTGTAGATATTCAAAGAAAGAAGGAAAGTATCCAATCGCCACTCACTCTCCACTGGTGATGTAACACTTATAAATGTTTTCTAATCCAGTAGGAGCTACGTGATTATATTACTGGTGACGAAACACATGTAATGTTGTCTAATCCAGTGGGAGCTGTAAGCTTTATTACCTTGCAAGTTGCCCATCTTATTTCCAGATTGTCTTGAAATAATACATTACTTTCCACATGTTAAGCATCATAGTTTATATAAGAACCATTGCATAAATTTTATAAGATAACTTGTCGCGTTCCTGATGTTGCTTCCTGAAATGTTATCTATAAACTTGTTATGCATGATTCTTCATTAAAATGATATAGTTCTACATATCTATATTTTGATTTTGACTAAAAATCATATGTTATCTTAGACATTGTCATATTGCTCATACAAACAAACGAGCGTAGTGTTGTCTGTATACTCTCATGATGTTGTGCCATGCACAAGTGGGAGAAATCTTAATTGTGTGCAAGGTACAACATATAACAATATGACTAATGGTTTTTCTTGACTGCAAGGTAAGAAACTAAGATTCTACTAGGACTTCTACACATAAAATGTAGGTTGCCCTAATTAGAACAAATATCAAGATAACATGAAAAGCTACTTCAACATATTCACTGGATTGTTTAGTAAATATGATTATGTTTTCTTGTAAATTCATAATCATAAAGTATGAAATTAACTTGAATTTACTATTGAGGCCAAGAGTCGGCGCTCGTAATTACTTTAGTTGAATATGTTTAGGTCTCTTGTAAAGACACAAACATCAATTCCATTAATTGTTGAAAGACTTATAACGTAAAGTAAGATGTTAACTTGTTATGTCTTCTTGTTAAAGACATGTACACTTACAACGTATAGTAAAATATTTAATGTTTATGTTTTCTAGTCAAAACATGCACATGAAGTCATTGACTTGTTCAAAGACTTATAATATAAAGTATGCAGTAGGCTAAAAATACTATTGATGCCATCTGGTTTAACTTGGTTGGCAGATATGTAAGCCAAAGAACATAAGTTCATCTAATAAGTTGTGGGATAGTCTTGCAACATCAATCCTCGTGGAATACCACAACTTTATGGTATGTCCATCATGGAAAATAAAACTCTATAGATATTGTTTGATCTTTGATGACTTAAACTGTTTTACCTCCAAAGCTATCAAGGTTAGAAAAATTGGATGTGCCATGTGTACACCCAATATGGTTCCAACCCAGAAGGAATTTAAGACACCATTGTATTATGGCATGGGATGAATCTCATTATGTCTTGATTGAAGTTCTGAATTTGTTAAATACCTAAGAGTAAGTAATTAACAAACTAGAGTCAAGAACTAACGATGTATTTTGGATGTCCTACTTGAATACAATTTATTGTTACTCAAGATCCTGAGTATCTAAAGATTAGTCTCTACTTACAAAAGCAAGTGGGAGCACCTTTAGATCTTGAAGTTATTCAAGAGCAACCTTCTTAGTACACTTGCTAATGTCATGCTAAGGTTGAACATGCATATGTTAAACCATAGATTGATATCTTTCATTCATAAATCCGCAAGGATACCTCTTGCACCTGAATGATATAGTTTTTTATATCAATTCTAAGGGATATAAGTTGGAGGATCATAGTGGACCTGCTAACTACAGAAATGCATTATTAGATCTTGTATCTGATGAATAGCTCAAAACTATGAATGTTAAGATGCAGTCCTTGAAAGACAATCACTCATGGAGTTTGATTGATCTCTTACCAATTAGTTAGACTATGAGGTTAAGAATGAGTTTCTTGATGAGAAGACACAAAAGGACAAACTTGTACACACATTTAATGCACGTGTAGTAAAAGGAGTTTACTCGTACTCAAGAAATTGACTATGATTAAATCTTCCTACCTACAAACATTAAATGAATAAAGATGATTAATTGTCATACCTGTTTTCATGTAAATGAAATATGACAATAGGCTATCAAAACACTTTTCTTGTTGTTTACCTTTGCGAGGACGATGAGTAATCAAAAGGGTTTATGAATCCATATAATCTTTATTATGTATATAAGATAAAAGAATCCATGTGTGGATTAGATCATGCATCTAGGAGCAGAGATCTTAAGTTAATTATAAAATCATTAATTTGATTTTGATTAATAAGATTACTCCTAAGTACACTGAGAGCAAGTTGGAGCACTGTATTTATTTTCTTAAATCTCATATGTCATTAACATATTAGAAACAATATTCCATCTAAGCTAGACTTTAGTCCTTAGCTTGGAATGAAGTTTCTCTTAAGGGATTTATAAAATAAGACATACAACCTTGTTATATATATATATATATATATATATATATATATATATATATATATATATATATATATATATATATATATATATATATATATATATATATATATATGTTTATTAGAATAAACATAAGCGGTTATTAAGTCTAAACACAATATGACACGTTATTGAGGGGAGTCTCAATGATCAATCTCACTTGATGAGATTGAACACATGAATGAAACCTTAAGTTTAACTGAAGGATTCATTATGTAAGTCGTATTATGCATTGGACTATTTACATCATTTGCATGAATGCAAGATGAGTTGATAACAACAAATATCTAATTGAAAGTCATTAGATAATTGTTAAACGAACATTATAATGGACCTACAAAGGACCAAAGATATGTTCAAACATTTACGGATATTTGAGGAGCTCTGTTTTGTTTGCATACATTGATGCTTATTTAACTGAGATGATGCTCAACCCTAGTCGTGGTAGGATGTCATCATGAATGATGACATTGCTGACTAGATGTGCTCGACTGAGAGCATTAATGCGTTATACATTAAAAGAATAGGAATACTTTACAGTTTGAGAAACTGTTCAGATGACTGTCTAAAGTAGGTGTTTTGCTAGCTTCAAACACCCCATGGAATACATTGTTGCAATACTCGTATTGTACTTGAATGCACACATAAAAGGACAATCATCATTCAAACCTTTCATGAGTTTTGAAACAAGTATTCTCAAAGTTTACTCAGATGACTACTTGTTGTCTTGTACAACATAATTTAATCATGGTGGGAACATCGGATTCCGACCTATGAGTAGCCTTATGCATATCTGTTTTTAGTATTTAGATAATGGAACTGTAAGCAGTCGTATTATATAATGAATTGATATACCTGGTATGATCGTCTTCATTTATACTACTGTATTCTATATTTGCATGTTTAATCCATGAATAATTTATTTATTCTAAAATTGTCCATTGCCAGTTGACGATACGGGAGTATCATCGAATTAAGACAAATGTGAGCATGTTGGTGATATTTATTAAGAATAGATAGTAATTGATGATTCCACCAAATTCACATGTTGTTCATTATGATGAACATTGGACTGACCCAACCTACGAGTATTCACTACATGGATCGGCGTCAAGAGTGAACCTCATAATTGGTTATGTCTCGTATCCTTAGACTTGAGATGCAAGTAGGTCTTGCATGCGTGGAATTTCATTCCTTGATATGGTTAAACGCTGTCCTGAATAAGGTAGTTATAAAAACCATCTTCATGCGTGATATGAAACACATGAATGACACGTGCGGTCAAAATAGGATTTGTTCCTCCACATGTTATGGAGTTAGATACTATTGGGCCCCTCGATGAATTGGACAGATGTTTGTATGGCCGTACCCAAATGAGATTAAGATGAATCTTGATCCACTTGGTAATCTTGTTCAATATCAATATCGAGAAACATAATAGTTGAACTATTAGAATGACTTTTGATCCATGTCTAATGTTCAATATGGTATCTGTAACAAAAGGATGGATGACATATAAACCATTTAAATGAGACGTTTAAGAAACTATTCTCACATATTTCTAGGGGCATTGGCGTGTTGCTAGACGCTAACCTTTGCTTGTATAATTACTTGATTATTATGACGTCGCAAGTGGGAGCTGTTGGAGTATGCTCGTGTCATAATAAATAGTTATATGACTAGACATATGTGAGCCTATGGGGTCACACACTTATACACAGAGACATCATTTTATAGATTGTATTTATCATATTTACAATATATAAATGACTACGTAACTCGGGATCTATAACGGGCCATTAAATACTAAGTTAGACTTAGCGTTTTTGGAGTAGACCAACAATGGGCAAGCCCATTGTGGTCCCATTATATGGCCGGCCTAAGGGGAGGGCTTAGAAGGGATTATGGAGCTTTTCCTAGGTGCTAAGTGTAAGATGTAAATGATATGTTCAATCACATTTAATCATATCAATTACACATTATTACTTACCACATAATAAGAGATATTCTCTCCCTCTCTTCCTCTCCTAACTCACGGCACAATACAACCCCCCCAGGGTTTGTATTTTTCCATCCCTTCTTTTGCATAATCCATTGTAGGTGTTGCAAGGATCGTTGTTACAAAGTCAAGACTAGCATCAATTGGTGATCAAGGACGTGTAGTGTGTTTCACACATAGAAGGGTTCGACCTTATTGATCTCTTGGGGTTTCTCATTCCATCTTGTGGGTATTGGTGTGTAGGTGAATCCGTGATCACGCTACAAAGGTATAATTTGTTATATTTATTTATTTGATTGATCATATGGCTATATGGATCCGTCTCTAGGTGATGTTTCCGTTGCGTTTAATTAGTTTAATATGTTTTCCATATTCAACATCACCTATAGTTTGAAAGTGTTCAAGGCTTAAGTATAAGTTATCCTAGCTACATTATCTTCCCTAAACTCTAGTACAACCACTTAGAGCCCAATGTACAAGCCTTTTAATCTTAGAACCCAATTAGGTCATTTAGGTGCCTAAACCGTGTTTAAACCTTACCATTCCTTTATCACAAGTTACAACCACTTGGTACATGATCCCTAAACCTTAAACTTAGTTCCAAATTACTTTCTAAACCCTAATCCTAGCAATAAACCCTAATCTAAACCCTAATCCTAAACTAAGCCCTAAATCCTAAAACTACCTAAACCTAGCACCCTTGCACCACCATGACACCACCAAGCACCCTAGCACCTCCATCACCAGCTTTTCATCACCAAGCAACCTACCACACACCACCATCACCACCTAATCACCCCCTCGTCACCACCTTCCCGCTGAGACCAAACCACGACCACAAACACCCTACACCACCCTAGCTTCCACCATACGTCATCCTAGTTAGCCCCTAGCCTTCCGTAGTCATCCCCCCTCCTACCCTTGTCCACCACTCCAAGTATACTTGGCCAACACACCCTCTTCGAGGCTTATAAATACCGCGACCCTCACCACCATTCCAACCCATTCCACACAGCCTCACCACCTTACACACTCACTCTCACACAGTCCTAGCACTATTAGAAGAGCCTTAGAAGCCAAAGGAACTAAGAGAACCAAGCCCCATAAGCCTTCGTCGACCTATTTTAGCCGAGAAACCCTAAACCTAGTCGTGACCCATTTGTGGACGTTTAAGCCTTTCCTACTTGTTCAATAAGCTCTTTTATTGTCTATAAGCTTTACTAGATCCCACATAAGCCCTTGTTTAAGCCTTGATCACTAGAAACTAGGCGTTTTCATTTTAAAACCCTAAAACCTATCGATTTCACCTTTTAGGTCATAAGCACTTTACATAGGCTATAAGCTCTTAAAATATACTTATATAAACTTATTCTAATAAGCTATAAGCTGCAATACCCTTTTATTATACTTAAAACACATTTGCATGGTTTTAGGACTAGTTTTGTAACGCATTCCATGCATAGGGGTATATATTGTAACTTTTGGAAATTAATATGTCTAAGGATTATTCCTGCCATTTTCATAAAAATATAAGTATAAGGACCTATTTTGTAAAGTTTTAAAGCTAAAGGATTAGTATATATATAATTAATATATAAAGGACTAGATTAGTAAAAGTTTATAATTAGGGGTATATATTGCCAAATTATAAACTTAAGGGTATAAATGAGATATTTTCATAAATTAAAAACCTATCTTTTTAACCTAACAACGTAACACAATACTAGGGAATTTCATGTGAGGGGTTTCATTTGGGTATACGTTTCGACGAGTTTGCTGGGTTTACGAGTTAAAGTGCCTTGGCTCCTCAAACGTTTACTACATGACCTCTGGATTATGATAGCCCGAACAGTGTTATGTTATATATAAATCTAGTGAGTTAAAGAAACATATACTTAGAAACAAGGCTTAGAAAACTTAGACAAACCAACTAAGACTTGACATACACTACCCCAGGTTGCGTGAGTAGGCCGTCTAATATCTGAGTCACTTTTGACATCAATCAGATTTACCTGAATTAAGGTAAGTTCATAGCTTCACACTTTTTAAATCCCGTGAGCTAAACCTCACTTTTAAATGTTTTATAAACCCGTGAGGGGGATACAAGCTTTAAACCGAATACAAGTATTTTCTTCCTGACTGATTATTGCACGAGTACCTCCTTGCCACTATAACTTAAATTTCATGAACCATAATCACTTATGAGTGAACGCGAGTATAGTGAATAGATCTATCTGGAGTTTGACAACTCCCGTTGGTGTGCCCCTACCGGGTACCAATTGGCACTATACTTGAGAACTACGAGGTTAACCTTGGCAAGTTAACCTTACGTCTAGTCATTGATTGGTCTGCAGTGCCATCATTGGACTATAGGCATGTTAACATGAGGTGTCATGAGCTTAGATGCAATAATTCCCTATATAACTTATCTTTGGGTACTTTGATGCCCACACGAACTTGTATTCAAACCCCTTTTCCCACTAAACCTACGGATTTCACTCAACCTTAGTGTTGACCTTTAAGCATGTTATCCTAGGTTAACTGAGCACATATGGCCTTACTACACAGAGTGTCATTGGACTTGAGGATGTCCAAACCTGTTATCATTTACCTTCCTATTCCAAACTGTTAGGTCCTAGATTTAGCTTAACACAAGATGTATAACACACGTATAACTAATAACTAATGCGTATAATAAAGATAACGAGGGAACTAGATGAATAAGATGAAGAGAATGGTTGAATCTATTTCACGTATAGAATTGGCAAGAGTTTTGGTACAATGAGAAATAAACCAACAAGTATTATGCATACATAGCTCTAGTATTTATAGGCAAAGTGTTAGGGCAACATTTTGCCACCTTTCTTCTAGAAACTTTTACTTAACCCCACAGCCCATGGGCTTCTTATAAGCCGTGTGGATTAAACTCAAACCTAAAGCCCATAACGAGCAACCTATTATTACAAAACATGACCAATACTTGAAATATTACTAAACGTGTTCCTAACAATCTCCCCCTAAGGATTGGTCATCTAGGTTGCTTGACATCATCTTTGCTTCTTTAGCTTTGACGTCTTTAGAATCTTTGTTCTTTGTTCTTGTTGTGATGTGATATGATAATGTCTTGATCTGCCTTCCACCGACGTTCTTTACTCATGATGTCTTTACGTCTTTTCCACCATGATCATATGTCTTTTGACTTTTGTTCTTCATATATCAAGTAGTTCTCACTTTATAAGCTTCAATCTTTGACTTGTGAAAGTTTGTTATGCATGATCTTTGACTTTTCTTTGACTTCTTTGAACTTTTGTTATCTCTTAGTCTCCGTGAGAACTTTTCTTCGGGATATGAGCATGATGGAAATGGTGGTGGTGGAATTCCTGGTCTCCTTGATTACCTGCAATGTAAACAGTTAGCAATAAACCATCCGGCACTTACATATTCAGACTTCGAGATCGTCAACAGCATAGTGTGAAGACTTTCTCTAATCCTAGCCAAGGCCGTTCCTGAACCGGATGCCCCCGAAGGAGCTAACTCAGATACACGAAGTGTATCAACGATTCAGGTGAGCCACTGAAGTATACCGAAGTATCACTTCACGACTGTAGACCGTTTGGAGTTACCATGAACACTAAGCGTAATCCACAAGGGATTACTGAAGTGACCTGCTGTCAGGACTGTTAGATGTTGACCCTGGCAGGATTTCCATTCAATCATTGAGAATCACAATATGTGAATTCTCTCATGAATGTTCTCGGCAGATTACTAAGATCTGCGTAGGACTCTTATAATTTACAACTGGTGTTCTTATTGTTGAACAACCAGTGTAGAAATTTTAAGTGTTCCTATGAGATCTTTTATGTATCTCATGGCTCTATACTCGATTAAGTGCTTATAGATTTATAGTCGTCGGAGGCATGGAGCAGATTGCCTCCTTTTCAATATCAACACATCTCGGAATGAGAGGTTGATAGATAATGAAGGGTTCTCCGTGAGAAATGAAACAAATGTCTTTTGAGAGACACTTGAGTGGCTAGAAGGTTTAGTGCAGTGCGTCACTGGGTCCATGACGGCTTAATCTTCAATATCGGTGTCACCTTAGTAACAACCAGTAACATATGAGTTGAACCTGGTTTCTGCCCTAAGGTTGAACATATGGAGGGCTATTTCTTTTCACCCTTTTCTTTACTTTTCTTTTTCATTCTTCAACCCCTTCTTTCTCCTTTCATTTCTTTACTCCTTTTTTTCATCATACCTAGGACTTTCTAGTTCTAAACTATTTGGTGCTGTCTTTGGGTAGATCCCTCCGGCTCTGGAGGATCATAGGATGGTTTCCTAACCTTAGTCACCTTATATCTCCATGACTAACCTATGTTTGCCATAAAACCAATTTCTTTTGAAAAATCTCTCAAAGTGTTTATGAGTGTAAAACTTATATTGTTTACACTTTGAGAGTTTTGCATTTTTTAGAAATACTCCCCCTTAACATGTGCTCATAAGTGTTTAAATTAAATTTGCACATGTCGGGTAGAGTCGGCACTTTTAGAATTGATTGATTTTCAATGAATATGACCTTTGCGAGACACATTTACATCACTAGTTAAACTAGCTTGAAATTATTACCCATCCCGGCCATATTCAAAGAATAATCTCTCGAAATCGGTACATTCTACTCAGACAAGTCCTTTGCGAGACACGTTTACATCACCGGATAAAACGGCTTGAAATTATTACCCGTCCAGGACATGTCTTTTCGATTACTGACTTTTGATATCGTCAATTCGAGGGTATAATCTGAGTCGAGCTCATACGAGATTTCAACTTTGAATTACCATATTTTAATCACATATTCATTCTCCCCCTCAAAAATAGCATATTCATGTTGTTTTTGTTAAACTTTTGATTAAAATATGCTTTTTGAGGTTTACCGGAAGAATTTCAAGAACTTTTGTGGTTATAAACAAAGATTTTTTTGTTTCAAGTACTCCCCCTTAACAAGGGCGTACTTGTTCTTTTGAGCAGAATTTTGAAAAACTTAGAAAATTCTGGTTAATTCTATTCAAAAGTAAGAAGCTTTCGCTCTTTAGTTTAGGATTGAGGCACTGAAGCGTACCTCAGGGTCCTTTCTTTACAAGAACGGGTTGTGCACTGTTATCTGTACACAAGCCATTATGAACAATCACACAAGCAATAATTATCAATCAAAGAATATTTATTCAACTCTTACATCATTCTGAACTTCTGAATGCAGTGTAGACTGGATCAGGTCTCTGGAAGTTCCTGATTGGAAATGATGGCCTCCCTCCAACATAACTCTCAAGCCGCCTCATCTGATCTCTGTGAAACAACCTTCTCTCGATCTTCAAAATGAACTGACGAACTTCTCTTAACTGAGAAGCTGTCCACCTGCTTGTCTTATACAACTCCGGATCTCGTACCCGTATTACCAAGCCATCACGAACTTTCTTCAACGTGTGATCGCAGAACTTATGAACTTCCTTGTACGCCATGAAGCAGTTGATCGTAAGATCGCTTTTGTAAACAAACCCGAAGGTTGGTTCCTTCTTCATGGTGTACTGGGGCTCATTGTTGATTCCAGGAAGTGATAGAACTGGTGCGGTTAGATTCAACTTCCTTTGGTAGCTCTCGACCCTAAGCTGCAGATCTTCTACACGTTCTTGGATGATCTTTCCTCTGATGAAGTGTAGTATGGAAGTGCTGAGCACGTATTGTAGATCAGTTGAGAAATGCTGCAGCTTCCCTTGAACCTTGATAAGATACATGTCTTCAAGGTCATTCATGTTCAAATATGGGAGATATGCTTCTAAGAACGTGTAGATTTGATGATCGTGTCTTCTAACTTTGATTTTTGTCAAGAAGGTGTAGTCATATCTCTTTTCACCCTCTAGACTGACCACAACAAGAATCCTAAGGTCACTCATCACTGGAGTAGAAGAATTCTTTGTGAGTTTACTCTTGTACCATGTCTTCCTCTTCTCAAACCAATGATAAATGCCTAGCTGCGCATCTTGGTCATACTGCACTTTCTTTGAAATGAAGAGTCTTGTGGTAGTTTCCTCGATAGCTGGTTGTGTGTAATTTGCTGCAGGGATCAAAGTTATGGAGGTTGCGTATTTTGGTTGACATTTGATACCATGCACGAGCAGTTCGAGATCGTTGTTGAAGAAGAACTTGTAAGGAATAGCAGGTAGATCAGAGACTCTTATCACCGGTAGTGGCTTCGTCCAATCCGTGATATATGGTTGGTTGGTTTTAGAAGTGCTTCCAACCATTACCACATCTGGATTGGTCCAGCTGAACTCACTGGACATTGCTCGGGCAATGTTTTCCAGATGATATTCGAGCTCAGCTGCACTGGATGACCTATCCTTGAGCAAATTGAATGCATCATTCTTGATGCGACGAAGTTCCCATTTAGTCATCTTCTTGATACGTTGGTCACGTTTGAGTCTTTGTGTGAACTCTAACGTGCTACCTTCGATCATTGAATCTTCGTTCATCTAAGGTTGAGCACTTGCAAGCTGATCGAACCATTCATTTCCCTGTGTCGTATCTTCATCTAGCCAGGAGACAACAGTTGGTCGTTTGGAAGTGTTCTTGCCAGATTTAGATGATATAGCTTTGGTCTTGGGAGTTGAATCTGGTTGATCGTAGTGTTGTTGAAATTCCATTTCCTCAGTTGCAGTGTGCTCGAACTGATGTTCCATTGCTGTAGGTCCTGATCCTGAAACTTTGGGTGGTTGAGTGGCTGTTGTTGCTGAGGGACCGACTGGTTCTTTGAGTTGTGAACCAGATCCGCCGACACCCTTTTGTTTCTTGGCTTGGGTGTTTGGATCTTGGTCTTCGTCCTCTCTTGGACGTTTACCCTTGTCGGCCTCAACTTTACATGACTCCTTCTCAAGATTGGCTTTTATAGCCTCACTGATGGCTATTTCTTCTGGAGTTGGAGAGGTGATGCTTATGAGTTTATCCAGGAGTTTGAGTTGGAGTTCTTCAAGAGTTGGTTCCCTAGGCTGCGTCGGTTGGGTTGTAAAGACAAGAGGAACCGAGGTTACAATGTTCTTGACTATGTCTTCGATGTTGGGATCGAGATACTCTTTAACCTTCTGGGATGCAACCTTGGGCAAGTACTTCTTCACGTACGCTTTAGTATTGCACTAGACTGCTGTGAGCAACCGGTCTTCAACATCGTCGGCAAGGAACTCATCCATACGAGCTTTGGTCTCTTGCATCTCGTTTACTTGTCTGATAAGGCCGTTGACCATATTGGTTAAGGATTTGACTTGGTCACTTAACTGGTTATCTTTCTTAGCACGTGCCAGCTTTCCGGCCTTTTTCACCTTTTCAGACGCCTGGGAGATTACATCATCCCGTTTTAGCCTAGTTATCTTCTTGGTTTTCTTGCTTGTCTTGATTGTTTTTCCTTTTGTTTCTTTAGTTGTTGCTTCAGTGGTTGGTGGTGGTGGTGGTGGTGATGAGATGTGTGGATGATTCTGGAAGTGGTTGAACCTTGGGTGGAGATGCATGCTGAGACACTAGGGGTGTAACCTGAGCAACTAGTGGAGAATGTGGAGGAGTGATTGGAGGTGTTATAATATATTTGTCTACTTCTCTTTCCTCAGCCGTCCTTTCATCTTCTTGCCTCTTCATTTCCAATTCCAGTTCTTCAACAGCTTTAGTGATCTCTTCCTCATCAGTTAACACTTTATCTGTTTCTTCCCCTTCATCCATATCAAAGTCTTTCATCTATTCGTCTTCTTTTTTTTCCTCATCAGTTGACACCTTTTCTGTTTCTTCCTCTTCATCCATATCAAAGTCTTTCAATTGTTCATCTTCTTTCTTTTCCTCATCATTACTGGGTTGATTAACTGGATCTGATTGAGGTGGGATAACTTCTTTCTCAACCTCAGACCTACCAGGTTAATTAACCAGAACAGGGTGAGGTGGAGTAACATCTTTAATAACCTCAGACCTACCGGGTTGATTAACCGGATCAGTGTGTGGTGGGTTGCTTTCTTCTTAGTGAATTCGCTAGGTGATGGGATTTTCTTAGGAGTTGTATTCGCAACTATGGGTGTATCTAAGGCATTTTTAGAAACTACATTTGGTGGTTTTCCTAGCACAGACTTAGAAGCAATAGTGGGCCTAGAGGGAATGCCATATGTACGTTTCTTGTTACGAGTTAAAAGGGAGTTAGCTACACATTTTGTATGATCACCAGATAACATACTATTACGACAAAACACACAAGATGCATTAACATTCAAAACGTTCAAAGGTTCATCATTTGTTACACTGATAGTACGATTACAATTTGCCAAATTAGAATCTAAATCAGATGCAACATGAGTTTTATTCAAATTCCTAAGTTGATCTTCTACTTCTGGTGCTTCTAGTTTTCCGCTTCTACGTTGCTAGATCCTATTCTTCTGTTTGTTGCTCTTACGCTTCGATCTGCTAATGCTAGTAGTGGGGACTATTCCTATAGAAGTGGAAGGATTCAAATTAGTAGTCTGAGGAGATGTTTGCCTAGGTGTTGTGTCCATTTTGTACATTCCCGGTGCAATCACATTTGTGTTAACAAACTTTCCTTTTTCAAGTAACTGAATTTTCTCTTTAAGTTCAATAATGATGTGATTCTTTTGTTGAATTTTTGAATCGAGTTCTCTATTTAAGCGAACGGTGTCATTACAATTTTGGCGACATTCATCGTTTTCCTTCAAAAGCTGAGATCGAGTCGTTTTCAATGAGTCATAAATGGTTTTGTACTCATTTTTTAAATGCTCGATTTTCTTTTCATATTTGAAAGTTTGACATTTTAAAACAGCATTTTCATCATCAAGATTCTCAACTTTGGATGTGTGACTGTTTAGAAAGGACATCGTTTTATTTTGACTTTGCAATTTTAATTCAAAATCAAGACTCTGAGTTTGACACCATTGAAGCTTCTGATTTAGTTGAAATTTTTTTGTTGAAAGTTTACTTTGCACATCATCATTGTGTTTAATGATTCTCTCATTTTCTCTTTTTAAAGTCTCAATTTTGTGTTTCAACATTTCAGTGTCAACAGTGTGACCATCAACAAGCATAGAATTGCAAGATTCATAAATCGAATTCATAATCACAGAGATAATATCAGAACTTAGAACATCTTCCAAGAGTCGATCAACTTTATTTTGTAAAACTTTGTTTCGACGTTTTTGTTTTGAGATCGAATTTTCAGTTGCATTGAAAGTGTTCATCATGGATGTTACTTCTGTTTAGAGTTCATGTTCCCAGTGTGTAGCACAAAGACGCAAATGTTGAACGTATGGTAAAAATTGTTTTTGAAAAATTTCTCTTTTTTCTTTTTCGTAAGCAGATTGAAAAGTGGAAACTTTTATCTCAGAGTTACGTTCAATTGCTTGTTCTAAAAGGTTGATGTCTTCCATAAACGTATCAAAGTACCGAAGTACAAGACATCGTTTAGGTAATGGTGCAATTACACCAAAAGTTGGTAAAGGACCATTTATTTGTAACACTGGTTTAACAGGACCAACATCAGAAAAAGATTCATGAATTTGCATTACAACCCATGGTTGTTCTGTTTTATCTTTTTGAGGAACGAAGGTGTCAGAAATATGAGGCACGTTTGAATAATCAAAAGGTATACCATATGGTTTAAAGCTCATTTTTTATCGACTTTCTTCTTCCTGTTCCTGTTCTTCCCCACAATCATGTACAACAACACGCACAATTGATTCATCAAATAATTGGTCTGTGTGACAAACGGCAATTTTCCACAATTATTTAAATAATAAATGTTAATTTATTATTACCAGACCAATAAAAATTAGGTATACATGAGCCTGCATGAATAATTCGGGAAAACAAACCCGCACATTTTAGCATACATTAACTCACCAAAACTATTAAATCTCACCAGGAACAGTGAATTTTTCCCATTCTCACATTTACAAACCATAATGTAGGAAAAACGGGAGGTTATCTCATTTTTACTCAAAACGGAACCACACGCGTACCGACATCACCTCAGTAACAAATTAAAACTCAGAAGTTATTTTGAGTCAACCAACTCCAAATTCATATAAGTTTTATAAAAACGTTCCTAAAATTCATTTTTCCCTATTCGTGTCAGTGCCGGAAAACCCAAGTTCAACTCAGTTCAACGGGACACGGGGTATCCATTACCCATCATTTTAATAAAACAGGATATAATAGTTTTTTTTTCCCACTCACACACTCCCCCACAATACTTATCTCTTTCTTTCTCACTTTTGTCTTCGATACCACAAAACCAGGCACGCCATCGAACCCTCACCATCACATCCTCACCCTATTTCGAAGTCAGAAACTCGGTCAACAGACATCACTTTCATCCTTTCCCTTTTCCCCAAGAAATGTCATGGGTGAATCTTAAAGTTGCTGAGAGAAAACGAGTGGTACTCGTTTCGGACACTTCAAGAATCGAAGCCAAGAAAGAGGGATTTAACCCATTCTCAAATTTCCCTTTTTAACGGCCAATTCAAATCATGTCAATCCACACAGAACCATTTGATCACTCAAAAGCTACTGAGAGTCGAAGAAGATTCGAAGGGCGACGGTTGATTGAAGTGGGTTGACTGGGGTTTGATTTGAAGAAGCCAGGGTTCGGATTGGGGTTTTGCTCGAGTGCTTCTGGGTCCAAAAGTTCTCAGCCGAATCATCACTAGGGTATAAACATTTTGTAATCAACTCTTTTATGCCAAATTTCTGTCATTTGAGATATTGTTCTTAAACTCAAACTATAATTTACTTAGGATGTCGAAATCTGTGATTTATCGATTATTGTTGTTGATGTTGTTATTTGTGTGGCTTCCAAAATCTAACAAAGACGAAAATACTGCCTCATTAGTTTAAGAATCCATTCTTGATAGTTGTCGTTGGAAATCTAATTTCTGTTCGAATAGTGTTGTTGTTGTCATTGGAGATTAAGTCAATGACTCCTTAGAAGTTCTTAGGGTCTTTGTAGGAAGGTCTCGAGTTGGAACCAAGGAGGTTATTGTTGCGTATAATCTGGTGTCAACACTCCCTCGAGTTGGGTGTTAAGCTTTAGAACTTGGATTCGGTTGAAGGATTGTGGTTATAGCAGTGTCGTGTAAATAGTTCAAGACAACACTCACCTAACAGCCACAAGTAGGGTGCGCTGTGGAGATTTTTGGCCAAGGGGAAACCACCCAAAAAGGGCGTAAACTTTGCTCGGTAGAACCCCCACCAAGCAGCCACCCATGGGGGTGTGCGTGTCTTGGTTAATCCTGGACAAGTATAGCCAAATAACCCTCGCCCTCACTTGCAAACATAGGTATTGGTCAAAATGTTTTGTGAAGTATTGGTCGATTACCTTTGGTTCAAGACTAGTATGACCATGGTCGATCCAATTCGAACCCCAATGGGGAATAAATCTTGCTCAACTTGAACATAAACCCACAATAGGTGTCAATTTCAATTCTCGAACCAAACTCAAAAAGGGTGTTTTGAATGTCCAGTTTGAGGTCAAACTCAAAATGAAATGTTGAGCTATTTCCTACTTGATCTAATGCCAAATCTTACATCAAGAGTTGGTCAATTATGTCGAGAATGAGGAAGCTTTGGTGTCAAACCAATAGCCCTCATATAGACCTCAAAGTCGTTGAGTTGAGAAGTCGAGTAGTACTCGACCTCGTCATGAAATACATCCTGGTATTTCGAGTTACTTGAGGTCTAATATGCACGATAGGAATTCCAGTAAGCACATATGTTTCTTCGGAATTGAATGTGTGTTGTGTATATCACAAATAATCCCAGCCCGTTTAAATCTGTTCAGCCCACTTAGTATACTTGTGTCCGGTCCATTATCATACAGTCTCTCTAACGATTCACAACCCACCAAGCCCAACGTGGGCCCTTGGTGATCAAAATCCCAGTCCAGACCGTTAGATCCTTCCCCCTTCCTTTGACTCAGTTGGGCCGCAGCCCAACGAGAGTGATTGTATAAAGTGGTGATATATGTAGATATTTTCCGAAAAAGCCGAACACATACGTTTTGAATTATAACCGTCGTATAAAACATGTACCAATAGCAAGCTTTCAACTTAATATTTTCATGTAACATCGTCATATACCCACGTAAAAATTTTAGAAACATTAGCACTCAACACAAAAGATGGGAACAAAGGGATGAATATGTACACTTGTCGCCAAAAATCTAAAATTGTCACACAAAAGATCACCTAAGTCTATTGATTTTAAAATGAAACACACCTAAAGAGTTATACGTGTTATCACTTATAAACATTGTTTTGAAATTAGACCAATAAATACCCATGTCGTTAACGAGAATTAGAAAGTGAAATATTAGCAAAACTTTACTTGAACTATCATAACAAGACCAAATGTTTTCTAAACATATAATCATGAACCCAATAAACAAACACGAGTCGTAACTAGTCTTTATTAATTTGATAAACTTAGTTGATTTTAATTAAACAAGGTAACCAAAACTTTTATTGAACAAACATTATACCACATTTCTTGAGTCAATAAACAGTTAAATACTAAATGTCACGTACTCGTAATCACACTATATTTCAAAATCTATATAATTAATCACATATTTTAACAACTAAACCACACATCCTTAATATTTCATATCTTGATAATATCTATTCGTGCTTTCAAATCACTCATTTCATCATTTTCCAAATTCCGTAACTCAAAATCCTCTAAGACTCTCATTTCTTCATTTCCGTACATTTAAGCATTTCGAAGAGCGTTACCTACATTCACTTAGGAATCTATTCATAACCCCACTTGCTGCCACACAAGCAACAACAACATAAACACTTTAAAAACATTTGAATTAAAGACTTAATTTAGTACTTGAAACTAAAACATGACTTATTAATCTAGGTTGCGTGTTGGTGCCGTACATTTCCTAAATTCACATCATTCACTGTTCAGACTATTAAAGGGGAGTTTATAGCCCCTCTTTACTTATACTTATTTTATGAGGTGAGAAACAAGCAAAACCATTTTATGGACTGTTAATACTATTTTATCAAAACTATTGCGTAGTTAGCCTAAGCCCTGCTATGTCCCCTACTGCCCAAATTTCATGAACCGTTAATTCCCGACAGAAAGCGTGAATGTTATAAATAGATTTATTGGGAGTAACGTCCCCATTTGGTTTGACCGGATAGGAAAACTAACGTATACCATATCAAAGTACAAGTGTCCGGGATAAACACTTGACGGGCCTTTATATTTAACATGCTTCTAGAGCATGCAGACCTGTTATAGCTTCGGTTGCATGAACTTAGTGCTAGCGTAATAGAATATTTATGTGACATTATTTACATCATAATGCTCATATACAAAACTATTGGTCCAAATTTATTATAATTGCTTTAAACTTAAACCTATGAACTCACCAGCTTTTTGCTGACTTTTAGCATGTTTTTGTCAGGTATCTAGGCAACTCAATATTGGCAAGGCATGGCAAGGCGACGGACTTACACCATTTACCAAAGTGTTTTCACAAATATTTAAGACTTGTTTTTTAGGGACCATTAAACTTTTGGGCATACTTGTGAAATAAAGATTTTTAAATGAAAGTTGATTTAAACAATTGATTATATATTTTTACGAAGGGCCTGTTTGGCAAGAGCTTTTTGAGGAGCTATTAGCTTTTAATTCTAACAAACAGCTCCTTCATATTTAATAGCTCGGTTTGGATATGCAGGCTACAAGCTTTTAACTCACACAAATAGCTCCAAAATAAACAGCTCATACAATGAGCGTTCTAAATTTTGATGGCTGTTAAAAAATTAGAATTACCAATATACCCTTTAACCTTATATAAACATCACATCCCGTACAAACCATCTTCCCCACAACCCTAATTTGCTCTCTTCAACAACAACAAAACCAACATTCACGTTCTTGATCACCCAGGTACGTCTTCTTTTTTGTCATATCAGTTGTTTTATTTGGAACTGAGGTAATACTCGTGGAGGGCTGGAGGCATGGTTGAAAACTTTTTTTATTTGCTTGAACGTGTGTTTATTATTATTTTATTGGCCACGTTAGATGAATGGGGTGATGCCTAATTGTTATTCTGTGATCCTTGAATATTGATTACATATTGCGATGCTTTAACTTCTTGTGACATACATTGTGCACAAGACTCTATTTTTTAATGTATACTAGTGGGTGCCAGGGATAATAGTTTTTAGTGGTGTTATGGGTTTGATTGTAGGCATTATGCTTACTGTTGTAAATGAGTTCTATGTGAAGAAGGTGAGAGTTTATAAGCAAGTTGTTGATACAAGTGTGAGTAGCACCTACTATGCTTTGTAGTCATTATGCTTACTGACGTTGTTGCGTCTAGATACGCTTGTTGACGGTAATTGAGTTCTATGGATGATAGTTAGTCAAGTTTATGATATATTGCCGGTCGCGTTTTTAAAGTCACGCGTATTTATGGTCGACAGTTTAGGTATAGAGCAGAGGTGGAACTTGTGAGGTTGTGAAAATTGGTCACGTAACTGGGTCTTTGCTACATGTAATATGGTGTTCGACAGTTTAGCTATATACATGTAATACAGTCACGTATCATTGGTTGGTTCTATATTGCTCTCTTCAGAATGCTAAATGGCTGTTATTGTTTCCTTGTGTGCCTTCACCAGATTAGTCACCATATAAGCATCAAGACCCTTAAATGGTAACATAAGTTTCACACTTTCACATATATCAACAGTGCTAATATGTATTAATTATTAAGTACATCATATGACCACTTGTATGTATTGCCTATTAATATTTATGTTTGAGGGAATCCTACAAGTAGTAATTCGTAGTGTTTGAACATTAAATTAAACCTCTAAAGTGTTTTCTTAAATATGTTGTTATTATGTGAATAAATTTTTAGATGGCTTCAAGTGATAAAAAGGCGAAAAAAGACAAATGGTCAGAAACTGAAACATTAGCTTTGTGTGAATTCTTGAACAAATATGTAAACGACAATGGCCGACATGTCCAGTTTAAATGGGTTGAGCTTCAACCAAGATTTGCAACACTCTTTAATCGCACGTCGTTAGTGACAAGGCTTTAAAGAACAAGTTCGATGGAATGAAGAGAGAGTATAATCTCTGGACGTCGCTAAAGAATGGCGAAACGGGTCTAGGATGGGATGCAAATGCAAATAAACTTGATGTTCAGATGAGTGGTGGAACAAGAAAATTAAGGTAAACTAATAATAGCCCTTTTAGAATTAAAATACCATATTCTTGCTATAATCATTTTGGGATCTAATGGGTCACTATTAAATTGTGTAGGAGGACCCGAATTTTAAAAAACTTCAAAAAAAACAACCGTCTTTAGAGTTACAATATGCGTGGGATCAACTTTATGGAGATGCTGTTGCTGGTGGTGGCGATTGTGTGTCAACCTCAATGGATGCAAAGGCTTACAATGAGGTACATCATAAGAATGTTGATAAGAATGTTGAGGCTGAAGATGTTGCAAGTGATGATGATATAGATGGCAGTCAAGATGGTGCACAAGTGCAGAATTCTGAGATGGAACAGTTAGAAACTGAAGGGCCTGATTTCTTTAAAAGTTTCTTAGATGAAGTTAATCTAGCTGACACAACACCACCACCAAACCAAAGTGGCATCCCCAAAAAAATTCATAAGCCTACCAAAGGAAACACCAAACCTAAAACTATTAATATGAAGCGTAAAGGACGACAATCAGGGGGAGCTGCAATGCTTAAAGAACATCTAGCACAAAGTAAGGCTACTCAACAACGTGTCATACAATACTTGGAGTCAGAAACGTCTACCAATAATCAAAGTAATAAGTTTAGTATTGAGGCGGTTGCAAGTGTCATTAATCACTTGATAGAAGCAAAACGAATTGTAAAAGGTAGTCCGTTGTGGTTGTTCGCAATGGACTTATTTGAAGATCCGGTAAAGAGAGAAATGTTCATGAGTATGCTGGATGATGAATGTAGGATGACTTGGCTGCAACATAAGCAAAACAAGAGCACCTAGAGTTTGTTAGCGGCTCATCATGAAAACATTTGTGTTTCTTTATGTGATTTCATCATTTTTGTTTGGATAATTATTGTGTTCTTGTTTTTTAATTTGATATATGCTATTATAATCATTTTATTTTTATTTTTTTAAGGTTTTCCAATTGTGATATTCTTAGAAGTTGATTATATATGTTATTATCTGATTGTTATGTTCTTTGATTGTACAGGATTACTATGGATATTGAAAAACAAAAGAAGATTGAAAAACTACAATTTATAGATTTTTTATTAGATATGATTAATGACACTGATATAGTTGCTGAATACTACTATAAGCATATGTATAAGGAACCATGCATGACTTCACAACAAAAAGGAGAGGATTGGATGAATGATGTGTTAAATGGTAATTCTATTCGTTGTGTAAATGCATTTAGAATGCATCCACACATTTTCAAGAAATTGTGTAGCGAACTACAATCAAATTACGGATTAAAGTCAAGTGATAAAATGTCCGCTCTTGAAAAGTTAGGGATATTTGTCTACACACTTGCATTAGGAGTATCGAATAGGGATGTTGGGGAGCGTTTTCAACGTTCCGGAGAGACTATTAGTAGAGCATTTCATGATGTTTTAGATGTGATAACTGCTAAAGGTAACGATTTTCATGGTCTAGCAAGTGATATTATTAGGCCAAAAGATTCAAGTTTCCCTATACCACCTCAAATCTTGAATGACAACAGATACATGCCGTATTTTAAGGTATTAATTTTGTTATCTTAAGTTTACTTATTTAAATTTCAAACATCATATTGTTGTCATTTATAATATATAATTGGTTTTAGGACTGCATTGGATGTATTAATGGCACACACATAGGAGCATGTATCCCAGAGGCTCAACAAGTTCGTTATATCGGTAGAAAGGGGGTACCTACTTTTAATGTAATGGCAACGTGCGATTTTAATATGTGTTTTACATTTATATCGGTTGGTTGGGAAGGATCAGCACATGACATACGTGTCTTTCTTCATGCGATTAACACGCAATCAATGAACTTCCCAAAACCACCTGAAGGTGACTACATATTTGAGATGTTATTATGTTGGTAAATATACTAGCTAGCATATACTAACCATCTTTTTACCATTTTAACAGGTAAATACTATCTAGTTGATAAAGGATATCCGGAAAGAAATGGATATCTTGTTCCGTATTCCAAGACAAGATATCATCAGTCTCAGTTTCAAAATGAGCCACCTACTAACATGAAAGAAGCCTTCAACCGTTCTCATTCATCTTTGCGAAGCCATATTGAGAGGTCGTTTGGAATTTTAAAGAAACGCTGGAAAATACTTGGTGCAATGCCCCAATTTAGTGTGAAAACTCAAATTGAAGTAATCATGGCCGCATTTGCTTTGCATAACTATATTCGTAATAGTGATGAAGAAGATATGATGTTTACTACGATTGAGCAACATCCAAATTACATACCACCTGATGAACTTCAAGATGTTCGTGGCCATGAAACAAACGCTGAAACTGTCTCCCAAGGAACATCTAATGAGATGAAACGAATCCGGGATGATATTGCTACATCAATATGGAATGCACGTCGCCAATGATTATTACAAGCATGTTCTCCTAAATTACTAAGATTATTAGTAATATAATTAGTTTATTATTTTTATGTTTTACATTTGTTTACAATTATAAATATGTCCTTTTATGTCATTTTACATCTTATAATTACATTTAACAGCTAACTTGCCAAACACTTTTATTGGAAAAAATATACAGCTTGTAGCTCATGTTAACAGCTTTGCAGTTTATAGCTTACAGCTTACAGTTAACAGCTTACATCATACAGCTTACAGCTAGTTTTGCCAAACATACCCGAAGTGTGTATTCGGTTCTTCGTTACCTCGTGTTATGATTTCCATTTCAGTAGCACCCCATGACCCTAATGCTTCCGCAAGGACAGATTTTGGGGGTGTTACAGATTGGCATCAGAGCCTAGGTTATAGAGAACTAGGTACATATAAACCCTAAACTATAACCATTTTTCAAAAACAAGTCCCTATGACCGCCACTTGCCTTGCTTGCCACTGCATTTTCTATTTACTTGTCTTAATTAGATGTTACAAATTGTTAATTTTACCCAACTGCATATACTATAAATACCTTATATATATGTATATATACTTAATTTACACAAATTATCACAAGTATCTTCTATATACTTACACATATATACCATTTTGTCACAGACTATGCCTTCCCATAACATCTCTCAGACTTCACCAGGCTCAAATGATTCCAGCATGCAGATGCTCCAAGATCATCATACATCAAACCCTAACACCATTGAGCCTACACCACCACCATCACATACTCATACCACACCAGCCACTCAGGTTACTCCTACTATTCCTTACCGTACTACACACATAATCATACGCCCATCTACTAGATCATCATCTCACACAGCGGAGGGTACCCAAAGCCCTGCTCACACTCTTCTATTATCTCCATCCCGTTATAGGTCCCTATGCTCTCACATGGACACTCCTACTACTCCAGCATCAACACCACCTACCTCAATACCACATTCACCTACCCACTCCCCTCCACGTCAGAGGCCCAGGAGGAGCAATGACTCTTGTTCAGCAGAGGGTGTTGGGCAGACATTAGCCGAGAGTACTCCTGCCAAGGGTACAGGAGTTGATGCTAATTTGGATTCGGGGATAGAG
The DNA here is from genome assembly GCA_021014915.2 of Artemisia tridentata subsp. tridentata. NCBI lineage: Eukaryota > Viridiplantae > Streptophyta > Magnoliopsida > Asterales > Asteraceae > Artemisia > Artemisia tridentata. The sequence goes on along the minus strand of CP139507.1, from coordinate 282,722,710 downwards.
CAGAGAGCAGTTGTGCCCCAGATTAGCATAGTACTGGAGGATGTTCCTAGTGCTTTTGAGAATGGAGAGAGCTCAAGGAGAGCTCAGGGTGAGACAGAGGATAGAACAGAGATATCATATTCCTCACTTCCAGTAGCATTGCCAGCAGCTACAGAGACCGATACTATCTCACAGATTCAGACCCAGCTAGATTTACAGACTGGCATACTAGGTCTCCACTATGATCTGTTTGACGAATTACATCCAACTCGTTTCGAGCAGTATGATGATGACTTCGGTAGACTCTATGCTAGGACACACTCCAACAGTCGAGACATACTTGACTTAGGTGACAGATTAGGTAGACTCGAGCAGACACAGGTTGTAGCCCAAGAGGCAGCCCAGGTAATGCATGGGAGAATGCTGATCCTCGAGGCTCAGGTTGCAGCATTATTGAGGGCTGATCAGGCACACCGCAGTGAGAACTTAGCATTAAGGACTCGTCTTGTCGAAGTTGAGGCACAACTTGGGGAGTATGCCTTTAGGTTCCGACACCTGGATAGGACCAGGAGCCAGTCTTAGTTATGATTTGTAGTTGTTTCACTTAACTTAGCAGTTCTCAGTAAGTGTAGGATATTGTCAGGGAGCTTGAAATTTTCAAATCTTGTAATCAACTCTTAATCTATAACAAGCTCATTTTGTTATCTATCTCCATCGCTGATTAAATTCTTTCCTTTCATAATCTATAGTGACGTCATCCATTTATATGATGACTTTACTTTACCTTCCCAAAAATCTCACAGTTGTCTCTTTTATAAACAAATGGCGTCTCTATTAATTTATAAACTATATTTTGCTAATGATCTATAAATTGTTTTGTTCACTTCTCTTAGCCACAAAATTCCAAAACCACAAAAATTTACGTAACTACCACTTCATAAACTACTCCACATATAAATAATTTTTTTTATCACCCCACAAGCTATTTTACTAGAAATTTTGACCTTATTACTACAATAAATTGTCTTCTTGATGTTCTATAAAACCTTTCACAACTTATTTTATAAACTATAGTGCTACCATGTAATAAATCAACTCACAAGCCAGCAAATAACGTAATTAATAATAAATAAAAATCGGATGTAGATATCTCACAAGTTTTACCATCGATTTATAAATTATTTTGCTCCCCTGTTAGCTACTTTAGTAATTACCTCATAAAACAATAAATCATGACTCTACAAATTATGTTTATTTTACAAATTATTTTATTATTAATCTACGAAATTACCCCACTCCTTACTCACAAATCAAACAACAATTTTTCCTACTATCCCATAAATAACAAACTATATTTTAGACGCCCTATAAAATTCCTCAAAAAATATTTCTTATTACCACTCTCACCAGCAAATAACCGATAAATTCCTGTCAACTAGACTCAACATTCTCTCACCAAGCCTAAATCCTACATAGCCTAATCATCCACTTGTAGTCCAAGAAGAACAGTGATATACAAAGAACAGTGACCCCAAATTCTTGCCGCAAGGTAAATCATCTGCTTCCATCCCAAGAAATCCAAAAGCTTACATATAAAGGAAATATGAGAATTGGGCAATCGTGCTAGTAGCAACAGGAACCAATTTAGCTTTGATATCATAGAAGTTTGTCTTGCCTCCTACTACGATCAAATCTAATAGGGAAATCCACAACCCCCAACCGTCGTCAAACAACCCCACCAATTAGCATCTCATCATAAACTATCTCCCTCCAATTCTGAACCACTTCAACATCAATCCGACCAATCTTTAAATTCGATAGCTACTGGGTATATCATAACCCCATAGGCGACTGGAACATATTATTGCTCTATAGCAAAAGTGTTAGATAACTGCAATGATTATATTCAAATTCTTGATTTTCCTCCTGTACAGACACTGCGCAACCAAACGAACAGACTGGTTGATTTGCTAGTAGCAATCAACATGGTTCTACAAAACAATACTTTATGTGTCGGATAATCAACTTCCTACTAAGCCAACTAATTGACCGCTAGTAGCGATTAACATCATTCTTTCAGACTATAATCTAGAGCAACGAGACTTCCCGTACTAACTTGGGTGACACATTGCCAACAAAACTTGGAAAATTTTGACAGCATTCCCAGTGCATACTAGATGTCGAAATACCCTACCATAAACATCCACGAAAGGGAAAACCTGTGCATGTAACTCATAAGATTCTAGCCACAAACGAAGGACCCCTCAGCAAGAATAAACAATAAGTGAACCACTAAATCTTTAAGAACCTGGAGATTTACTAGAATTGACTAGTAACCTAACAGGAACACTAAAGCAACACGGAATAACCCGAATCACTATCGTAAGGACAAACTGCCTAGCCTTTCACCAATCCCTTAGGAATACAAGCTGACCTAGGACAAGGAGTTTCATCAACACACCGTTACTCACCAAACCAAACCTTGGAGACAAATCGAACGCTTTCATCCTAGACTATAGGTATCGGCAGGACATACTTGGATGACGTTCATCGAAGAACGATTTATCATTTTCATCCCTTAAAACACGAGACACCCTAGGAGTCTAGACTGTAAGACCACGACGATTCCTATAAGACCCCAATTCTAAGCAAAACTATTTAGGAGACTTAACAACACTGAAGGACTACTCGTACACCGTTCTCGCTAGTAGCAAATAAAATATTTCTCAGCAAAGCGCCCGACTGATTTATTCATTTCAAACCGCTGACCAGACTATTTATGATAGGACACCTCTTAAGCAGGACTTGAAGTAGAACAAATATTTAAAGCTATAAGTTTCGCCTACTGCTAAATCGCAAGCTCTACCTAGCTGGACAACTAAATTGTGTCATAATATACTAGAAACATATGTAGATGTACAAACCCCATTTACATCTCTTTCCTTGATGAGTTTCCTTAGAAACTACTCTTCCAAATGTGTTTTACCAGTCATAAAACTCATGTAATCTCATTCATCTGTTTAAAATCTCATTCATTCTCATCTTTTATGGTATAGATGACCCCTACAGGAAGGAAATCCAAGACCACTCATGGTCAACCTGTTGCTGCTACTATTCCAGCTGAGAATGGAGCAAATCTGCTTATCATAAATCCAGCCATGCTAGACCTATTAGTTGATCATCGTGTGACAGCAGCATTAGCCGCAGCAGAGGTCAACAACACAACTGCTGATATCAGAAGTTCAAAACTTAAGGACAACAACAGCCACACTTGCACCTATTAGGAGTTTCGAAAGGCCATGGCTAGGAACCTTAAGGGAACTGAGGGAACTATTGCTGTAATCAGATAGATGGAAAGATTGGAGGCCATGTTTCAAGCATGTGGTTGTGCGAAAAAGGATAGGGTTAAGTATGCATTACTCACCTTCACAGATGCTGCCCAGATCTGGTGGAATGGCTATTTGAAGTCCACAGGCATTGATGCTGCATATGCAATGCCATGGGAAAGTTTTAAAGAGATGGTGCGCAAAAAGTATTGCTCCTACAACGAAATCAAAAAGCTGGAGGAAAAATCTTGGAATCCCAAGGTGCGAGGTGCCACCACTGCTGCATATAACCAGGGAATGGCACCGATAAGCCCTGAGATGGTCCGAACAGACGCTCGGCTACGGGAGATGTACTTAGGAGGATTACCCCTTTACATGAGGGGTAATTACACTACCTCCAAGACCACTAATCTCCAAGAGCCTATGGATGCGGGCCACAAGCCGATGGGTTCGGTAGTCGGGACAAGCACCGAAAAAGTAGCTGACAATAAGAGGAAACGGGAAGATCTCTCCAGAAACTGCAGTAATACTAGTCAAAACAAGCGTCATGAAATGACCAAAGCCCATACTACAGGCACCAGTACGAAGAAAGGGTATGCTTGAGCATTACCCAAGTGTAGCATGTGCCCGTTTCATCATCATGAACCTTGTCCCATTCGGTGTGGAAATTGCAGAAGAATTGGTCATCAAGCTAAGGACTGTGAAGCTCCCACTTACGTGACTGACCCAAAGGTCACCACCACATGCTTTGAGTGTAGAGTAATTAGGCACTACAGGAATAATTGCCCAGAACTGAGGAGTGGAAATGAAGGGGTCTGCCAGGACCCAAATAGCATGATGAGTGGAGATGCAGCTTGGAAATTTTTCTTCGCATGATAACATCTACATCTAGATTCTCTAAAATCGTATTTCATCGAGTATTTGTACTTTCTCAAAGACCTGTTGTATTGTTGCTTTGTATGAATCTCCCTATGACGAATTCTCTATCTTTTAATCAAGATATTATGATAACTCTTTTCCTTTATCCATCACATTTGAAATTGTCCGTCAACTATCATACTTTCTTTATATATGAGGTGGTGCGTCTTTAAAAACCTATTGTGAATCCAAACTTATAGAAACCCAATACCATTATGACTAAACCCGGTATAGCATCATCAGTCCTCAACCAAGCATAGCCTGCTCACCAATGTTTAGTTCAGGGACGATCATGCCATGATGGGAATAGTCATCCTGAGAATCCTTGTACCTTAAAACTTACAATACAAATCGCGACTATCAGGATTCAACCGTCTCTCAAAAGACCTTGAATTCACATAGGAATGTGAAAAATAAAAATAAAGCACTAATACCCCCAGATTTCCAACCCCATCGGGTAACTCTAAGTGAAAACCAAGGACGGTTTTCCTCCTAAGGCGGGGAGGATGTGACAAACGACAATTTTCCAAAATTATTTAAATAATAAATGTTAATTTATTATTACCAGACCAATAAAAATTAGGCATACATGAGCCTGCATGACTAATTCGGGAAAACAAACCAGCACATTTTAGCATACATTAACTCACCAGAACTATTAAATCTCACCAGGAACAGCGAATTTTTCCCATTCTCACATTTACAAACCATAATGTAGTAAAAACGGGAGGTTATCTCAGTTTTACTCAAAACGGAACGACACGTGTACCGACAACACCTCAGTAACAAATTAAAACTCAGATGTTATTTTGAGTCAACCAACTCCAAATTCATATAAGTTTTATAAAAACGTTCCTAAAATTCATTTTTCCCTATTCGTGTCAGTGCCGGATAACCCAAGTTCAACTCAGTTCAACAGGACACGGGGTATCCATTACCCACCATTTTAATAAAACAGGATATAATAGTTTTTTTTTTCCACTCATACACTCCCCCACAATACTTATCTCTTTCCTTCTCACCTTTGTCTTCGATACCACAAAACCAGGCACGCCATCGAACCCTCACCATCAAATCCTCACCCTATTTCGTAGTCAGAAACTCGGTCAACAGACATCACTTTCATCCTTTCCTTTTTCCCTAAGAAAGGTCACGAGTGAATCTTAAAGTTGTTGAGAGAAAACGAGTGGTACTCGTTTCGGACACTTCAAGAATCGAAGCCAAGAAAGAGGGATTTAACCCATTCTCAAATTTCCCTTTTTAACGGCCAATTCAAATCATGTTAATCCACACAGAACCATTCGATCACTCAAATGCTACTGAGAGTCAAAGAAGATTCGAAGGGCGACGGTTGATTGAAGTGGGTTGACTGGGGTTTGATTTGCAGAAGCCAGGGTTCAGATTGGGGTTTTGCTCGAGTGCTTCTGGGTCCAAAAGTTCTCAGCCGAATCATCACTAGGGTATAAACATTTTGTAATCAACTCTTTTATGCCAAATTTCTATCATTTGAGATATTGTTCTTAAACTTAAACTATAATTTACTTAGGATGTCGAAATCTGTGATTTATCGATTATTGTTGTTGATGTTGTTATTTGTGTGGCTTCCAAAATCTAAGAAAGACGAAAATACTGCCTCATTAGTTTAAGAATCCATTCTTGATAGTTGTCGTTGGAAATCTAATTTCTGTTCGAATAGTGTTGTTGTTGTCGTTGGAGATTAAGTCAATGACTCCTTAGAAGTTCTTAGGGTCTTAGTAGGAAGGTCTCGAGTTGGAACCAAGGAGGTTATTGTTGCGTATAATCTGGTGTCAACACTCTCTCGAGTTGGGTGTTAAGCTTTAGAACTTGGATTCGGTTGAAGGATTGTGGTTATAGCAGTGACGTGTAAATAGTTCAAGACAACACTCACCCAACAGCCACCCAAGTAGGGTGTGCTGTGGTGATTTTTGGCTAAGGGGAAACCACCCAAAAAGGGTGTAAACTTTGCTTGGTAGAACCCCCACCAAGCAGCCACCCATGGGGGTGTGTGTGTCATGGTTAATCCTGGACAAGTATAGCCAAATAACCCTCGCCCTCACTTACAAACATAGGTATTGGTCAAAATGTTTTGTGAAGTATTGGTTGATTACCTTTGGTTCAAGACTAGTATGACCATGGTCGATCCCAGTCGAACCCCAATGGGGAATAAATCTTGCTCAACTTGAACTTAAACCCACAATAGGTGTCAAGTTCAATTCTCGAACCAAACTCAAAAAGGGTGTTTTGAATGTCCAGTTTGAGGTTAAACTCGAAATGGAATGTTGAGCTATTTCCTACTTGATCTAATGCCAAATCTTACATCAAGAGTTGGTCAATTATGTCGAGAATGAGGAAGCTTCGATGTAAAACCAATTGCCCTCATATAGATCTCGAAGTCGTTGAGTTGAGAAGTCGAGTAGTACTCGACCTCGTCATGAAATTCATCCTGGTATTTTGAGTCACCTGAGGTCTAATATGCACGATAGGAATTCCAGTAAGCACATAGGTTTCTTCGGACTTGAATGTGTGTTGTGTATATCACAAATAATCCCAGCCCATTTAAATCTGTTCAGCCCACTTAGTATACTTTTGTCCGGCCCACTATCATATAGTCTCGCTAACGATTCACAACACACAAGCCCAACATGGGCCCTTGGTGATCAAAATCCCAGTCCAGACCGTTAGATCCTTCCCCCCCCCCTTCCTTTGACTCATTTGGGCCGTAGCCCAACGAGAGTGATTGTATAAAGTGTTGATATATGTAGATATTGTCCGCAAAAGCCAAACACGTACATTTTGATAGCAAGCTTTCAACTTAAAATTTTCATGTAACATCGTTATATACCCACGTAAAAATTTTAGAAACATTGGCACTCAACACAAAAGATGGGAACAAAGGGATGAATATGTACACTTGTCACTAAAAATCTAAAATTGTCATACAAAAGATCACCTAAGTCTATTGATTTTAAAATGAAACACACCTAAAGAGTTATATGTGTTATCACTTATAAACGTTGTTTTGAAATTAGACCAATAAATACCCATGTCATTAACGAGAATTAGAAAGTGAAATATTAGCAAAACTTTACTTGAACTATCATAACAAGACCAAATTTTTTCTAAACATATAATCGTGAACCCAATAAACAAACACGAGTCGTAACTAGTCTTTATTAATTTGATAAACTTAGTTGATTTTATTTAAACAAGGTAACCAAAACTTTTATTGAACAAACATTATACCATATTTCTTGAGTCAATAAACAGTTAATTACTAAATGTCACGTACTCGTAATCACACTATATTTTAAAATCTATTTAATTAATCACATATTTTAACAACTAAACCACATATCCTTAATATTTCATATCTCGATAATATCTATTAGTGCTTTCAAATCACTTATTTCATCGTTTTCCAAATTCCGTCACTCAAAATCCGATAAGACTCTCATTTCTTCATTACCGTACATTTAAGCATTTCGTAGAGCGTTACCTACAGTCACTTAGGAATTTATTCATAACTCCACTTGCTGCCACACAAGCAACAACAACATAAACACTTTAAAAACATTTGAATTAGAGACTTAATTTAGTACTTGAAACTAAAACATGACTTATTAATCTAGGTTGCGTGTTGGTGCCCTACATTTCCTAAATTTACAGCATTCACTGTTCAGACTATTAAAGGTGAGTTTATAGCCCCTCTTTACTTATACTTATTTTATGGGGTGAGAAACATGCAAAACCATTTTATGGACCGTTAATACTATTTTATCAAAACTATTGCGTAGTTAGCCTAAGCCCTGCTATGTCCCCTACTGCTCAAATTTCATGAACCGTTAATTCCCAACAGGAAGCGTGAATGTTATAAATAGATCTATTGGGAGTAACGTCCCCGTTTAGTTTGACCGGATAGGCAAACGAACGTATACCATATCTAAGTACAAGTTTCTGGGATAAACACTTGTCGGGCCTTTATATTTAACATGCTTCTAGAGCATGCAGACCTGTTATAGCTTCGGTTGCATGAACTTAGTGCTAGCGTAATAGAATATTTATGTGACATTATTTACATCATAATGCTCATATACAAAACTATTGGTCCAAATTTATTATAACTGCTTTAAACTTAAACCTATGAACTCACCAGCTTTTTGTTGACTTTTACATACTTGTGAAATAAAGATTTTTAAATGAAAGTTGATTTAAACAATTGATTATATTTTTTTACAAAGTGTGTATTCGGTTCTTCGTTACCTAGCATTATGATTTCCATTTCAGTAGCACCCCATGACCTTAATGCTTCCGCAAGGCCAGATTTTGGGGCTGTTACAGTCTGCACTATACAACTTTGGATTTTCTTTGAGTGATGTGTGTAGAAAATGTGGTTTATTATCACCTAGAGCAAAACCATGACCTTTGGGACTTGGTTTCAAAGTGAACTTTTGTATTGTTGTGATAGACTCACCAGTTTTGTAAACAACGTTTTGAAACTCTTTTAATTTGCATTCCAGTTCGACAATTTCATCAAGGTAAGAATTAATTTGTTTCCTTGACTTTTGTTTGTGTTTAGAAAAACTAGCTTGACAAGTGGACATCTCGGTTGTTGTTTTCAAAAGATTTGAATTGAGATGTTCAACTTGTTGTTTGAGCTCACTTTTTTCTTTTTCCAATTTAGAAACCAATTTACTGTTAGAAACAATTAATTCTCGTATTTGATGTTGTAAATCTTGTTCTTTGACATAAGCTTTTTGAAATGCAACTTCAAAACCTTGTTCTCGTTTTGCTTTTGTTTCAAAATTTGTGAGTTGTATTTTACAGCACTCAAGATCCGAAGTCAATGATGCAACTTTTGCTTTTTATTTTCTGTTGATTTCATTGCATTTTTCAATCTCACATTTTTGTGCGTTTAATTAGGATTGGGTGGTCAAATATACGGTCATGAGTTATGGATCTGAACCGATCGAAGGTTCATTTTGTTAAATTTGATCATTGTTATCGTCATCAATTAGATCATCAAATGAAACAACTGGGTTAATTTGAGCATCATCATCAAATGTAACAAATGTGTTCATTTGTTCGTCTTCTTGAGGAGATAATAATGAATCATATTGAACAACTTGCTCCTCGTCTGATGCAGATGGTGATGCAATTTCATGTATCAGACATGTCGTTGGATTAGGTACCTGAGACAGACCATCAGTGTCATACACTAGGCCTGTGTCACTCATGTGAAGTTCCTGCATGTTTGCCATTAGCATCACAGCTGCATTTGCTTCCAAATCTTCCATGTCATCATCTGAATATGCATTTGCCATGAAGCTATTTTCTTTGTCTGTGAGAGTGCCCCCTGATTCATCCTTTAGAGCTAGAAGTAGTGCCTGCTTATGAAACTCACTGCCTCTGACTCTAGGTTTGGGACATGCATTAGCCAAATGACCTTTCCCATTGCAGTTATAGCACTTAACCATATTATTCCCAGTCTCTGTATTCCCAGTTTCAACAATTTCAACCCTTCTCTGAGGAGCACCTGCATTGTTCCTATTTCCACCAGTTTCATTAAACCGGTGTCCATTTCCTGAATTTCCCATATAACCTCCTGAGCCCGTTCTTCCATAGTTACAATTCTGTATTTTAACATGTCCATCTTGTACAGCAGCTTGATTCCTTGTGTTAGATGAAATGCGGAGACGATTGTTGGATTTGTTAAAAAATTTGCTGAAAGCACAAGCAATGAGTGCAAATCCTTCATTCAAAGAGTTGAATGCATTGTCTTCGTCATTGGTTGTATTTGTGTAGAACATGGTGTCAGTGTTGTCATAGGGAACTAGTTGATTCTCAGTTGTATGTTGTGTAGACTCACATGGAATAAGTTGGGTTGATGGGGTTTGTTGAGGGTAAGTAAATTGATGTTGTTGTTGGACATAAGCATGGTTTGACTGTAGAGTTGGAGCAAAGTGAGATTGAGCTATCAGTGCCAATGAATTTGGAGCTGTAGAAGGTGAATAATTTCCATGAAGAGCTCGATCTTTGTCTACTTCAGATTGATGGTGCTTCAGATAATCATACAACAACCAATAAGATGCATTGTGTAGATTTATGGCTTGACGAATGAACGTGACATATTTTTTCCAATCAGGACCAAGACAGCTGAGAAACTTAGTGTTGATTCCAATCCTTGGTAAAACAATGTTGTGTCTGTCGAAGTCATTGATGATGTTTGTGAACCGATGATAATAAGACTCTAGTGACTCCCCTGATTCAATCATGAACATTGTATATTCGAGGTAAAGTTTAGATTCCATGTCTTGTTGGTTCAGTTCAGTGCCTTCCATTAAGAGATGAACGTGTTCCCACATATCCTTAGCTGTTTTCTGAGCATCAATGCTTCGAATAATCGGATTAGGTATTCCCTGAAGAATATATGACATTGCAAGTTCATTTGCTTCACGATGAAGTATTTGCTCTGCAGTAAGTTGATTCTCGAGAACAGTGGTGACAGTGTCAGGTCTTGGAGGAATAGTTGTTGCCTCTCCTGGAATCGTTGTAGTTGGCATTTGAAAGGGACCTTCAAGAAGAACCTTTTTCGTATATTTGCCATGCGGTTTCTTGAGTTCTATGAACCTTAAGAATCGACCTGCCCATTGAACATAATTTCCAGGAGTGAGCATTGGAGGTGTTTCAAGTGATCCAGCTTCATGTCTAGATTGTTGGCTGCTGATGGCCTCACACATTTGATTAAACCAGTGTGGCTGTTTTGCTGGGAGTGGGAAGGATTGCATTGGTTGTTGTTGTATGAATAGTTGTTGTTAAGGATACTGCTGTTGTTGATGATATTGTTGTTGCTGAGGATACTGCAGAGGAAAATAGTTGAAATAAGGTGGTTGAGACATTGTAGAACTTGTGTAGATAATGGATCTTGTAGATGGTTATGAAGTGTAATGAAGTGTTGATATGGAAAGTCCTTGTTTGTAAGTTTGAGTCCTTATTCGAATTTTTGTGATTTCTCTATTAGAAACTTTAGCTATTCAAAATTCTGACTATTCAAAATTTTAGCTATTCGAAATTCAGACTATTCGAAATTTTGACTATTCGAAATTTTAGCTATTCGAAATTCTGACTATTCGAAATTTTAAAATTTCTAATTGTACTTTCTAATTCGTACGAATCAAATAGTTTGCCAAGAGTCGAAGTGTTTTTCTAACTTATACAAGGAAGAAGAACACTGAGTAATCCCAAATTCCTGAAGAAGATGCTGAGAATGACTATTCGAAATTTTAGGGTTTGGCTATTCGAAATTTTGCAGAACTGACTATTCGAAATTTTAGGGTTTTGCTATTCGAAATTTTTTGTAGTTTTTCAAAAAACTTAAAAAGACACTTAAAACAAGTTTAAAACCCCAAGATTCTTGTACTTCTAACCTTAAAAACACTCAAACAATAAGAAAGTTGCAAACTTTAACTTTGTAACAAAAATTTTAAGACTGTTCGAAATTTAAGAACACTTAAAGTACGAATTTCAAGAAACTTGAGTTTTAATTAAAAAGTTTGAACCTTTCTTGTTCTAAAAGGATTATAACACTAGTTTGTAATCAAAAGAAGGCTAAAACCCAAAAAATAAACAAGAAATGACCAAAATGTGAGAAATAACGAGAGATAGAATAGGTTTTTAACTCGAAAAAAAACAACACAATACACTTCCAACCTTCTTCCAGCGATTGATACCACTTGTTAGGTCACCCTAATGATATCAACACAAGTATATAAGTAAGATAGAGATGAGAGAAAGAGATAAGGTAGGTCGATTATATCACAAGAAAGAATGACAAAGGTTTGCTTGCATATATGAAATAACCAACAAGTTAAATGTAACCATACATGTTCTATATATAGGGGAAGGACTAGGGCAACACCCCTAGACCCTTTCTTGTATTCGAATGGGCTTAGACAAGGCCCATGGGTATTAAACTTAAGCCTAATAACATAAATGAGCATATAATACTAGTAACTGATGAACTCAAATAAGTACATTTTATTACTATCATTTATCCTATTAATTTGACTTGTTTTATTCTATTATGTATGAGGATTGATACTTAATCGTTTACTTTTGTAATTCTCAGGTAAAAACAAGCATTTGGTGAAACTTAGCGATTTTGGACTGATTATGGAGCAAAACATGCATAAAGTTAAGAGTCTACTGAAATGAAGAAGATCAAGACTAATCTGCTCCAGATGCGCCGCATCTCACTCATGACATGCGCCGCATCTCTATCAAGATATCACCAGATACGATCCAAGATACAAGAGGACAAGCGCCGCATCTAATCATGGAGTTACGCCGCATCTTCTGGCGGTGTACGAATATTCCTGAATATTATAATCTTGGACCCCACGCGAAGTTAAGTCAATGCGCCGCATCTACTTACTAGATGCGCCGCATCTTCCCTCAGACAGAAACTATAAATACCCCAAGGCCAGACGAATTTCGTGTGCAATATTTTAGTTTCAAAGACCGAACCAGCAGAACCCTAGGACGAATTCAGTCAAGGAGGCAGCACAAGACACACCCAAATCAAAGATACAAGAGCTGTAAGAAGGTGCTGCATGTGTTTAATTCATTAAGTAGTTTTGTTTTATTGTGTTAGCAAACTTTAATTCATCAGGATTGGTGGCTTGTGTAATGTGACAACGAAAGATTGCACTCCCTTTAATACTTGCTTTCCCATCAATTAAAGTTTATATGTTGATGTCTTTGGTTACTACTTATTAGTGCATTGATAACCTCTGTGTTTATTAGTGGCTTGCGGGCATTTGATTGCGGAAAATAATGTGGCTCCCACGGTTATTACTAAATTGATCACTTAGGAATAACTTTTAGACATACGTAATCATTAAGGGTTTACTCGTCGATAAGATTAGGACCAACGAGAAAGGGTTAACTACATACACTTCATATAAAGCTATCAATAAAACAAGTGACAATCTACTTAATCATAAGGACAACCCTCTTATTGTCTCGAGTATTTATCTGTGTACGTGTGTGCTACTTGCTGATTCGTGCCTATTGGTTTATTTTATTATTTAATTGCAAACAAATCGTGCCAGTCTCTCAGGCTGAAACCCCCTTGCATTAGGATATTAAAATACTGATTAGAATAACTAGATAATACGTTCCACTCTTAGTGATCGACACTGTACTTACCATTATATTCATACTGACCGGGTACACTGCTCGTTAAGTGTGTGTGTTATTGATAAGTCGGCTAAATATAAATTTAAAACTTGAGTAGGCATCTAAACGTGCTAAAACTATACTACGACACCGCACGCATCAAGTTTTTGGCGCCGTTGCCGGGGAGTGAATTGTTATTATCTGTTAATTTGATTAGTATTTTAATTAGGTTTTTCTTTTTATTAGATTAATTGCATCATTGTATTATTTTGCATATTTGTTGTATTGTGTGTTAATTGATTTCTTTTATTTTTGTGTGTTTATTTTTGTTTGTGTGTTTTTATTATTTGTTTTTATTTTTCGTGTTTTCTGTTCTGCTATCGTTGTACTGTGCTAAATCAAACGATACGGCGCATCTGATCTCTCAGATACGGCGTATTGCGTTTAATTTTTTTTAAATACAACGCGTTTAATTAATTCGATACGACGCATCTTTTCCCCAAGATACGGCGTATCTGTTTTTAATAAGAAAATTTTTCTAAACGATAAAGTAATACGACGCATCTGCTTTAGCAGATACGGCGTATCTGTTTTTGATAAAAAAATTTTCTAAACGTTAACGCCATACGACGCATCTGCTTTCGTAGATACGGCGTATCTATTATTTTAATTAAAAACAGTTTGCGAATTATTAAACAGATACGACGCATCGATTTTTATCGATACGGCGCATCTTTCTGAATCAAAAATCGATATTTATTTTTAAACGTAACGAAAATACGGCGCATTAACTTTCGTTAATACGACAAATATAATTTGATAAATATAGTTGATTTTTGATATTTACTTTGATCGGTCCGCTACTCTCGTGTGCAAGTTGTTTATTTTTCAGGATAAATGATGACTCAAGCATCACCAAGCGAGATTACATTCTGAACTAAACTGAGAGAAGATTGCTGGAGTGATCAAAACGTAACCTCTTCGATTATTCAACCAGCCCTAAGGGAAGTCCTCTCCACTATAACCTCAGTTTTATTATCCACACTATACATCTGATTCAAATCGTAATCTTAATTTTGCACGCTTAAAAACGATATTTGTTCCTAACCTCGGAATAAATCCTTATCCACTAAACAATAAGATTACAGTTATTAATAAAACGTTTATGCATATTGCTCTTATCTTAAATTTATTTATATGGTATGCCGTTTAACCCCAATTGGATGTATAGAGAATCGTGTTGCGGAGGCCAAGGTACGTTCCTTATTTGAATTTCGTTCACTAACATAGCGATACGGCGGATCTAAAAATCCAAAGCGCCGTATCTCTGGCCAACTAGAACATATTGACTAGTCAACGAAATTAAATAGATACGGCGCATCCCAATTTTCCAATACGGCGCATCTCTTCGCCCTATAAATACGACGGGAATGCGCCGGATCTAAACTTCTTACCGCATAAACACACACAGTTAAGAACCTTCACACACTAAAAGTTACACTCTAATTCCGATCATTCTTCTTAAACCCACCTCTAATCCGATCTATAATTCATCACCTAATCATCAAATTAAGGTAATTATTCCATTTTCGATTTAATCTTGATCAATGCGAAAATTAGGGTTTATATGATTGAATCGATTTGTGCTTAAATGATGTTGAGATATGATTAGAACTTGCTCTAGATGATTTCCCCCGTATTTAATTTGCATAAATAATTGAACTTATAACCTAATTTGATTTAACCGAAAATTAAGGTTTTGGGTTCGATTTTGAATATTTAGCGGGAAGGCGAATTAGTAGTGGTGGAATAAGATATTAGAACTGATATAAAGTGTATATGATACTGTGATATTTAGTGGTAGTTTACGTCACGGATACGGATTCTTGATAAACGTGCCTGACCCTTTATTTTATACTGATATGCTTTTAGATGCGGCGCATCTAGGTTGATTAATGTGGCGTAACGACCTATTTCAAAATTGATAAAATTCTAGATACACCGTATTGATTAATCTAGATACGACGCATCTCCATACGCCGTATCTATTGTCTTGCACCGCATCTCTTATACTTTATACAGATACGCCGCACTGATTAAATCAGATGCGCCGTATCTACCTATTTTGCAGACTGTTTACTGACTGTGAATATCTATTTCAGATGGCATTACCAGAGGTCACACTAAGGCATCAGTGGCTACAATTTGAGAACATGGGACTAACTCCTGGGACTCTGGAGGATTACTTGCATAGGCTTGACTCGATTTACTTCAAGAAAATATTCAGAGTCCAGGTTTTGAATTTTGATGATGTAGGATTGATTGGTGGTGGACATGCAGCTGAGAGTTTACAGCATCGGATGGAGATGGTAGTTGTTGGAGATGATGAGGAGGCGGTGTTTAGGTCTAGTGCTTGGGAGAGACTATTTAGGATTGACGAGCCTCTGATTAGGGAGCTCATGCTGGAGTTCTTTAGCACGATTCATTACAGGGAGACGGATTTGGAGATTGATACAGCTGACACTCTGGTATTCAGGTTAGGAGGTGTTCATAGGCAGATGTCGATGAGGCAGTTTATTTTGGCCATAGGGCTACACACTGAGGAGGAGCTTAGATCTGCTGGGTTTGCCAGGTATTAGGCTGAGAGTTTACGGGTTGTCCCTGACAGAGGGGTATTCAGTGATTACTGGGTTAGGATTTCTTCGATGGGTGACATTGTTACTTCCACCCCATCCTACACATTGATCAGGGAGCCGATGAGGCGGCTATGCCACCGTTTGATTGCACTCACCATTGCTGGGAGGGGTCAGTCACCTGAGAAGGTGACCACTCTGGACCTCTTCCTCTTGAGGAGCATGGATGAGGGGTTGTGTGTGAACATCCCCCACTTTTTGGCACACTACCTCCACCGATCAGCTGCTGGGAGAGATCGGAGGAGCCAGATGACTGGCGGGCATTTTGTTTCTCGGCTGGCCCGCCATTTTGGAGTCATTGGAGCGGAGATTCCAGCGGGGCTGGAGGTTGTGGTGGCCCGTCTCCCGGTTATCGATAGGGACTATTTGGTTAGACTCGGGATCTGCCAGGTGGCTGCGGGAGGCCACTTTTGGGCAGCATTAGGGCCCGCCAGAGCTGCAGGGCCAGAGGCGGAGCAGGGAGGACCTCAGGGATCTCCGGCTGCTGCTCCTGCCGACGAGGAGGAGCCTCAGGCACCAGTACCCCCACGCACCATCGGTCAGAGACTTGACGCAGTCGAGGGAGAGTTGAGAGCCCTGAGGAGGGACTCTGAGTGGGTGGTTAGGAGTGTGAGCAGACTTTTGGAGCATCAGGGTATTACCCACACCCGTCCAGATGGTACTGAGGTTGCGGGAGTGACACGTGCATACGAGCGCAGAGTCCGCCAGAGGACTGATGGAGCCAGCACTTCCGGGACCCATCCAGACGACCACACTCACCCATGATCTTACTCTCTTGATTTTACAGACATTGTTCCACATATTATTATTATTTTGGATTGTACTAATCACCATTCTTGTGTATATATTTAATGTTTCAGTTTATGTTTCTTGTTAAGTTTGATGAAGACTGGCATTAAGTTCAGCATGAGAGTACGAGAGAACGTGAGAGATGAACCGTGGAACGAGTCATTTTACAACAGACTGTTAACAGTCTGTTTGGTATCTACATGCGCCGCATCTGGTTAACAGATGCGACGCATCCTATCCTTTATTTTGTTTTATTTTTGTTTCAGGCCGCATGAAGATACGGCGCATCTCAATCCTGAGATACGACGCATCTCCTGCAATGGTCATATCTTATTTTATTTTTCTGCATTTTTATTTTCGACTTTAAAACTATTTATCATTTTATTTTAATGCGGCGCATCCCTGGTTAAGGATGCGGCGCATCTTTATTCTGATCCGTATTATTCCAGGCTCGATACGGCGTATCTTCTTCCATAAGATACGGCGCATCGACTGACCTGATGATTTTCAGTTTTAATTTTTAAGTTTTATTTTTCCTAACTACTAATGTATTATGCAAGTTTGAACCTTTCTTACCTTAGGTGTGTTTTAAAGTATTGGTGGTATTATAGTTTCCTGGATTTCCTGTGGATACATCAAGTATGAAGCTTTAACGTTCTAATCCACAAGAAAGATGATTTTTGCTCTTATACTAATGGAGGATCATACCGAGCAAATCTCAAGGGAGTTTTTCTGTTCTAATTCTTTTATTTTCCAGTTTTTAACCTTTTATACAAACAACGAGGACGTTGTTTAACTTAAGTGGGGGGATTGGAGAATTAGAACACTTAACAATTACTTGTCCTAAACTTTTTCAAAAATTATGCTTAAAATGTGCTTAATATATCAAACTTAAAAATTTTTTAGCATGTTTTTGTTTAAGATCTAAGTTGCATAGCTGCACACATGACGTTATTTTCAAAAATTGTGATTTTCCAAAATTCACAAATCTATGAGTGTGCCGGTGACTTGTAAACTTTAGAACTTGGCTTGTATACTATTCGAGACCACCATAATGAGTATTATTTATATAATTGGAATGACTTGTCTAAATTGGTAAAATTCTAGGATTACACCCAAAAAGCCTATTATATGTTATGTGTTATTAGCTAACTACACTGGTTAGTTAACCCCCGTATAAACCCTTTTGTTACTCTCATTTTTAGAGTAAGATACCCCTAGAAAAACACTCAGAGCCATTCCTTTCGTTTCTTACACCTATGTTTAAAATGTTTCGTTACACCCTTACACCTTAGCCTACCCTGTAGATTAGAATCCGTGGTTGGTTAATTGCTATAGGCAAAGTGTGTTTCCTTACATTACCTGTGTTCGCGTGCGTAATTCATTATCTTTGGTTAGGTCGGGAAATTGCACAATGCAATTGGAGTGAAAGTAAATATTGTATATCTTTGAGTTTATTTTTCGTGTGTTTACTACTTTCACTATTACCGTTATTTCTGAAGTATGAGAAGTATGAAAAAATTATCCAGAATTATCATTATAGTGATGTGGTGAAATTTTACACATCTATGTTTATATTTGAAAAAAAAAAAAAAAATCGAAAAAATAAGAAAAGAAAAAGAAAGAAAGAAAAGTTGGAAGTTAGTTTTAACCAACTTATGTAAAGTTATGTAAGTGGTCGATATCACCACTATTTGTTGTACTATATCTATGGATTGAATGGGAATTGGCAGTTATGGGAACGCCAATTAAGGTTTATTCTTTGATTAAGAACTTGTTGAGTATAATTCGTGTCTACCTAAAGCGTGTGTTTCAAGTGTTAAAGCGTGAGTTATTCGATGATATGAGTCTTATTCATGGGATGGTTGGGATAGTGATTAACCACACTTAGGATTTTAATTTATTTGTTTTGTTCATTTTTCATTTTACACCAATTTATATCCCAAATGTTATCCATACCCTTTATTATTCTTTATCCAACCGAACCTTTGATTTATTGAGATTAGGGATTTGAGCAATCTTAAGTATCGTAGTCGTGGATTCGGCTATGTATTTATGATTTTGTCGCCCTTTTTGATATATTATTATTGGTGAAGTTTGGACCTATCTTTAGCCTATTCGAGTTAAGGATTTGAGCAATTGCAAGTATCGTGTTCGTGGATTCGATCATGTATTTGTGATTTTGTCGCCTTTTCTGGAATTTGAGATCGATAGTGAAAAAGAATAATTAACCCTTAAGCCTGAAAACCCTTTTTACCGCTTTAGACTTGTTATTCCTTAGCTTTAGTGGTGGAGATGTGTATACTTGCCAAGCTTATGATAGAATATTCGTCACGACTGGACAGTTAAATGATTAGATTTGCTTTTATCGACTTATTTTATTTTACTTCTAATTCGTTAAGTGTTTAGTTGTGTGATTATGAAATAAACGAATACATGCTTAAATATAAAAATAAATCCTAACATCTTTTAGGATACATTTTCATAAAAGAAATTCTAAGGTTTACTTGGGGACAAGTAAAGTTCAAGTGGGGGGATATTTGATGAACTCAAATAAGTACATTTTATTACTATCATTTATCCTATTAATTTGACTTGTTTTATTCTATTATGTATGAGGATTGATACTTAATCGTTTACTTTTGTAATTCTCAGGTAAAAACAAGCATTTGGTGAAACTTAGCGATTTTGGACTGATTATGGAGCAAAACATGCATAAAGTTAAGAGTCTACTGAAATGAAGAAGATCAAGACTAATCTGCTCCAGATGCGCCGCATCTCACTCATGACATGCGCCGCATCTCTATCAAGATATCACCAGATACGATCCAAGATACAAGAGGACATGCGCCGCATCTAATCATAGAGTTACGCCGCATCTTCTGGCGGTGTACGAATATTCCTGAATATTATAATCTTGGACCCCACGCGAAGTTAAGTCAATGCGCCGCATCTACTTACTAGATGCGCCGCATCTTCCCTCAGACAGAAACTATAAATACCCCAAGGCCAGACGAATTTCGTGTCCAATATTTTAGTTTCGAAGACCGAACCAGCAGAACCCTAGGACGAATTCAGTCAAGGAGGCAGCACAAGACACACCCAAATCAAAGATACAAGAGCTGTAAGAAGGTGCTGCATGTGTTTAATTCATTAAGTAGTTTTGTTTTATTGTGTTAGCAAACTTTAATTCATCAGGATTGGTGGCTTGTGTAATGTGACAACGAAAGATTGCACTCCCTTTAATACTTGCTTTCCCATCAATTAAATTTTATATGTTGATGTCTTTGGTTACTACTTATTAGTGCATTGATAACCTCTGTGTTTATTAGTGGCTTGCGGGCATTTGACTACGGAAAATAATGTGGCTCCCACGGTTATTACTAAATTGATCACTTAGGAATAACTTTTAGACATACGTAATCATTAAGGGTTTACTCGCCGATAAGATTAGGACCAACGAGAAAGGGTTAACTACATACACTTCATATAAAGCTATCAATAAAACAAGTGACAATCTACTTAATCATAAGGACAGCCCTCTTATTGTCTCGAGTATTTATCTGTGTACGTGTGTGCTACTTGCTGATTCGTGCCTATTGGTTTGTTTTATTATTTAATTGCAAACAAATCGTGCCAGTCTCTCAGGCTGAAACCCCCTTGCATTAGGATATTAAAATACTGATTAGAATAACTAGATAATACGTTCCACTCTTAGTGATCGACACTCTACTTACCATTATATTCATACTGACCGGGTACACTGCTTGTTAAGTGTGTGTGTTATTGATAAGTCGGCTAAATATAAATTTAAAACTTGAGTAGGCATCTAAACGTGCTAAAACTATACTACGACACCGCACGCATCAGTAACCAAGCAACCTATTACATAATACTAATGACCGACACTTGATAATAATAAAACGTATTCCCAACATAATGTATATAAGCAAAAGCAACCACAATCCAAAGATACAAAAACAAAAGAGATGTGAAATGAGAAAAATGATAACATACCTTTGTTATCTCCCTGAATTAATAGTGGTTAGTTCACATAATTGTTAAATAACAAGTTAATATCCTAGAAATCACGAAATACACCATACATCATTGTTTCGAAGCATTGTACCAAACATACATAAATTCCTCATTGTTTGTCCAACTTTTTGTTGATCTTGGTGAGAAACCTTCCAATGCATTTAAACATTCCTTTTGTTTACTTGAATTCTTCTGATGGTTGTTCAATCTCTGGAAGTTGCTTGAGGTAGTCAAGAGGAGGGAGCTTTGAATTAGGAAGTCCATCATCCGAGCTATTTGACGATGATGAGGAGTTTGGAGGATGATGACGTTTATCCTTAGACTTTGTCTTAGCTACCCGTTTCTTACTCAATGGCACCATAACATGATCAACAAGGGAGTAATCAAGATAGATACCCTTAGCGTTTGGTGGAATGGGTGCAAATGCCCTAAAGAGGCGAGTGAGAAGCATACCATAAGGAAGAGCCGTGGTTCCAAGAGTAGGTATGTCGGCCATCCTTTTGGCAACATAGTAAGCTAAGTTGAAATGTTGAAGAGTTGCTAAACTATAGAGCATGTAGCAAAGACATGCATTGAGATGATCCCGATTTCCAATGGTACACAAAACATTGGCCCTAATGATTTCTTCCCATTTCTTGAATTGAGGTTTGAGCTCATTTAGTTCCATAGCAAATGGATCTCTATCGATTTCTTCACCTGAACGTTTTGTACGCATACCCGATACTCGTGGAAGAAACAAAAGTTCTCGGATTACTTCTTTGTCTACTAAAGGAGTTTGGTATGGAGGAGTTCGATCAATGATTGTGTCAAGAGTTGTGAGGGACCATTTAGCCGAGTAAAGGCATGTACCTTCACAGGGAAGTCCAAGGACTTTGGCAAAGTCACGGAGAGGTAAGTGAAACTCATGTTGGTTTGCTTTGAAGTAAATTGACATGAATCCATTATCATCACTTGAGAGAACTATGCTTGCATAGAACTCGAGGATGAATCTAGGACAAATTTGTTCGTCGATGTTTATGAGACAATCAAAGTTGATTGTTGCAAGTTCTTGAGGAATGTTTGTGGCTTCTAAAAAGGATGGGTGGATGGTTCTTCCCTCATGAAAATAATGGTTCTCTAGAGCCTTAAAGATTTCGACTTGTGTTTTAGTAAGTCCCTTAGTTCTATGATGAGGGGGTATGTAGGCGATAGTGTCTTTGTGGTCATAAGTGTTGGCGGGAGGCACTTTTGTTCCTAGAGATAAATAATCAACACTTTACTTAAAGTGTGTGATAATTATGATGTGATATTATGCCTACGTGGGGACAATGTGGAGGTGCGGTTATCTCGACTCTTTTAATGCATTAAAGAAATTCTTTAGTAGTCGTGTAACAATATGAGAGATAACCCAAATGCTCCTAATTCAATGTAGCTTCGATTGAATTTACCCGAAAATACATATTAATTATGTATTTCCTTTAGCATTCAAGAGACATTATACAAGTGATGTTTAAAATAACGTTTTTATTTGTATGAACAATGTGTAGGTAAAGAAAATTTGTATCCTAATTGTGAAAAGTTTTTACAAAAATTTGACATGGGGTTTTTAGCAAATTGGTTTTATGTACTTCCTGATGCAATTCCTAACTATGTAAACAAGATTAGTTGTATATTTAACAAATGTACTTCATAATTTACCTAAAATAATGCATAATCCCCAAGTTTGGTTTTGTGCATAAAATATAAGACCTAGACTCAGAATCGAGAGAAGAAAGGTAATGAGGAAACTTACAGTGTTGATTAGAGCAAAGATTAGTTGAAAGAAATCACTGAATTGTGAGTTGAGTGTAGTGTGGAGTGAGTTTGAGTCGTTATGTGTTTTTAATTTGTGAAGAGGAGGGTTTGTTTTTGTTTTAAACTGTCGAAATTTTGACCCAGGTACCCGCGGATTGGGCGGAACCAAATTTTTTGTTCCGTCCTTGTTATCGCAAGGTACCTTGGGGCCAGATTTTGATTTGGTCAAGTTTTGTCGTTTTGGTGAAACGAGGGTTTAAGCTAAGGTTCTACTTAGTTGTAACTGCGAATTAGGTTCCATTAGTCCTAGTCCAAGTCTAAGAAGGTTAAAAGGTTCTCGTTTAAGGGGTTTAGTTAAGATTTCGGCAATATTATCTTCTGAGGATGCTTTCTCGATTGAGATGTTTTCTTTTTGAACATTGTCGCGAAGGAAGTGATGACGGATTTCAATATGTTTAGTTCGAGCATGTTGAACTGGATTTTTACTAAGGTCGATAGCTCCTTTGTTGTCACAAAGAATAGAGATGTCATTAAGTTGAATGCCATAGTCGATAAGAGCTTGTTGACATGCTTTTCCTGCTGATACGTACTCGGCTTCGGTTGTTGAAATGGCGAGAGCCATTTGTTTCTTGGAAAACCATGAGGTGAGACAATGTCCAACAAAAGTACATATACCACTTGTACTTTTTCTATCAACATAGTCACCAGCATGGTCTGAGTCGGCATATACTATGGTTTCAACACCCGTTCCTTTGGGATACCATAATCCTAGCTGTGTAGTACCTTTTATGTATCTAAAGATTCGTTTTACGGCTTCAAGATGTGATGTTTTAGGATCTTCTTGAAAGCGAGCACATAGACAAACATGAAACATAATGTCGGGGTCCACTAGCCGTAAGATAAAGTAGACTACCAATCATTCCTCTATATTTAGTATTATCTACTGAATCACCTTCTTCATCCTTGGTGAGTTTGGTTTTCGAGGACATAGGTGTTTTAATAGGTTTAGAGTCTTCAAGACCGAATTTCTTAAGCATGTCTTTTATGTATTTAGATTGGTTAAATAATATTTTGTCTTCTAGTTGTTTGATTTGAAGTCCTAAGAAAAAGTTTAGTTCTCACATCATACTCATTTCAAACTCGTAGTGCATGATTTTTGAAAAATAATCACATTGCTCTTGATAAATTGATCCGAATATGATGTCATCCACATATATTTGGACAATGATAATATGTGAATCCTTTTTCTTAGTGAAGAGGTGTACTTATGTTCAATTAAGAATGTTTTAAGTCGATCATACCATGCTTTTGGTGCTTGCTTAAGTCCGTACATAGCCTTTTTAAGTTTGTAAACAAGATTTGGTTTTTCAAAATCGGTGAAGCCCGAAGGTTGTGCGACATACACTTCCTCATTTATAAAACCATTCAAAAATGCACTTTTGACATCCAATGAAAAAGCTTAAAATCATGTGCACATGCATATGAAAGTAAAATTCTAATAGACTCGAGCCTAGCAACCAGAGCAAAAGTTTCATCGTAGTCAATGCCTTCTTGTTGATTATAGTCTTGTGCTACTAGCCTAGCGTTGTTTCTAGACACTACACCATTTTCATCCATTTTATTTCGAAAGACCCATTTTTGTTCCAATTATAGTTTGACTTTTTGGTTGAGGTACTAATTTCCAAACATCATTTCTAACAAATTGATTTAATTCTTCTTGTATAGTTATGACCCAAGATTCATCTTTTATAGCCTCATTTATATTTTTGGGTTCAACGGTTGATACAAAACAAAAGTAGTTACTTTGATTTTGGACTTTCGATCTTAAGGTTCTTTCATTAGTTTTTCCTATGACACTATCTAATGGATGACTTTTAGATTCTTTGATATTGACAATTTCTTTATTTAATAGTTCATCTTCCTTGTCATTATTATTTTGGTTTTCAATAAGTTGACTTTCAGCTAAGTCATCATATACGAAAGGTGATGTCTTAGGGAGAGGTGGACTTTCGTCAAGCGTTACGTTTAACGATTCCTCGACTCTCAAGGTTTCTTTGTTTAAAACAATGTAAGCTTTGTGATGACATCAAATAACCACATTTTATTGGCATCATTTATCCTATGTTATTCACTTGTTTTATACTATTTTATATGAGAATTGATACTTAATAGCTTACTTTTGTAATTCTCAGTTATAAACAAGCATTTGGTTAAAGTTAGCTATTTTGGACGTAAATTGGAGCAAAATTGGAAAAGTCTACTAAACTGAAGGAAGATACACCGTATCATTCTAGACAGATACGCCGTACATAAAGACTTAGACGATTATGAAGACCATTGCCTGACTTTGAAGCATACGCCGTATGGAATTATCCCATACGCCGTATATGAAACCTTGGTCAACGAGAAGATCTGACTTGTTTTACTCCAGATACGCCGTATTACATTCCATATATGCGGCGTAATAATCTCAAGACCTCACCAAATAATCCAAGATTCTGAAGGACGGTGCGTCGTATCTTATGACGGTGTACGAATATTCCAGAATATAATAATCTTGGACCCCACTCGAAGTTACCTAGTTACGGCGTATCAACTTAATGGATACGCCGTATCGACCCTGTCATCAGAAAGTATAAATACCCCATTCGACACACACACAACAAGGGAGAAAACCAAACGAATTGGCAGCACAAGACACAACCTAAAGGACGAATTCAGAGTAGTAAGAAGGTCCTGCTAGTATTTTAATTCATAGGAAAACTCGTTTACTGGTATTAGCAATCTGTTAATCGTTGAGTTAGCATATTTTTCACTATTTGATCGGACTTAATTGTTTCCATCTTTTATAAAAAGTATTTGATGTTTATTTGGTTTCTTAATGCATGTGCTTTGATTACATATTTAGTTTATCGCGCCTTGTCAACGTAGGCTCGCGCAATTACTTCATTAACATCATTTGCATAGCTGATGTAAGCCTGTAAAAGGGATAAATAATACATAAACTTAGGAATCATTAGGTGTTTACACGCCTGTGTTAAGAATTCCACTGAGAGAGAATAGATTTTAGCACTCATCTTATACAGCTAAGCAATTAAACGTGTGACAAGTTTTCCTACTATCGGCCAGTGTTGGGAATTAAATATTCTAAAGATTAGTATTGGGAATTAAACGTTTACAAGGTTAGTTCTGCTCAAAGAAATATAATAAGTATCATTCTACTGCTAGTGTATTTCATTCTACTGCTAGTGTTAGAGATTCTGCTGCCGCAAGGATTCTACTGCTAGTGCAACAGATACTACTGTTAAAGAGATAAGTATCGCGTATTCTACTGCTAGATGGATAAGTATACAAAGATATTTTTTGTATAAAAGTCAAAGATATACGGTAGATAATATCTTTGATAGATGATCAGTCAACAAGTTGTGTACACAGATACAAGTTGTATCTTAGGGACTGACACACTCAAGCAAGCAAGTAGTTCGACAAGACTTATCATTTATTGTAAAGATCTCCTTAGTTGTATAAAAGGAAGATCTTATCTTAGTTGAATGAGTTGAATGTGTTGAAAAATAGACTAACCAAGTGCTAAATTTGTAACTAGTCGAATACTAAGAAAACATACATTGAGTTGCTCATAACAGAAAATAGTTTTTTTTGTAATAGAGATTCAAGGTTTTGTAACCCTAGTGATAGTGAAGATCACTCGTATTATTCTCAAATAATATTGAATCGTTTGGTGTTAACATTCATTGTTCATTATCAAATTCAACAACCACCACTGTTCCATTTCCCATAAGCAATAACCTTCTGAGTGTGGTTAAGTAGATTCCGCATACTTAATCATATTCACTCAAAGTATCTCATATACTCGTTATAAAGGACTAACATCCTATTAAGTGTATCGTACATCCTTTCAATTGGTATCAGAGCAAGGCTGATATTTTTGATTTAGAAGAAGAAGAAGAAGAAATGGACGTAGAATCTATTCAGACAAATGTTGTTGCAAAGTTGCCCATGCTCAAACAGAATGAGTTTGAGATGTGGAGGCTGAGGATAGAGCAGTATTTCCAAGTGCAAGATTATGCACTTTGGGAAATTATTGAAGATGGAAATTCTTTCAAACCTACAACCTCCACATCAACAGTTGAAGGTAAAATTGTGACAACTTAGAATACCAAACCAACAACTGCAGAAGATAGAGTCAGAAAGAAGAATGACCTCAAGACAAGAAGTATGCTGATGATGACCATTCCAAATGATCAACTTTTAAACTTCAGCAAGTTCAAAGATGCAAAGTCTTTGTTTGAGGCCTTTATTGCAAGGTATGGTGGGAATGAAGCCACAAAGAAGTGCCATAAGACTCTTCTTAAACAGCAGTTTGAAAACTTCTCCTAAACCAACAATGAATCACTAGACCACATGTTTAACAGGCTTCAGAATATTGTGAGCCAACTTGTTAGGAATATAAATATTCATGTGAAGACTCGGTCACCCCGAGTATCTATTTAGCATTTATGTAGCTCGTAGGCTTATTAGTATTAGTTTAGTTAACGTAATATTAGTTTAGTTATATTAGTATTTGTGGAGTGGGTCGGGTCTTTACCCACTGTCAGCTCACTCCACAGCCCAGTCGAGGCACTTATGTATGTAAGTATAAATACCCCTCTCCACCTAGGGAGAGGGTTGGAGCTTTTAATCATTCAACAAATTTTTCTTCATTCTCTCTCTCTAGAACTCCCACTCTCTCATCCCTCAAAATGAACATGTTTTTAGTCACGTTATTGTTAGATTTGTGCATCATATTTGGTTATATTTGTGTATATTTGTTACTAAATCATGAAAAAGTGTATATGCAAGTAAATATAGCCAAGTACAGGAAAAGATGATAAAAAGATGAAGAAATGAAGAGATTATGCACATTTGAAGAATCACGAGAAAGAAACCACACAAGAATTCAAGGATTTGATAAAGTCAAAGATTTCTATGCTTACATATCAAGAAAAGATCAAGTTCTTTGGAGGGAATTAGTGGCACAACAAAGGATCAAGCACGTAACGAGAAAAGGAAGAAGAAAAATAATATTTGCATGGCAGAATGGCCCATCTGATCGGATGGTGCCCGCATCCAATTCGGATGGGGAAACTTGGATTTACCGAGAGCTCCAACCGATCGGATGGACCTTAATACCGATCGGTTGGAGGAAGCTGAAGTTACAAAAAATGCATTTAATGACGAATTTAAGCCCTATAATCATGGTGGCTTATCATTTCTCGGCTAGTAACTGATTTGAGACGTTTTTGCTTGAGGGTTAAGGGTTCCTTCACTTATTTAAAGGACCCTTAGCTAATTTACAAAGTGTGACAACCCAAAAACCTAGTAAGGCTTACACCAAGTCTTGCTAAACTTATTATCATTCCCCGAAAGCTTGTAGTTGCTATGAAAACGTCCAGGGAATCTTGAGTTCAAGTCTCAAGAGTTGTGTCCAAGTGTGGAGTTGTTTACGTGTGATCATAGGCGATTGGAGGAGAGTGGTTGCTATAGTTCCACAATTCTAGTTCTTGTAATTTCACAAATAGGTATTTCTTGTTTGAGTTATTATGAAGTACTTTTACTTTAAGATGAATGAAAGTATGATTGATTACTTGTGTTTGAATATGATTATTATGGAGTGATTTTGGTTATACTTGTGTGTATGATGTGATAAGTGTTGGAGTATTCTTATTTCATAGTGATGCATGAAATCATATCTTGTTTTATGAGTTTGTTGAAATAAAATCTAATCTTGCTTAATTAGTTGGTAAAAACAGTTTTAAAGATTAACAAAGGCCGAAAGGATTTTCTTTATGTTTTTATGCCAAAAAGTTAGTGCACGAATTAGTATGGATTATGGTGTGTGACAAGCATCATATTAGCTCATTAAAATGGATTTGGAAATGATTTCATCACGAGAAAAGGCCGAAAGGATTCGTAGGAATTCTTAAAATAAGAAATGCTTTTCAAACAACAAAGAGTCTAATAGAATTATCACACTAGTTAACAAAGGCCGAAAGGAATTAACTAGGAGATTGAATTCTTAGAGATGATTTCTCATGATAAAAACCATTGATTTTGAATTACTCAATTTTAAGTTGTGCATCATTACAAGTCACACCCAACTTGTTAGATTACTCTATACAATTATCATGGAACTACACACAAGTATATTTTTTTTTGATTGATTGATTTTTGTTTACCTTAGCATTTACACCAAAAAGGATTGACAATCTTTTTTGACAAAACTTATTTTGCAAACCCAAACCACAATTTCCTTGGGACGATCTCAACTTACCCACCTTTACTACTACCGACGAGTATACTTGCTCGTATGTGTTGATTAAAGAATCGGATAAATTAATTTTATAAAAGTTTAAAACTTGCACTACACATGACACATCAAGTTTTTGGCGCCGTTGCCGGGGAATTGTCTAAATTACTTGGTAGTTTGGTTTGCTAGTTTGTAGGTTTTGAAAAATAAAATAAAATAAAATAAATAAATAAATAAATAAGTTTTGGTTCGGAGCCAACCGGACCGGATGGATTTCCATCCGATCGGTTGGTGGCTACCGTAAAGTTTTTTTTTTATAGATTTTAGTGTTAATTTTCAGTTATTATGTTTATTTAATGTTAAGGTTAATGTATTTAAGTGTTAGAGTAAATAAGTAAATTAAATAGAGTAATTAGAATAGTTTTTTTTCCATGCCTTTAATGTTTTTAATTAATAGAGTTAATTTTAGCCTTAATGATTGGTAGCTTAAGAGGTTTTAAGTAATTATGTTAGTTAAGTAGTTTAAAGATTATTAAGTTAAGAGTAAATTGTTAAAATTAATGGTTATTAATTATTAATTATGTGTTAATTGTCATATTTATTAGTTAGTTTAATTTTTATTTTTATTTTATTTTGTTTATTAAGGTTTTAATTTCGTCTTATAAATAATAAAAATAAAAAAAAAAATTATGAAATTCGATCTAACCGATCGGATGCCGCCCGCATCCGATTCGGTTGGGCAATCTTAAGTTTTAACGATTCAACCATCCGATCGGATGGGTTATAAAACCGATCGGATGGATGCCTCGGTAAAAATTTTGAAATTTTTAATTTTTAGTTGTTTAGAAGTTTTTATAGTTAGAAGTTGTTTGTTTGTTTGCTTTGATTTGATATTTTGATATTTTTCGATTATAACTAACCCTCACGCTAATAGCTTGGATTTCTTTGGTTTTTGTGGTTATGTTATAGTTATTGATTCTATAGAATGGAAAGTTTAAGCGGAATTTCGGAATACTTGAGAAATTTGGAAGAAATGTTGAAAGATTCGGGTGATTCATTGGAAAGTTTGGGAAATATTTTGGAAAAATCAAAGGTTGATTTGGAAGGACAAGAAGAAGTTGGAGAAAGTCATGTTAGTTCACCTAAGGAGAAAAGAGTTGTTGTGTTTACACAAGCACCACCTAAGGAGTTTGATGTAGCATTCATGAGGTATTCTACACCTTGTGGAGTGGAAGGTATTAAAGCTTGGGATGCTCAGCTTAATATGGAGTATGGAGACAACTATATTACGGTAGAAATGCTTGGTAAGCTTAGTTTTTTAGGCTTGACTATGAGGATTATGGAAGAAAGATAGTGAGAGATGTGAATGTTAATATTCATGGTCATGTGTTCAAAGTTGATTTTGTTGTTTTGGAATATGGTAATGCGGATGAACCGGAAGTTGTGTTTGGTAGAGATTTTATGGTTAAGACTAAATGTAGGATTGATTTTGCATTGGGAGAGATGAGGATAGATGTTGATGATTTGGTAGAAGAAAAGGTAGGAAAGGGAGAGATTGTTAAAATGGGCAAAGCAAATAGAAAGAAAACACCACTTAACAAACTTACCCAACCCTCCACCCCTAAGAATGAGAGTTCTTCATCTAGTTCACAACCAAAAACACCACAAATAGTTAAACCGTTAACCCAAGAGCAAAAAGAAGCAATTCTGGAAAATTTGGAAACAAAGTTTAAGGAGCTTATGGAGGATAAGCCGGTTATTGAAGTGTTGAATAATTACATGATTTATCGTAAGAAGTTAGATGCAGTTATGATGGCAAGGGCTAGGTTAGAGGATAAGAATTTTGATGAGATCGGAAGAGATAGGATAGTTGAGAATGGGTTGCCTAAAAAGGAGAGCGATCCAGGAAATTTTGTGTTACCTATTAAAGTTAATGGAACAGATGCGATGTATGCATTGGCTGACACGTGAGCAAGTGTGAATGTAATGCCGTATCATTTTTATAAAAGATTAGGACTTGGTAATCCTCAACCAAATCAATATAATCTTACTATGGCTGATAATTCACGAGCAAAAGCGATGGGAGAAGTAAAGAATGTTAGAGTCCAAGTAGGATATCAAGCTTTCTTGGCCGATTTTCTTGTGCTTAATATTACGGTGGATAAGGAGTTACCATTGTTGTTAGGAAGAACATTTTTGAGAACTTTTGGAGCTATTATAGATATGGGTAGAGGTACTATGACTATTAGTGATGGAATCTTGAAGCATACATATTACCCAAAGCCTAGAGGCAAGATTGTTAAAGAAGTTCATGGTGAAGAAGAAGAAGAAGAAAACCATTTGGGATGTTTTGAAGGAGGTAGAGATGAAGAAGGGAGGCCTAAATATGGGCCGGTTGTCCCAAGTTACTTTGATATTGAAGATGAGATGGAAAGAGCTCTAGCGATGGAGGCTTTCTATAATCCGTTTAAGAATGTTTTTGTGTTTAACAAATTGACAGATTTTCTTGGATCTTTACCGGTCCAATTGAAGAATTTGGTATGAGGACCTGAAGGAGCTAGTGTTTACAAGAAGGAGAAACAAGATGGTGAATGGCATGTGAAGTTTGATATAGTTTGTCCGGATGGAAGGAACTTTACAAGGAAGTTTAAAACGCAAATGACTAACCGAAAGTTGTCTGGGAAGTTCCAAAATGAAGATATCTTAAGGCACGAATATTTTGAAGGGTGAAAGACAAGAGTTTGAAGAATAAAAGCACAAAGCTTTTGCTAGTGTTTTGTTTGTTTTCTCTTTAATTTTTCTGCATTTTAGTAGTTTAATGTTTGCATTTAAGTTTAAGTTTAAGTTTGAGTTTAGACCATTTTAATTGTCTTGGTTTATTAAGTTATTAAGTTTATGGTTATGTTTTGAGTTTTAGAGTTAAGTTGTGTTTTAGTTGTTGAGATAGAATTGAAAAACAAGTTGGAAGATTAAGTGTGTTGAAGTATTTTTATGCTTAAAAGAAGTATTTTTGAAGAGTAAAACACTTCTCATTTTGCTCTAACAATTGTGAGTAAGTGTTGACAAAAGAAAAGTGAAGTTTTTGCAAAAATTCAATCCGAATCGGTTGGATCAAATACTGATCGGATGGATTGAAATACATATACTCAAGATTTCAAAAATCTCAAAAAACACACACACACTCAATCCACCAAACTTGGGATTCGGAAATTCGACCATTAGAAGTCTATTAAGTGTTGCAGGAGTGTTGAAGAATCATCTATGGCACCTAAACAAGTAAGTAACATAATCAATTTGTCCTAATTAGATTTTGATTCGAATTTCTTGAATTAGGTCGAAATTTGGGTATTTTTGATATAGTTCGAATTGAGATGTAATTTTTGTGGAATAGACGGGTAAATGATTGAGGGATTCATTGCAAAAAGAATTAGATAGATTGATTAAGTTTTGAGGAAGAATTGATTGATTGAATTTTCGGATTAAAATGGGTCAAAACTTTAAATCGATTTGGATTGCAATTGATGATTTCCAGATGTTATTTAGTAGATGAGTAGTGATTCTAGGAAGATGCATTGTTGATTAGAACATCAATGGAAGAGATTTTATTTGATAGTGTTCATATGATCTAGGAAAATTGAGAAATCATGCGAATAGGTTATGAACGTGTTTGGAGACGAGTGGGATATGTAGGAACCATGATAGTCGATCAAATGCATGATAGGATAGAGTTGGAATAGTTGGAATTGATTGGAATTCGGAAAGGAAAAAAATTTTGAGACATAATACCTCAACCGATTCGGTTGCGGGTAGATACCGATCGGTTGAGCATGGACATTTGTTCCATTCGATCGGAGAGTGATTAATACCGATCGGATGGACGGCTCGGTAAATAAAAATGAAATTTTTTCCAAACGAGTTTTGCAACTTCTAAATCATGTAATCTTGGTTTTTATGCTCTTATACTATCATATATTTGTGTTTTCTACAGAGTTATCTTGCAGGTGGCTCGAGTTCATCAAGTGGAAGAGTGAATCTGATTGTAACAAAGTATGTGCAAAGGAATACTAAGAGTAAGGTCCAATATACTCTCAATCATGAAAGTAACGAAAACTTTAAGTTCAGCAAGGTTAAAAGCAAAGAGGAAAAGCACGCTTTTCGGGAGCGACTTTCGAAACTACAAGGAAGAGAAATTGCTAAACCAAGGTTAGTTGATTGGAGTTTATTTGCGGAGTATAATTGTGAGACTGAGTTGAGAAATATGATGAGGATGTCGTATGTTTATGAGAAAGATGGTGATAGTTTTGAAGATCTTTCGTGGGAAAGAGCATTTAGTATTTATGAGAATGTTAACCGAGAATGGTGTTTGGAGTTTTTCTCCACATTTTATTTTGAAAGGAAAGTTGTGGATGTTGTGAATGATAGATGTATCTGGTTCAGGCTCTGTGGTAGGGAACATGTTTATACTTTGCCGGAGTTTGCTGTTATTCTTGGTCTATACGATCAAGATGAAATTGAGCATCGTTTGTTTCCACCTCATTTTTCGAGATTGGTAAGAAAGCATAATGATTATGAGGGTCTAGCGGAATATTGGAATAGAGTGGGAGATCTAGGTTGTAGTAGAAGGAACTCATCCAAGTTAAGGAGTCCTCTTATGAAGATTTTGCAAAAGTTGATCGCTTGGGGGGTGTTGCATAGAACAGGTAGCAGGGATAAGTGCAATCAACCGGATCTATGGCTAATGAAATTGTTGGAGGAGGATAAAAACGGTAATGAGGCTTGGATAATAGCCGAATATCTTTCAAGAAAAGCACCAGGAATAAAAGATAATAGTGTGATTTGTGGAGGTCACTATGTGACTATGTTAGCAAGAAATTTGGGTTATTTTGAGTATGAGGAATTAGAAAAATGTTCGGAAATGAAGGAGAGTGAGACGTGGGATGATAAAAGTTTCGGTAAAGCGTTGGATAGGAAAACAAGGAAGTTGGGAGCTTGGACAGAACCGACGATGGGCGCACCTCATGAAGCACCACAACAACCCTATCAACAACAACCGTACCAACCACCACCACCAATTAGGAGTGTTCATGCCCCGGGTAGTTTTGACTCGGGATGGGGAGATTGGAACCGTGAATTGAATGAGATAGAGTGTAGGGAAGTATGGAGAGATTCTATGATGATGAGGCAAAATTACAACTATGATTATTCCATGCCGATGATTCAACATATGGCAAGTGATGCTAACTATGAGGTACCTCCCTACAACCCACCAAATGTTCCACCTTACCCAATTCAGTACGACCCATATCCTGGCCAATATCCTTATTCGTATCCCGGATATGCTTCATTTCCCGATCCAGTGCCAGTTTATGGTAGAGTCCCTACAGTTGGAAGTTCGAGCTACAATGTAGGAGGTTCTTCGTCAGGTGTTGGAAAGAAAAGGCCCAAGTTTACAGTTTTTGATGATGAAGAGAACTATGAGGATGATGACGAGAGTGAAGATGAGCGGGTTTATGGCGATGAACACATGGATGCCGATGATTGATGATCAACCTGGGATGGTTGATAAATGGTTATGTTTTAAAAACAATGTTGGTTGAATAATTTCTATTTCCACTACTTTAACTTAACTTTTGTAGGATTTTATTATTTTTGTTTTGAACTATTTTTGTTTGTTTTAGTATTTTGTTTTGTTTGTTTCGTCTATAGTGTTTGCAGTATTTATAGGGGAAAAGTTAACGGAAGCTTAGTGTTGATCAATATTTGGAGTTGGAAGAACTCATATGCTTACGAAAAATCAAATAAGCCTACGCGAATTTTCTTTTCCGGGTAGCATTTTATTTACTTAATCTAAATTTTTTTGATTTTCTTTACTTTTAAGTTCATTTTATTTACATTGAGGACAATGCAAAACTTAAGTGTGGGGGAGGGAAGAAAATAGAAAAAAATTGGTATGATTTTTATTTTTATTTTTAGTAGAATTTTGGAATTCAAGTGACTAGAGTTGTGTTCGCTCTTGATGTTTAGTTATTTAGAGATTGATTCAATGGTAAGAATGAGGCTATTTAAAAATTTTGAAATTTAATCAAGGAAAGAGAGTTATTGATAACTATTGCCAGCACATGTTATAACCCACCTTAAATTGTGAGGATTTAAGCCTTTTTGTATAAAGCATTTCTTATGCTCTATATTTCGCTATGAGTGTGTCGGTGATCATGTTGATTCTAGAACTTGTACGTGTTATGCATTACGGTTAAAATTACTTTCAAGTAATAAAATATATTCAAATGATAAGAGGCAAATTAGGATTTTCACCAAATGGCCTTCCGCTTACGAAAAAATATTTTTGCTGACCGCATTGGTTAGTTATCCGTAGTATTTGGAACCCATTTGTTAGCGTTAATTTTTTACGCTAGATACCCTTAGTTACACCTTCTGAGCCTTATCTTTTCTTTTGATTAAATCCAGAAAAATAAAAAAAGATTTTACACCTTACACCTTAGCCTTTCCCGAATCAAGTTCAATTGAAGTTCGAAACTAGTTATCTTTTTGATGATTGCATGTTGACCACACCTTGTATGTGTATATGTTGTTTCAATGAAGAAGGAGGTCGCTACTCTTATTTGTATTTTTTGTAGCGTGTGCTCATCCAAAGTGTGGGGGGAACGTTATTATTAAAAAAAAAAAAAAAAAAAAAAAAAAAAAAAAAAAAAAAAAAAAAAAAAGGAAAGAGAGAATAGCCAATGAGCTATGAAAGTATGGAATGATGAAAATAAAATAGTCAATGAGCTATTAAGGAAGGGAAGAGTTAGTATGAGATGCGGAAAAATGATAATCGAAGAAGTTTGGTGGAGTGATCATTTGAGGTATAATGAGTTGGGAACGGAATCTGGACTTGATTCTTGTTTATTCGTTTTTTTTAGAAACCAATCACAAATAATTCTCATGTCTTATCCTTACCTTTACCAATTACTTGATTCGTTGTTAGCTTTCGAGCATCCGGATTTAGTAATGGCTTTGTCTAGATATGTAGTGCATGGATGTTCTAGTGACCATCCGGGTTTTTGAATAGTTGAAAAACGTTGCTAGCGAGCTAGTGCGTGTTTTGGTGACCATCCGTTATGCAAATAACGTCGTTAGCGAACCAAGGTACAATCTAGTGACCATCCGTTGCTTGGCTACTCAAGAATTCGTTGTTAGCGAGCTATTATGTTCTTGTATGAAGTATTTGCACAATAGCTAGGTAACCGTAACCTTTAACCTTAAACCCGAATAAAAGACCTCTTTGATGTTTTATTTTATTGTTTTGATACTCGTACAAGCTTATGGCAAGAAACGTGATTCATGTCTGAGCAATTGAGTGATATACCATTAAAATTACCCTTGAGTGTTGAGTGAATTTAAAAATCCTATGAGAGGAGCTTAGTCATGTTATCAAGCTCGAACTAACTTGTTTATGTTTCAAGAATTTTTCACATTTAAAAGTTAAAATGACAATTGTTCCTTTGGGATGATTGTTGGAATTTTAGAATCATAATGAAGTAGCCATTGAGTTCAGTTTTCTGAAAACTAGACTTGCTCGAGGGCGAGCAAAACTCAAGTGTGGGGGATTTGATAACGCTCAAAATGAACATGTTTTTAGTCACGTTATTGTTAGATTTGTGCATCATATTTGGTTATATTTGTGTATATTTGTTACTAAATCATGAAAAAGTATATATGCAAGTAAATATAGCCAAGTACAGGAAAAAATGATAAAAAGATGAAGAAATGAATAGATTATGCACATTTGAAGAATCACGAGAAAGAAACCACACAAGAATTCAAGGATTTGATAAAGTCAAAGATTTCTATGCTTACATATCAAGAAAAGATCAAGTTCTTTGGAGGGAATTAGTGGCACAACAAAGGATTAAGCATGTAACGAGAAAAGGAAGAAGAAAAATAATATTTGCATGGCAGAATGGCCCATCCGATCGGATGGTGCCCGCATCTGATTCGGATGGGGAAACTTGGATTTACCGAGAGCTCCAACCGATCGGATGGACCTTAATACCGATCGGTTGGAGGAAGCTGAAGTTACAAAAAATGCATTTAATGACGAATTTAAGCCCTATAATCATGATGGCTTATCATTTCTCGGCTAGTAACTGATTTGAGACGTTTTTGCTTGAGGGATAAGGGTTCCTTCACTTATTTAAAGGACCCTTAGCTAATTTACAAAGTGTGACAACCCAGAAACCTAGTAAGGCTTACACCAAGTCTTGCTAAACTTATTATCATTGCCCGAAAGCTTGTAGTTGCTGTGAAAACGTCCAGGGAATCTTGAGTTCAAGTCTCAAGAGTTATGTCCAAGTGTGGAGTTGTTTGCGTGTGATCATAGGCGATTGGAGGAGAGTGGTTGCTATAGTTCCACAATTCTAGTTCTTGTAATTTCACAAATAGGTATTTCTTGTTTGAGTTATTATGAACTACTTTTACTTTAAGATGAATGAAAGTATGACTGATTACTTGTGTTCGAATATGATTATTATGGAGTGATTTTGGTTATACTTGTGTGTATGATGTGATAAGTGTTGGAGTATTCTTATTTCATAGTGATGCATGAAATCATATCTTGTTTTATGAGTTTGTTGAAATAAAATCTAATCTTGCTTAATTAGTTGGTAAAAACAGTTTTAAAGATTAACAAAGGCCGAAAGGATTTTCCTTATGTTTTTATGCCAAAAAGTTAGTGCATGAATTAGTATGGATTATGGTGTGTGACAAGCATCATATTAGCTCATTAAAATGGATTTGGAAACGATTTCATCACGAGAAAAGGCCGAAAGGATTCGTAGGAATTCTTAAAATAAGAAATGCTTTTCAAACAACAAAGAGTCTAATAGAATTATCGCACTAGTTAACAAAGGCCGAAAGGAATTAACTAGGAGATTGAATTCTTAGAGATGATTTCTCATGATATAAACCATTGATTGTGAATCACTCAATTTTAAGTTGTGCATCATTACAAGTCACACCCAACTTGTTAGATTACTCTATACAATTATCATGGAACTACACACAAGTATATTTGTTTTTGATTGATTGATTTTTGTTTACCTTAGCATT
This sequence comes from Artemisia tridentata subsp. tridentata, assembly GCA_021014915.2. Lineage (NCBI taxonomy): Eukaryota > Viridiplantae > Streptophyta > Magnoliopsida > Asterales > Asteraceae > Artemisia > Artemisia tridentata. The sequence goes on along the minus strand of CP139507.1, from coordinate 282,684,581 downwards.
TACACCAAAAAGGATTGACAATCTTTTTTGACAAAACTTATTTTGCAAACCCAAACCACAATTCCCTTGGGACGATCTAAACTTACCCACCTTTACTACTACAGATGAGTATACTTGCTCGTATGTTTTGATTAAAGAATCGGATAAATTGATTTTATAAAAATTTAAAACTTGCACTACACACGACACATCAATCTAACTCAAATCCAAGTATGCATATGTTACAATTGGTATCAAGAGCCAAGGTTAGGTTCGACTGATTGTGTGTTCTTAGATTCATGGTTTCTATTTTCTCATATTTATTTCGTTTAGTTCGAATCGTGGTGTCTAACTTCTCGTTTTTATTTTTGGTTTGAACTGGTTTGTGTGTTGGTTCACGTAACATTACTTTACATCTTACATCTTGGTTTACATGTTCACTTGTGTTTTGCGCTTTCATAGTTTTAAGAGAGTTATTGGGCTTTCATAGTTATTTGTGGTTCACACAGATTCGGTTTCATTTTGTTTGTTATTCACTTTGGTTTGTGGTTCTACTCTTTGTCCGAAGTGGCTAGTACTCGGAATTGGTAGGTTGAACTGTTTCTGGGTAAAAACTTCTTGGTTGTGGTTTGCTAATTCTTGACAGCGGTTTGTACTCAAAAGGAAAGCAGACAAAACTGGTGAAAGTGACCAGCAATTTGTGACTGTTGCGGTTTGTGATTATTAGTGTACGACTTTTGTTTTTAACTAAAATGGGAAAGCAGACAAAACTGGTGAAAGTGACCAGCGGTTTGTGACTGTTGCGGTTTGTGACTGTAGCGGTTTGTGACTGTTGCGGTTTGTGACTGTAGTGGTTTGTGACTGTAGCGGTTTGTGACTGTGGCGGTTTGGCTTTAAGATAATCTAAATTATCTGTGTAGTCTTTGTGAATTCCTTTGTTTGGTCCACATTAACCAAACGCTGCTAAACTAAATGAAGATTCAACAAAACCAATTCCAATCCAAAGAAAAAAATATATATCCAGTGTTATTAATCCAACATAAGTGAAAGATTTACAACAAATTGAATAAAGTTAAACCAACACCAACAACAACAAAAAATTTCTCTATTCTAAACGCAATAAATTTCTTAGAATAAAAACCGTGTCTCATCAACATCATCCTCGTGTCCCAACGAGATTACTCACTCGACATCACCTTCAGTCCATCTCTGATTAACCAAGAAAAGGAAAGAACCTCAGTTTTCTTGTTGGACTCGGTCTGTGTTAACTCATTTTTGTACCGATTCTGAGTCTGAACCAGCTCCATTGTTGTTAGAATCGGGGCTTTGAGTTTGCTCGTTGGATTCCATTTGGGTTGACTCATTTTGAGCTGAAGAAGAAAAGGGTAGGTGAGAGATTTTTTTGTGACTGCGTTTCATAGATAGAGTAATATTAGGGTTGAGATTGACTAATATTAGGGTATAAGTGCTATTAAGATTTAACTAGATTTGAAATTGGGCTTGTACCTGTTTTTTTTTTTTTTTTTTTTTTTTTTTGTTGATGGGCTTAGTGTTTTGGACTGATAACACTTGGACAATTTGGGCTACATTGAACTTTGGGTTGTGTTAGTTTGAACTTGGGCTGTGTTCACAAGACACAATTGGGCTAGGATAATTCCTTGGACTAAATATTCACAAGAGACGATTTTGTTATTTGTGTTGGGTTGTGGATAGTTAACATATGGACGATTTTTTTTTAGTTATTGTTTGGACTAAATATTGTTGGGTTAATTTTTCACAAGGACAAGCTCGTTGTTTGTGATAAATTGTTGTGGTATAACTTTGGTCAACGATTTCAATTGTGCTTCAATTTACCCGAGAGTGTGAATTATTTTGGTGAAATTTTTCGGGTTCGTTGGATATAACTACCGTGCTAGTTATTAGATATTTTCGAGCTTATTGGATATAACTACAGTGGCTATTTGGATTCTCTTAAACCCATTCAACTGAAATCAAACTACAATTCACAAAATCTAACAATCAATCATCTCCCTCTTCACGGTTTATTCTTGATTTGTGTAAAATCCCACGAAAGAATCTATTTCTCGGATTAAATCATAGAATTGTAAAATCCCATGCACGTTTACATCATGTCTACTACTTCAGATTCCTTCATATCTGAGGTACTCAAGCTGTACGACATGTATGATAAACAAGAGACTTCCAATTCTGCACAACAAATAAACGTGTGTGATTCTGTTATTACTAATGTGGAATCTTCGTGCTCGAATTCACAAGAGAGAGAGCTTCATCAGTCACTTATGTTGCCTAATGCAAAGGAAAGTTGCATTGAATGTTTTTGATTACTTCATTCACATCTCAAGGTTCTCTCTGAAAGACCTGAATCCATGGGAGGATTCGAACGAGCTTTTGCATCACTCTTTGGTCAAGATGTTCAGACCTTCACAGTCACCATGTTCCTGAACCTGGATCAACAAGAAAAACAACTTGACAAAGAAGAATTTCATGAAGTTGGTTCCATGGCTGCTCTTCGGGTGATCAACAAACAACTTCAATTGTTCATCAATTCACAATACACTTGGGATTATGACAGTCAAATGACAGAAAAGTGTTTTACTGATTACACTGGGATTGAAGTTAAAATGTTCAGAGAAACATTGCTCCAACACATAGGTAATGTTGAGAAGTACATTAAGGAACGAGCACAACACCAACTAATGAATGAAAGTCGGATGCAATCAAGAGAGATTAAGGTTGATTCGTGTAAAGCAATGGGTGCTAGTTTAGTTGTCACTGAATGCAGAGGGACAAATTCAGATAAGCTTGATGCAAGCAGCAGTTATGTGACTCATATCACACATGGTGTGGATGCTGATATCCGACCAGTAAATGACCAAGTGCCATTTGCTGAGGTACATTTAACTGTTCAACATAATGTCCTTGCTACTGAACATCAGCACACTGATCAAATTAAACCTACTTATGACACATATCTGTTGGAAAAGACTGATAGCAATATCACCTCTGATTCAACAAATATGAGTCATAAGTGGGGAGAAATTGATCAGGATGCTGAACATGATGATGCGTCAAGTTCTTAGCTTACTGCTGAGGTTTTCAAATCAAATGATATGGTTGAAAAAGAAGTTTATAATGAACTTTCAAACAGACTTTTACAACTTGAAAAAAATTGTATTGATCTTGAAATCTCAATGCAACAAAAGGAAGAAAGTCTTCAAACTAACCTACCATGTAAAAATCCGGAATTTCCTGAATTCCATGAATTTTTTATGATAAACGATTTGAAAGCTCAGCTACAAGCCAAAAACTTGACGATCAACAACCTGAAAAAACGTATTGCTGAGATGTGTGATATGTGTAATGAAGTTAATGCTAAACATGACAATGATGTTATTGCAACAAAAAATGTTGAATTAGAACATAAAGTGGCTCTATTGATTAATGAAAATGAGACTTTGAAAATTCATTGCAAAGAACTGTGTGACTCAATCAAAGAAGCGAAAACTAAGACTGTAGAGCAAACAACCTCTTTGATTGCCAAAAATGATGAATTCAAAGCTCAACTTCAGGAAAAGGTTTTTGCAATTGCAGCGTTGAAAAACGAGTTAAAAAAATTGACAGGAAATTGTGTGAACACTAAGTTTGCAAAACCATCAATCTTGGGGAAACCACCACTTAGAAACCAATCAATTGTTAGATAACCGACTGCGTTTAGATCTGAACTGCCAAAATTTTCAAAAACACGGTTTGCCTCCCAAGTTGATGCGAAACAAGTTTTGTCAAAACCAGTCACTTCACAGTCTAGACCTAATGAAAAGGAATATGCTCCTGCAAAACCTCATCATATGTGTGCATCTAGCTCTTCTAGGGTTAGTTCAAAGCATGTGTCATTTGTGACACCAAAAGAACGTGTTAGAAATAAAGACATTGTTCAGAATCAAAACCTAGCGGACGCTAAGAAAAACACACATGAAAAGTCTAGGAATCTACCTGTTTCGAAGAGTAGTTACATGCCAATTAAGGCAACTCCCGTAGCAGATCACTCTAAGAATCCTAGATCTTTTTCTGATTCCAAACACTTTGTTTGCTCGACTTGTCAGAAATGTGTTTTTAATGCAACCCATGATGATTGTATAATGATGACGTATAGTCCGTATTCGGGTCACGAACCCGACCCATACTCAGGTCCATCACGAATGGACTCAAGCCCATTACGAATAGGCTATCACAATAGCGGTTTGGGCTCACGATGGCCCAAACCCAAAGCTATTTATGGTTTTGATATAGATATCCCTTATTTATGGATATATATCATATAACCGCCCTACGCGGGATATGCTGAGGAGTGAAGGACACGAAACCAACTAGGGTTTCGTGTGTATATAAAGATTCCTTCAACTCTCATTAAAGGTACGACTTACAAAACCCTAACTCTTCTACAAACCCTAAATCGATTACTTACTCTCACGCCGGAGGATAATCGTGGGAGACAATCCCACGAAAAGCCTAACGGTGTCTTTTTGTTTTCTTAGTGCGCAGGTCTCGAGCATTAAGATCTGATTGGTACGGAATCAAGGAACGCCCAACTTTTGTATCAACAAGTGGCGCCATCCGTGGGACCCTACACTAAGAACTTTGCCAAGAACTAGAATGACGAAACACGGAAGTCACAAGAGTCCGCATGCGAAGAAAACGCATGACGACCTACTAGGGAAGAAGTAGCAAACTGACGCGGCCTCTAAGCAAGCCTCTGGGACAACCAGCACGCCTAGAAGCTTAGGAGCGCACTCAGATCTGGTCTTTCCTACGGTGGAATCACTTACCAGGACTACCCCCGCTATTACAACAAGTACTAGCGCGATAGAACTGGAGCGCACTCCTCTTGCCATGCCAGAGGTGAACTTCACTGAGCCTCCCAATGCGCCTATCCGAAACAAGGATCTTGTTTTGGAAACAGACTCCATCGCGCTAGAAGGAGTCACTCCTGAATTGGCGCCAAGTGACTTCGTATCTCAAAATTACGAAGCCTTGGTTGCGCTCATGCGAGAGGAGGCAAAGAAGAGGTCAAGCCAAAGTCTGCACGCCAGGCTCAACTTCGACCCTGAGTATGAAGCATCCCTACCGCGCTACCGAAAGGAAAAACGCGAGAGGGATAGCCGCAAACACCCAGTGTTTACCAGGATTGGAAGGAAGGTTGTGGATGATGAAACAGCCGACTTTCAGCATCTGGAGGAGCATGAAGATGGGGAACGGCGCGCCAATGTCCACGCTAGGCTTGGCAGTCACAGGGTTCAGGATAGGCTTGGGCGACAGTGCTCCCCAAGTGAAAGCCCTTCAAGCTCTGATTCCGAGGATAGTCGGCGCAAGCGCCACAAAGGAGCAAGCTCAGATTCCGATGATAGTCGACGCAAGCGTCGCAAAAGAGTAAGCCCATCCTCAAGTGATTCCTCGGACAACGAGGACAAAGAAACTGGACACTGGAAATTAAGAGGAAAATACCGCGACCAGGAAGATGAAGACATGTCTCTTCCCTGGCGCCGTCAAAAAGTTGATGCGTTTACTAGGCGCATCAGCGATTTTTCAGAAAATAAGAGAAGGCGCATGCCTGCTAATGTCAAAACATATGATGGGACAGGTGACCCTGATGATCACCTAAAAATTTTCGAGTCAGCAGCTACTATCGAAAATTGGCCACAACCTGTGTGGTGCCATATGTTTAACTCTACATTAGTAAGGAACGCGCGCAATTAGTTCAATAAGCTTCCACGCAGAAGCATAGGTGGGTTTGAAGAGTTGCGAAAGGCGTTTCGTTTAAACTTTACTCAAAGAAAAAAGTGCGCCAAAAACCCTGTTGAGCTCGCTAGGGTAAAACAGCGACAAGGGGAATCCACAAGCGCTTTCATGGAGCGCTATAAGGACGAATGCATGCAAGTTAAAGCGTGCCCAGAGATACTAAAAATATCGGGTTTTATGAACGCAATCAATAACCCAGATTTGATAAAAAAGTTAAACGATAGGGTTCCCCACACCTTTGACGAACTCATGAAGCGCACGAGGTCCTTCGTCCAAGGAGAAGCAGCCGCTGCGGATAGCAAAAAAGGCTACTCGAACCATAGGTCACAAGAAGAGTCAAGGAGACAATCCAATAACCAGAGTGGCAATCGTAACAAAAGTTATCGCACCCAAGGAAGCGGAAGGGGAAACGATAAGTACACCCCACTAACAAAAACTCCAAAGGAGATATTCGCGACGGAAGGTGCGAACTTTCCAAGACCCCCACCTATGCGCACCCCGGAGGATCGGCGCGTAGGGAACGGATACTGCGAGTATCACGCACAGAAGGGCCATACCACTAATGAGTGTGTCCAGTTACGCCAGCTAATCGAGAAACTAGTGAAAGAAGGCAGATTGGACCACCTCGTTAAGAATATTAAGGAGGGGAAAGACAAGCAGAGAACCGAAGGCAAGAAAGAAGCGCCTAAGGAAAAAGCTGATACTATCTACATGATACAATCATGGCAGCGAAAGACTAGGCAAAAGGTGAGCCAGAAATTCTCTCATGGAAGCGAAATCTCCTTCCCCACCTTGACTGCGGACAACGCAGCGGCAGAACCACTTACCATTGAAATAAAGGCGGGGGGTCACGACATCCACCGCATGTATGTCGATGGGGGCGCATCAGCGGATATAATGTATGAACATTGCTTCAAGAGATTGCGTCCTGAAATACAAAGACACTTAAGTCCAGCCACGACTGCGCTTAATGGCTTTACAGGAGAAAAGATATGGCCTATGGGGCAACTGCGCCTACTAGTCACTGTCGGTAATAAGGAACACTCCATGACAGCCTGGATGAACTTCATGGTGATCAAATCTCCTTCGCCATACAACGGCATTATTGGAAGGTCAGGAATCTCGGCGTTGCGCGCAGTACCATCCACAGCGCATGGAATGCTCAAATTCCCAGTAGAAGGCGGCATCGTCACCATTTACAACAACGCTGCGCCACCAGAAGAATGTAACACGATTACATGTGAGACGACGCACGTCCCAGAACAGAGCGCAGCGAAAGTTCCAAACTTGAAGGTCGCAATTCACCCCGATTACCCAGAGCAAGAAGTATCAATCGGAGGATCGCTGTCTGACAAAGGCAGAGCGGCCGTGTGCGCACTCTTACAGAGGAATCTAGATATCTTTGCCTGGGAACCAAAGCACATGACTGGTGTGCCACGCTTGATCGCAGAACACAATCTAAAAATCCGACAAGGATATTCTCCAGTGCGGCAGAAAAAGCGCGGCCAAGCTCCAGAGCGCGCAAAAGCCATTCTGGAGGAAGTACACAAACTTGTCGACGCAGGAATCATGCGTGAAGTCTATTACCATGACTGGCTCTCTAATCCAGTCATGGTCAAGAAGGGTGATGGCAGTTGGCGGATGTGTGTGGATTTCACTGATCTCAACAAAGCATGTCCACAGGACTGCTATCCGCTGCCAGAGATAGACTGGAAGGTAGAATCTCTGTGTGGATATCCATTTAAATGTTTCTTAGACGCATACAAAGGATACCACCAAATCCAAATGGCCAAGGAAGACGAGGAAAAAACAGCTTTCCACACTAGCCAAGGGGTCTACTGTTACACAAAGATGCCTTTTGGCCTGAAGAATGCAGGCGCCACCTACCAGCGATTGGTAGATAATGCATTTGAAAAGCAAGTGGGCCGCAACTTAGAAGTTTATGTGGATGATCTTGTCATAAAAAGCCACACTGAAGATGAAGTGGTGCGCGATATAGAAGAAACATTTAGAACGCTACGGGTGATCAACATGAAGCTAAATCCCAAGAAGTGCACTTTCAGTGCTACAGAAGGCATGTTCTTGGGATATCTGATAGAACCAGATGGCATTAAGCCATGCCCAGAAAAAACAGAGGCTGTCATCCAACTTCCTTCACCACGCACGCTGAAAGAAGTTCAGTCTCTAAATGGGAAACTAGCCGGTTTGAACAGGTTCCTGTCCAAATCAGCGGATAAGTCACTCCCTCTTTTTAAAACACTCAAGAAGTGTACAAAAAAGGGAGACTTCCGTTGGACTGCGGAAGCGGAAGAGGCTTTTACACTGCTTAAGCAACATATAGCAGCGCTTCCTAAGCTTGCCGCACCCCGACCAGGGGAGGAATTAATCGTTTACTTATCTGCGACTCATGGAGCAGTCAGTGCAGTACTACTGACAGAGAGGAACTCTGTACAAACACCGGTATACTTCGTAAGCAAAGCGCTCAAGAAGACAGAGATTAACTACAGCCCAATGGAAAAGTTGGTCTTAGCATTAGTGTTCGCCGCCAAAAGATTGCGCAGATACTTTCAAGCGCATCCAATAGCGGTAATCACAGACCAACCAATCAAACAAGTTATCTCTAAACCTGACGCATCGGGGCGATTACAAAAATGGAGTGTGCTGCTAGGCGAATATAACATTTCCTATAGGCCACGCACTGCGGTCAAGGGCCAAATACTAGCAGATTTCATCATCGAAAAGCCAGACACCGATGTCGCATCTCCACAAAACAAGGTAGAACTACAAGAACCATGGATCTTATTCACGGATGGATCTTCATGCGTGGATGGGTCGGGCGCTGGCCTTATACTCACTAATCCAGAAGGAATGGAGTTCACTTACGCACTGCGTTTTGAATTTACAGCCACGAACAACGAGGCAGAATATGAGGCCCTAATCGCTGGATTGCGCATTGCAACTCGAATGGGTGTACGCAACCTAGAAGCAAACATGGATTCTCGATTAGTAGCCAACCATGTGTTGGGTGAATACGTGGCTAAAAAGGACAACATGGTTCAATACCTTGAAAAGACAAAGTCACTAATTCAAAGTTTTGATAGGTTTACCATCAAACAAGTTCCTAGAGGGGAAAACAAAAAAGCAGACGCACTGAGCAAGATGGCATCTACAAGCTTTGCGCACCTGTCAAAACAAGTATTGGTGGAGATTCTAAAGAACAAGTCCATCTCGGAGATGGAGATATCTACGGTGATAGAAGAACAGGATCCTACATGGATGACCCCTATTATCGATTTTATAAACAAGGGCAAATTGCCCGAGGAGCAAAAAGACGCTCGACGGATACGGCGCACGGCGCAGAGGTTCGAACTTAGAGATGGTATCCTATATCGTCGCTCATTCCTACAACCATGGCTTCGGTGCGTTGGACCTCTTCAGGCAGATTACGTGCTCCGAGAGATCCACGCTGGTTCATGCAGTATGCATTCAGGACCACGGTCCGTCGTAGCGCGCGCATTGCGCTCAGGATACTACTGGCCTACTATGCACCGGGATGCGCGCGATGTGATAAGGAAATGCAATGACTGCCAAGTTCATAGACCCATCCCGCGCAGACCACAACAAGAGCTAACGCCTATTACTTCTCCATGGCCATTCTACAAATGGGGCATTGACATCGCGGGTCCCTTCCCTGTCGCAGCAGGAGGACTGAAATTCCTTATTGTGGCAATAGATTACTTTACTAAGTGGATTAAGGCAAAAGCAGTTGCGACAATCACAGGAAACCAAGTAAAGCGATTTGTTTGGGAAAATATTGTATGCCGCTTTGGATTACCTGGGGAAATCGTTTCGGACAACGGGAAACAATTCCGTGATAACCCGTTCAAAGACTGGTGCGCGGAGTTAAATATCACACAACACTTCGCATCAGTTAAACACCCACAAACCAATGGTTTAGTTGAGCGCGCAAATCGCAGTTTAGGCGAAGGAATTAAAGCGCGCCTGGACAAACACAAAGGAAGATGGGTGGACGAATTATCGCATGTCTTATGGGCGCATCGCACGACGATCAAAGTTAGCAATGGAGACACTCCTTTTTCCCTTGTCTACGGGACAGAAGCTGTTATACCAGCTGAAATTGGGATGCCAACTATCCGCACTGCGGAAGTTAATGTCGCGGCTAATGACGACGAACGAAGGATAGATTTGGACCTGCTGGAGGAAAGGCGCGAGCGCGCAGCCATACGAGAGGCAAAAACCAAGTCAAAGATGAAGGGATACTACGATGCTAAAGTTCGAAGCACCTCATTCAGACCTGGCAACTTTGTGTACCGCGCTAATGATGCAAGCCACGCAGAAGACACAAGTAAACTTGGACCAAAGTGGGAAGGACCCTATGAGGTCATTGAAGCACTAGGACAAGGCGCGTACAAGCTGCACGACATGGAAGGCCGTGAGCTACAACGCACATGGAATATCTGCAATCTCAAGAGATGCTATCTTTAGGAAAGGTTACGACCCAATGCATGGACACATACGCACTTTAGTAAGTGCCAAATAAATATCCGTGTATTTACATTCTTTGTTTCATTTAGACAAATGTTTTTTACCTTTTTACAAAAACTTGCAAGTATTAATAAAATGTTGCGGTTTCTAGCTAACTCCGTGACACACTTTACTTTATTGCTTACATATAATTTATGTCTCAATATTGTTTGTTATATTATCTTTTGCCTACATGGCGTGCATGCACTAATTAAAAACCCACGATGGTAAAAGGATGAGTAAACCTAATAAATGACTCGTTGAGTAAGAGGGTTGCAAACCCATCAACATCGGATCACGAATCCTTGTTAAACACCTTACTCTCAAGACGTTGGAGTAAGTTCGATGCGCATCTCACGACGGATGCGCAACTATGCATACTGTGTGCGTTTAACAAATTAGGAGTTAAGACAATTATCCCCTTAACATGGTATTCGCAGTACGCTGCAATCCATACACTTGCGCATCCCACGATGGATACACAACAACTTGTGCATTTCATATACAATTATGTTATACACGATAATACCATACACGACTATGTCATAAATTTATACACGCTTATGTCACAAATCTCATACACGATTATGATACAAGTGATTATAAACTCTCTAAATGTGTTTATATAAACTATTTGATTCTTAGACATCTTTCACGCAAAGAGAAAATAAACTAAGCACAATCATTATAACCACAATCAAATTTGGTACAATATGCGTACAATCGTATATTTCAAAACCAACACTTTATTATGGATTACGAATTCATACAAAGGACAGACTTAACATGCACATGTGCAACAAAAATGTTAATCTATTACAAAAAACTACCAAGACAAAAAAGATCTAAAGGCTACGAGTACGCTTGAGCCTAGAACTGCTAACACCACCTTGGGGCGAGACTGTCGGTACGCTGACAGGTACCCCATCAGACCTTGGGAGATGCACAGCACCAACACCGCAGAGGATGGCCTTCCCCTTCACGCCCTGCTTCTTCGCCAACCTCATAGCATGAGCCTCTAAGGATTGCTTCAAGGGGATTTCCGTCTCAAGGGCAAATGGATCCTGGACGTTGCGAGGATGGACAAAAATAGGTACCTGCAGCTGTGACACGTCCGGCTTGAGGAAATAGTCAGCCTCTTCCTCTGCGCCCTCCGCTGAATGCTTGGCCAAGGTCAACCCCTCCATGATTACACTTATGGGGTAATCCTGGTCGCGCTCAAGTTGAGCGATATGAGGAAGATCCAGCAGCTTCATCTTCTCCATAGCCGCAACAAGCTCATCAAAAGCATTAGCATTATAATTAGGCACTTGTGCGGCAGGCACCTTCAGCAGTCCGCTCTCAAAGAGCTCTTCTACAGCTTGCGCCTTGCCACGTGCAAGCGCGCACTCCACAACCTCTCCAAAGGCCTCTCGCACCTCTTGGGACTCCAAAGTACCCATGGCAGCAAGGCGTAACCCATGGCTAATAAGCCATCTGCGCTCAGCAATGGTGGACACCAAATGAGGGTACAGCTCCTCATCATATTCGATGCTGAGCTTACGCAGCTTGCGCTCCTGGTTCTCCAGCAAACTCTCCACAGTCTTGCGAAAACCATCCATGTTCGAGATGAGTTTACCCTTGTTCAGCTCCATATATCTCAAGGCCCAAAGGCAGGAGGCCTTGTATTCTCTTGCTCCATTGCGCTCTTGAGTCAGCCCAGCCATGAGCAACATCTTCTCATCAGCAACTTTCTGGGCGTACACACCAAAAGCCCTCACTTCAGCCTGCGCTTCAGCCAATTGCGCCCTCAGAATGTCAATTTCTCTGTCCTTCTGCGCAACCAAGCTACCCTCACCACTATATTGAGTCTGTAGCCGCTCAACCAATGAAGCCAACTCCTCTATAAGATGACATGTTGGCGCATCTTTAGCAGACTTCTCCTCACCCACTGGACTCTCGGGCATAAACTCACCAGAACCAGCCTTGGGTGGCGAATTCTCAACTTGCGCACCCTCATCAATAACAGCCTCCAAACTGCGCGCAAGTAACAAAAAGTCAACAAATGACAACAATATCAACACGGAATAAAAGTCTAAAGACAATTGTTTCAGTGCTTACTTGAAGGGAGGAGTTCCAGAAGCATCCTTTTGCGATGCACCCTCCTCAGATGATTGCCTGACAGAGATAGCAGGGCGCTTACTTGAAGTACTTGCGCCATCATCACCAGATGATCTCTTGCGCTTTAACTTTTGGCTCTCCTCCTCCTCTTCCTCAGACTCATCCATGGCACTCCCCGACGAGTCTATGTGTAATACCTCCACAGGGATCTGCGACCAAGAAGCGGGAACGCTACGTAGAGGAGTAGCCATAGTAACACCTGAGGGGATCTCCCCTGTCTCATCTGTCTCCTCTGGCTCTTCCTACACAATAACCATTGTGCGCCCTGCAGTAGCCTGTAAAATCGGCTCTTCGTCATCCCTCAAAGGGCGCACCCCTACAATCACTTGTTTTGGCTTCTCCAAGCGAACAACGCTAAATAGGTCCATTTCTGCGCAACAAGCAACAAACAAACACAAAACTAAGTTAGATAATTTACAAAGGGAGGAGCGCTTACAAATAATAATCGAAAAGGAAGGAAGGACGAGCACCCACCCCGGCTATTTTCATCCAAAAAAGTTGGCACCTCTTCTGGACTACCGAAGAAGTTGCGACTGATGCCCATGTGCACCAAAAACTCTTCTGGATACGCTTGTATCGGAATGCGATTAGTATTTATCGTGTCCGCATCAGCCTCGTTATACAACCTGGGGTCTGGGCGCTCATCCTTCGGCAATGATTCTTTGGTATAAAACTCGAAATCCCATGGAAAGAAGGCACTATCTACCCAAAAGAACTTTTCCCTCCAAACCCTCAGCGCATCTAATTTATCCGTATAGCATTGCAATGTCCCGGCGCGCTTAGCAAAAGACACCCATCCATTCGACCACGTTGTGTGGTAGAACGCGCGGAATAGATGAACTGTGGGTTCAATCCCCAAAAGGCGACAATTTACTTCGAAATTAGTTATTTTTGCTGCACCTATGCAGTGCAGTTGAGAAATATGAAGGCGATAGTGATTGAGAATATCGCATAAAAATAGGGAAATAGGCGCACATTGGTTCGCAAATTCGAAGAAACGTGTGTAAACCCCCACCTTCCCTTGAGGGAAGTTCGCGATGGACGCATTAGCAACCGGAACAACCGGGTGCAAAAAGCTAGGGATGTAATAATCAGAGGCGAATTGACGCAGATCGTCCTCAGATAAATCGGAGTGAATATCAGACATCTGCAGAACCATTATTCGAATTTAAAGAATTAAGAAGCACATGCGCTATTTACCTTAACTTCTTTTGATTTTTGACTGCTACTCGAAGGTTTAACAATGGTGGAATGTGATGATTTTTTACTGTGGTAGCCACAGAGAAATGACGGCATAACTTTATATAGGGTACACATATTCGTGGATGTACGACATGTGTACCCCACTTGCTCTAATCGGACGGTTGGGAACTCAAAAGGTAAAGCACTTTTTCACCCACCACACACGATTTTCGAAGAAGATACTTGGACCAGGTTAACTCGCTACTTTTGGCGGGAAATACTTAAAACTTCCCCGCTACGCATTGAGGAATATATATATTTTTTTTAAGTTGTTAGTCTAGTACCCGCAATCACGCATTGCGCACACTAGACTGGGGGGACATGATGACGTATAGTCCGTATTCGGGTCACGAACCCGACCCATACTCAGGTCCATCACGAATGGACTCAAGCCCATTACGAATGGGCTATCATAATAGCGGTTTGGGCTCACGATGGCCCAAACCCAAAGCTATTTATGGTTTTGATATAGATATCCCTTATTTATGGATATATATCATATAACCGCCCTACGCGGGATATGCTGAGGAGTGAAGGACACGAAACCAACTAGAGTTTCGTGTGTATATAAAGAGTCCTTCGACTCTCATTAAAGGTACGACTTACAAAACCCTAACTCTTCTACAAACCCTAAATCGATTACTTACTCTCACGCCGGAGGATAATCGTGGGAGACAATCCCACGATAAGCCTAACGGTGTCTTTTTGTTTTCTTAGTGCGCAGGTCTCGAGCATTAAGATCTGATTGGTACGGAATCAAGGAACGCCCAACTTTTGTATCAACATATAACAAAATTCCTGAAGGAAGTGAATGCTCGTGCTAAGGTTCAATCCTCTAAGACCAGAAATAACAACAAGCCCGTAAAGCCAATGAGTGATATTCAGAAACCTGGTAGGCAAACTGCTTTAGGACAAAGGTTTTCTACCAACAAGTCTTTCACTGTACATGAGACACCTAACACTCCTAGATCTTGCCTTAGGTGGATACCGATGGGTAGAATTTTTAAGATTGTTGGTCTTAGATGGATGCCCATTAGAAAGATGTTCACTAATTGCAAAGATAAGGTTGACAGTGAAACCCCAAATGGTCAAGATGTTGATATCACTAACCCATATAAATGCAAACAAACCCTTATTGTCTGTGCAGGTAGTCTTTACTTAAGTGCAGGTACAACGTTCACATCTATTAAGGAAAGACTCAGGGTTTGGGTTCCGAAAAGACTGATATCTCATAAATTAGGGGTTCAAGCAATTCAATCTTGATCTTCAATGACTATGACGTCTGTTCACATCAGTTCAGGCCTCGTTCTTCAATGACAATGACGTTTGAACACTGCAGTTCAAGCCTCGGGCCTCATTGTCAACATAATGGCGTCTGCTGAAAACACTTTAGGCCCCGTTCCTCAAAGAAAAAAAAAGTGTACGCTTAAGTGCACTTTATCTTTGGAAGAAGAGAAATCTTCTTGTTTCTGACTATTCTCATCAACAAGCTTCATACTTGTTCCATGCTCGTTCAGTCATCAAGTGGATCTACTTTCATTAGATTGTATTTTTATTCACTCGATCAAAAATGGCAACCTCAAATGCAATTTTTGAGGGGGAGAAGTGTGAACAGTAGATCAACCTCATATGCACTTGTTCAATCAAAAATTGCAACCTCATATGCAATTTTTGAGGGGGAGAAGTGTGAACAGTGAATTGACATACATCTGATTGTATGTTCACTCATTTGTTGGGCATATGACTCTAATTGTGACTACGGAGTTGATCAGGTATCACTTATTTGGGATTTAAGTTGACTTTCACAAAGGCGTAATCTTACTTTATCTTGAAGTCGGGGTTGGTTGGATGCATGACTTTCAATGATAACTTGCTCGTGCTTAAAATTTATGATTGGGACTTGGACTATCTAGTTATACCCGATGTAAGGAGTTACATTGAAGTTCTCACGGGTTATAGCTATCACTTCAAGGAGTTACATTGTAGTGCTCAGTGTCACACGCAGATGTAGATGTGGATAGTCTCAAGAGGAGTTGTACTTGCTTTGGCTCTTAGTTGAGTGTATAAGGGTACTTAGGGGTTTTCTTCGGCATCGTTCTTCAATCAACAACAGTGCAAGCTTAAGTAACAAATTTGGGTAATTCTTCGTCAGTTTCAAGTTTGGTATATCGGGTTTACTTCACCAACTAGTCACAGCAATAGCCGACAGAACATAAGGGTTGATAAAGATAGTCAGAGAGCATTTCGGTAGCTGTTGATTCTCACAGGATACATTTGAGCCAAGTCTGTTCTTCTCACAAAATTTCAAGTATATGTGCGTAAAATGTGCTGCTGATTCTGAGGTGTCAAAACCAACAAGGGGGAAGGAGACATACATCTGGATGCACAATGGGTACACGTGATGAACTTTATACTTCTTCTGAATTGAAGTTATTCCGGGAAGACAAATGTCATAACCGCAGAGAAAATCAGTGTTTTAACTCGTGGTTTTTGGTGTATTATTCCAACTACGTGGGGGAAGAGATGTAAGAAACAGTTTCTAATGATAAAAGAGGGTCACAATGGCAATTTCCTGAAGGGAGAAAAGGGGACTTTTGGTTCTTAATTGATCTTGATGTTACGTTTTCGAATTCATTAACAGGATTGAGTGTGTACTTCGGGTTTTTGGGCTTCATATAATGAAACTGATTGCATCACTTCAACTACTTGGAGGAAGTGGTCTCTGGATACTTTTGGTATGCATTCTTCAGACTTCAGCAGGTAGAAATGTGAGAAGAATTATTCAAGCGTGAGATGATACGTTGCTGGTCTATTTGATGAACCCCCGAACGGAAAATCACGATGATTATTCTTAAAAGGAGCAGCAATATTTGATGTGGTTTGCTACGGATTCCGCTGCACACTCACCTTATGTAAGCTTGAAAGAGAGCTTTGAAACTGCTCAAAAGGAAGATTGTCGGTTTGGGGGGAAGCTATCAAAGCTTCACAATGGAGAAGGCTCAAGTTCAGACGATTATTCAGGAGCCTCGAAAGCTTTGGTGGTGAAAGTTTAAGAGATGTTGACTACTCATTTCTACTACATACTGAACGTATCCTTATTTCGGTATTCATGTCAACATTTTCTTAAACTGAATAATATAGTTTGTACATATCTTAAATCAAATTGTAAATAGAAAATTATAAAACCAGAAAAATGTAAATAGAAAAATTTAAAACCTAGAAAAACCATAAAAATCAGAAAAATAGAAAATACCAAAAATAGTCGCACTAGGCATGTCTTCTGTTTATCGATAACATTTACGGTCTTAGAAATGTCATTCAATAATGACACGGGACTTTAAATGAAGCTCGAGCAGAAGTTCAAATGAAGTGTTAAAACATGTCTCATGGCTTGCTATTACTTTAGATAGCAACCCGCATTTCAAAATGAGGAAAGCACGTCGCCTAAAAGACGGTTGTTCCTCCCACTGGGTGAAGTTCACCCGGGCATGGATTACTTTATATCCATGTTTTTCCTGATTTGATGTACGCCTCAGTGCATTATTTCTTGTAAAAGAAGAGAAATCTTCTTTGTATACAAATAGTTTTCATTCTATGATTCTTCTGAAAATTATTTGTGAGACACATGGTGGTAACATGTTGGTTGAAATTCTTTCAGACTTGGATTGTGCATAAAATTTGTCACTCAATCAATGACTACAGCTCTTTAACTAGAATACGGGTCATTGATTGAGGGGGAGAGTGATTTCAAATTTTATATCATCAAACGGGTTTCTTGGTTATCTCATAATTGTTAGAAAAGGTTTTGTAGTTAATGGGGTATTAGTTGAAGAGGATCTTACTAAGCTTTATCTCAAATGGCCAAATGTGTTAGTTGTTAGAAAGTGTTGGGAATTAAATATTCATGAAGTTTAATATCGGGTTCTATTCAAAGAAATACTCTAAGTATGATTCTGCTGCTAGAGCATTTGGTTCCAGCTGCTAGTGTTTGATTCTGCTGCTAGCGTTAAATGATTCTGCATCTAGGCTTAACATTCTACTGTTGAAGGATTCTGCTGCTAGCGTTAACATTGCTGTTGCTAAAGTACTTTTTGCTGCTGAGTGGATAAGTATGAAAAGATATTATGTGTATTTAAGTCAACAATATACGGTAGATAATATCTTACCCCATGTGATCAGTCATAATGTTATATTCACAGAACAAGTTGTAAACATAGATACAAGATGTATCTTAATGACTGACACTCTCAAAGCAAGTGTTCGACTAGACTTATCAATATTGTAAAAGATCTTTCTTGTGATATAAAAGAAAGATCTTAGACTAGAGATATGTGTGTGTCCAAAAGTGTGTGTTAAACTAATAGTGCAAAATATATCTCTCAAGAACATAGAACAAAAACAATATCACAATAAATAGAAACTTAAGATTCAAGGTTGTAACCCTAGTGATAACTCAAGATCACTCGTATTATTATCTTAATAATATTGAATCGTTTGGTGATAATCTTTCATTGTTCATTGTCATATAAAAAACACAACTGTTCCATTTCCATAACACAAATAACCTTCTAAGTGTGATTAAGTAGATTCCGCATTCTTAATCATATAAACTCAATATATCATACACACAAAGTACAAAAGGTTTAACCACCTTAACCGTGTGTCGAATCCTAACAAGTGGTATCAGAGCAAGGCTGATATAGTTGATTTAGAAGAAGAAGCTTAAGAAATGGATGTTCAGGATACTGCTACAAATGTTGCTGCAAAGTTGCCCATGATCAAACAAAATGAGTTTGAGCTATGGAGGTTGAGAATTGAGCAATATTTTATGGTTCAAGATTATGCTCTCTGGGATATCATTACATATGGTGATTCTTTTTCACTAGGCTATTCTGATGCTATCATTGACGGCAAAACAGTAAGACAAAGAAATACTGGACCAGTTTCAAATGACGAAAGGATACAAAAGAGAAATGATCAAAAAGCAAGAAACTTGTTGCTTATGACCATTCCTGGTGAACAGATGTTATCCTTTAGCAAGTATCCAGATGCAAAAACTCTCTTTGAAGATATTTGTGCATGGTTTGGTGGTAATGAAACTACCAAGAAAACACAAAAGACATTGCTGAAACAACAATTTGAAAATTTCAGTTCAAATAGCAATGAATCTCTTGATAAGTTCTTTTCTAGATTACACAAGCTTGTCAGTCAGCTAAGTGTATTGAGTGTTGAGATAGCAAAGGAAGATCTCAACATGAAGTTTTTGAGAAGTCTACCTGATGAGTTCCATACTCATGTGGTTGTCTGGATGAATGATGCGCGTGATGTGTCGTTGCGGTTTAGCAGTATTAATGCCTACTCAAGTTTTAAATTTATATTTAGCCGACTTATCAATAACACACACACTTAACGAGCAGTGTACTCGGTTAGTATGAATATAATGGTAAGCAGAGTGCCGATCACTAAGAGTGGAACGTATTATCTAGTTATTCTAATCAGTATTTTAATATCCTAAGTTAGTTATACAACATAATCTAACGCAAGGGGGGTTCAGCCTGAGAGACTGGCACAGTTTGGTTATAATTAAATAGAAAACTAAACTAATGAGCATGAATCAGCGATTAGCACACACGTACACAGATAGATACTCGAGACAATAAGAAGACCTGTCCTGATAATTAAATAGCTTGTCACTTGTTTTATTGCTAGTTTTATATGAAGTGTATATAATTAAACATTTCTCGTTGGCTCTAATCTTATCGGCGAGTAAACCCTTAATGATTACTTATGTCTATCCTACTTTTCTAGAGACGCTAGAATAAATAGGCGAGGAAGGGGCATGGCGACCCAAGCAAGACTCAGCTAGACACAGAGGTTATCAATGCACTAATAAAAGCCACCAAAGACATCAACATATAAACTTTAATTAATGGGAAAGCAATATTAAGGGGAGTGCATGATCTTTCGTAGTCACATGACACAAGCCCATCAATCCTGATGAATTAAAGCATACTAAAACAATAAAACAAAACTACTTAATGAATTGAATACATGCAGGACCTTCTTACAGCTCTTGTATCTTTGTTTGAGGTGTGTCTTGTGCTGCTTGGTCGTCTGGATTCAGCTCTCGGGTTATAGAAAAGGTCTCTTAAATTCGTCTGACCTTGGGGTATTTATAGTTTCTGTCTGAGGGATCGATGCGGCGCATTGAGTTGATAGATGCGGCGCATTGACTTAACTTCGCGTGGGGTCCAAGATTAATATATTCTGGAATATTCGTACACCGTCTTCAGATGCGGCGTAACTTGATCTTTGTATGCAGCGCATGTACTTTAGCTGTCTTGGATCGTAACTGGTGAAATCTTGATAGTGATACGCCATATGTTAGAAGTATATTGCGGCGTATCTGGAGTAGAACGAGCTTGATCTTCTTCTTTGACCAAAGTTTCATATGCGGCGCATGACAGAATTGCATGCGGCGCATTCTTCAAAGTCAGGCAATGGTCTTCGAATTCATCTAAGTATGATATTGCGTCGTATCTGTTGAGTGAGATACAGCGCATCTTCTGAATTTCACATCTCGCTTGTTTTGCTCCATAATTAGTCCAAAATCGTCAAGTTTCACATAATGCTTGTTTTTACCTGAGAATTACTAAAGTAAACATTAATGTATCGATTCTCATATATAATATAATAAAACAAGTCAAATAAATAGGATAAATGATGATAATAAAATGTACTTATTTGAGTTCATCAAATATCCCCCCACTTGAACTTTACTTGTCCCCAAGTAAACCTTAGAATTAATCATATGAAAATGTATCCTAAAAGATATTAGGATTTATTTTTATATTTAAGCACGTATTCGTTTTGTCATAATCACACAACCAAACACTTAACGAAGTAGAAACCAAAATAATTTTTAATGTAAAACAATTCTAAATCGTTTAGTTGCTTAGTCGTGACGAATATTCTATCATAGGCTTGGCAAGTATACGCATCTCCCCCACTAAAGCCAAAGAGTAACAAGTCTAAAGCGGTAAAAAGGGTTTGTTGGTTAAGGGTTGATCATCCTTTTTAATCTCTATCGATCTCATATTCCAGAAAAGGCGACAAAATTACAAATACATGATCGAATCCACGACCACGATACTTGCAATTGCTCAATTCCTTAACTCGAATGGGCTAAAGATAGGACCAAGTAATCTTCACCAATAATATTATATCAAAAAGGGCGACAAAATCATAAATACATAGCCGAATCCACGACTACGATACTTAAGATTGCTCAAATCCCTAATCTCAATAAATCAAAGGTTTGGACGAAGAATGATATAGGGTATGGATAATATTTGGGATACAAATTGGTGTAAAATTAAAAATAAACAAAACAGATAAATTAAAATACTAAGTGTGGTTAATCACTTTCCCAACCATCCCATGAATAAGACTCATATCATTGAATAACTCACGCTTTAACACTTGAAACACACGCTTTAGGTAGACACGAATTATACTCAACAAAATCTCAATCAAAGAATAACCTTAGTTGGCGTTCCCATAACGGCCAACTCCCATTCAATCCATAAATATAATATACAAGAACAAATAGTGGTGATATCTCCCACTTAATACAAAACTTTACATAAGTTGGTTAAAACAAACTTCCAACTTTTCCTTTTTTTTTCTTTTTTTTTTTTTTTTTTTTTTTTTTTTTTTTACATCAACATATATGTGTAAAATTTCACAACTTTTCTATCACTATTTTTTCAGATAATTTTTCCATACTCTTCATACTTTCAGAAATAACTGTAATAGTGAAAGTAGCAAACACACGAAAATAAACTAAAAGTTATACAATATTTACTTTCATACTAATTGCATTGTGCAATTTCCCGACCTAACCAAAGATAATGAATTACGCACGCGAACACAGGTAATGTAAGGAAACACACTTTGCCAAAAGCAATTAACCACGGATTTTAATCTACATGGTAGGCTAAGGTGTAAGGGTGTATCGAAACATTATAACAAAGGTGTAAGAAACGAAAGGAATGGCTCTGAGGGTTTTTCTGGGGGTATCTTACTCTAAAAGTGAGAGTAAACAAAGGGTTTATACGGGGGTTAACTAACCACTGTAGTTAGTTAATATCACATAACATATAAAGGCTATTTGGGTGTAATCCTAGAAATTTACCAATTTAGACAAGTCATTCCAATTATATAAATAATATTCATTATGGTGGTCTCGAATAGTATACAAGCCAAGTTCTAAAGTTTACAAGTCACCGGCACACTAAAGTTTTAATATTTTTGAAAGAATAGAGTTATGTGTGCGGTTATGTAATTTAGACTTTAAACAAAAACATGCTAAAAAAATCAAATTTTGATATATTAAGCGCATTTTAAGCATATTTTGAAAAAGTTTAGGACAAGTAAGTGTTCTAATTCTCCATCCCCCCACTTAAGTTAAACAACGTCCTCGTTGTTTGTGTCAAAGGTTAAAAACTGGAAAATAAAAGAATTAGAACAGAAAAACTCCCCTGAGATTTGCTCGGTATGATCCTCCATTATTCGTATAAGAGCAAAAATCAACTTTCTTGTGGATGAGAACGTTTAAGCTTCATAAATGATGTATCCACAAAAAATGCAGGAATCTATAATACCATTTAGACTTTAACACACCTGAGTTAAGAAGGTTCAAACTTGCATTATACATTAGTAGTTAGTAAAAATAAAACCTAAAAAATTAAACTGTAAATCATCAGGTCAGTCGATACGCCGTATCTTATGGAAGAAGATACGCCGTATCGAGCCTGGAATAAATACGAATCAGAATAAAATAAAGGATAGGATGCGTCGCATCTGTTTCACTAAATGCGGCGCATGTAGTTACCAAACAGACTGTTAACAGTCTGTTGTAAAATTGGCACGTTTCACGGTTTACCTCTCGGGTTCTCTCGTTCACTCATGCTGAACTTAATGCCAGTCTCCATCAAGCATAATAAGAAACATAAACTGAAACATTAAATAAACACATGATAATAATATTTAGTACAATCCCAAAAGAGTAAAAATGTACGAGGAACGATGTCTATAAATTCAAACACATGAAATCAAGGATGTGGGGAGTCGTCTCCTTCAGCCGAGCGAGTCTCTGAGGTGCTAGCATCATCGGTCCTAGGTCGGACTCTGCGTGTGCCATGTGAAGGGAGCCGGGAGTATCTGATCATGCCTCTAACGTAAGTACCATCTGGGCGAGTATGGTTCGTGCCCTGATGCTCCAGAATCTGACTCACACTCCCAACTAGCCAACCTATATCCCTCCTGACTACAGCAACGTCAGCCCTCATACCGTCAACTATACCCCTCAAAGCTCTCACCTCCTCCTCAGCTCGCTCTACTCTCTGACCGACAGTACGTACAACTGGTGGCGGGGGTACCTGTGGCTCCTCCTGAGCTGGAGCAGCAGCTGGAGCTCCCTGGGGATCTCCCTGCTCCGGCTCTACCTCTACTGGTCTAACGGGACCCAATGCTACCCAATAGCATCCCCCCATGATCATCTCACAAATCCCTAACCTAACCAGATAATCCTGACCAATAACCGGCAAACTGGTCACCTCAATCTCTAAACCAGCAGGGATCTCATCACCAATCACACCAAAATGTCGGGCCAATCTAGACACAAAATGTCCCCCGGTCATCTGGCTCCTCCTGTCTCTCCCTAAAGCGCCTCTATGAAGGAAATGTGCCAAAAAGTGAGGGATGTTCACCACCAATCCCTCATCCATGCTCCTGAGAAGGAAGAGATCAAGAGTGGTCACCTTCTCAGGTGACTGACCTCTCCCAGCAATGGTCAACGCAATCATCCGGTGGCACAATCTCCTCAAAGGCTCTCTGATGAGTGTGTAGGATGGGGTGGTAGTGGTGGAATCACCCCCAGAGGATATCCTCTCCCAGTAATCACCGAGCAACATCCTATCTGGAACTACCCGTAAGCTCTCAGTCCAGTATCTAGCAAACCCAGCAGATCCTATCTCCTCCTTAGTATGTAATCCCATGGCCAAAATGAACTGCTGCATCGACATCTGCCTATGTACCCCACCTAACCTAAACACCAGAGTATCAGCTGTATCTAACTCTACATCATTCTCCCTGTAATAAACCGTACTAAAGAACTCTAGCATAAGCTCCTTAATCAGAGGCTCATCAATACCAAACAACCTTCCCATGCATACGATCTAAACACAACATCGTCATCCTCATTCCTCACCACCATCTCTAACCTATCACGAAGACTATCAGCAGCATTCCCTCCGTTAATCATACCAACACCCTCAAAATCCAAAACCGAAACCCTAAAGATTTTCCTAAAGAAAATCGCCCTTAGTCTCCTTAAATAGTCAGCCTCAGTTTCTGGTGTAAGTCCTATGGTTTCAAAACGGAGCCACAAATGCCTACGTTCAACAACTGGTAATGCCATCTGAAATAAATTTTAAGGTTAGAGAACAGTTCTGAAATAAAGTCGATACGACGCATTTGATGAAGCAATGCGGCGTATCTTAGTTGCACAAAATAAAAGAGATGCGGAGCACGCAATAACAATTACTAATACGGCGTATCCAATAAATAAAATACGGCGTATGGAGGATGCGTCGTATCTAAATTACGTAATACGTCGCAACAATAGTGGAAATATTTAAATTAAAAATAGGTTGTTACGCCGTATCAAGTAACTTAGATGCGCCGCATCTAGCAATGTATCAGTATAAAAGAAAGGGGGTCAGACACGTTTTCCAAGAATCCGGCCCCGTGACGTAAACTCCCACTCAACATCACGGTTCCATTTACCCATATATCAAAATCTAAAAGTTCCTTTTACCACAACGATTTCATTTTCCCTCCAAAATTCAAAAACAATCTCCCCGAACCCTAATTTTTAAATTTAAACAAAATTAAATAGGATTATTACCTTATATCACGCTTAGGATTCGGTCAAGAACTCAGATTAAAGGGTTTGATTCGAGACAAGTGGTGTGCGTTTTTTTTTAACTGTGTGTAAATTTTGGGTAAAAAGTAAAAATCCGGCGCATCTCTTTCATATTTATAGGGCAAATACGATGCGCCGTATCGCATAATTATCATGCGCCGTATTTATCTAAATTCGTTGACTGGTCAATAAGTGTTAATTAGTCAGAGATACGGCGCTTAGAATACTAAGATCCGCCGTATTGTTGTGCCAGTGAACAAAATTTAAATAGGGAACGTACCTTGGCCTCCGCAACACATTTCCTTATACATCAAATTGGGGTAAAATGGTATACCATATGATATATATAAATTCAAGATAAGAGCAATAGGCATATCCGTTTTATTAATGATTATAATCTTATTGTTTAGTGGATAATGATTTATTCCAAGGTTAGGAGCAAATATCGTTTTAAGCTTACAAAATTGAGATTATAATTTGAACCTGATTTATTACATAGATCAATTTCTGAAGAACTCTTACGGAAATCACAACTTTCGTTGTGGAATTCGGTGTTTTTGCATTTAGGTAATTTATAAGAAGAGAGGTTTATATCAGTGTTTAGCATGCAATTTTCACTTTTTAGTAACCTGTTTCTTAAAAAAATTTCTTTTCAGACATGAATATGTAATAGTTAGATTAAAGTAAAGGAAATTTTCTTTTATCGTCAAATATTCGGGAGAGGTTTCGTAGAGAACTCTCCTTAAGGCTAGGTGAATTATTGTAAAGGATACCTGGAATTTTATTTCAAGAATTTAAGATACTCAATGTTACCAGTACTGAGTTTTCCTCTACTCTTGTCGTCTTATTACAACCTTCCAGTCATCGAAGGTTTGATCACTCCAGCTAGCATCTCTTGGTTAGGTTCAGAATGTAATCTTCCATAGTGATGCTTAAGCCATCATTTATTCTGAAAGTAAACTAACTTGTGCACGAGAGTAGTGAAACGATCAAAGTGAATATCAAAAATCAATTATATTTATTAAATTAAATGCGTCGTATTAACAAAAGCTAATGCGCCATATTTTCGTTACGTTTCAAAATACAAGATTTTTGATTTAGTAGATGCGACGTATCGATAAAGATCGATGCGTCGCTTCTGTTTAATAATTCGAAAAACTGTTTTTAATTAAAATAGAAAATACGCCGTATCTGTTAAAACAGATGCGTCGTATGGTGTTAGCGTTTAGAAAAATTTCTTATTAAAAACAGAATACGCCGTATCTTGGGGAAAGATGCGTCGTACTCGAATTTATTAAACGCGTTGTATTTTATAAAAATTAAATGCAATACGCCGTATCTGTGAAAACAGATCCGCCGTATCATTTGTATCAGCACAATACAACGACAGCAGAATGCAGAAAAATAGAAAAAAGAAAAACAAAAATAGAAACAAACAAAAAGAAACAAAAATTACAGAAAACAAAAACACACAAAAAAAGTAAATATGCAAATTATACAATGAATACAATCTATCTAATATACAATAGGGTTAGTGGTTAGAATCTAAAAAAAAACTAAAAAGAAAAACCTAATTAAAATACTTAATCAAATTAACAGATAATAACAATTCACTCCCCGGCAACAGCGCCAAAAAATTGATGCGCGTGATGTGTCGTTGCGGTTTAGCAGTATTAATACCTACTCAAGTTTTAAATTTATATTTAGCCGACTTATCAATAACACACACACTTAACGAGCAGTGTACCCGGTCAGTATGAATATAATGGTAAGCAGAGTGTCGATCACTAAGAGTGGAACGTATTATCTAGTTATTCTAATCAGTATTTTAATATCCTAAGTTAGTTATACAACCTAATCTAACGCAAGGGGGGTTCAGCCTGAGCGACTGGCACAGTTTGGTTATAATTAAATAGAAAACTAAACTAATGAGCACGAATCAGCGATTAGCACACACGTACACAGATAGATACTCGAGACAATAAGAAGACCTGTCCTGATAATTAAATAGCTTGTCACTTGTTTTATTGCTAGTTTTATACGAAGTGTAAATAATTAAACCTTTCTCGTTGGCTCTAATCTTATCGGCGAGTAAACCCTTAATGATTACTTATGTCTATCCTACTTTTCTAGAGACGCTAGAATAAATAGGCGAGGAAGGGGCATGGTGACCCAAGCAAGACTCAGCTAGACACAGAGGTTATCAATGCAATAATAAAAGTCACCAAAGACATCAACATATAAACTTTAATTAATGGGAAAGCAATATTAAGGGGAGTGCATGATCTTCCGTAGTCACATGACACAAGCCCATCAATCCTGATGAATTATAGCATACTAAAACAATAAAACAAAACTACTTAATGAATTGAATACATGCAGGACCTTCTTACAGCTCTTGTATCTTTGTTTGAGGTGTGTCTTGTGCTGCTTGGTCGTCTGGATTCGTCTCTCGGGTTATACAAAAGGTCTCTTAAATCCGTCTAACCTTGGGGTATTTATAGTTTCTGTCTGAGGGATCGATTCGGTGCATTGAGTTGATAGATGCGGCGCATTGATTTAACTTCACGTGGGGTCCAAGATTAATATATTCTGGAATATTCGTACACCGTCTTCAGATGCGGCGTAACTTGATCTTTGTATGCGGCGCATGTACTTTAGCTGTCTTGGATTGTAACTGGTGAAATCTTGATAGTGATACGCCGTATGTTAGAAGTATATTGCGGCGTATCTGGAGTAGAACGAGCTTGATCTTCTTCTTTGACCAAAGTTTCATATGCGGCGCATGACAGAATTGCATGCGGCGCATTCTTCAAAGTCAGGCAATGGTCTTCGAATTCATCTAAGTATGATATTGCGTCGTATCTGTTGAGTGAGATACGGCGCATCTTCTGGATTTCAGTAGACTTTTGACATCTCGCTTGTTTTGCTCCATAATTAGTCCAAAATCGCCAAGTTTCACATAATGCTTGTTTTTACCTGAGAATTACTAAAGTAAACATTAATGTATCGATTCTCATATATAATATAATAAAACAAGTCAAATAAATAGGATAAATGATGATAATAAAATGTACTTATTTGAGTTCATCAAATATCCCCCCACTTGAACTTTACTTGTCCCCAAGTAAACCTTAGAATTAATCATATGAAAATGTATCCTAAAAGATATTAGGATTTATTTTTATATTTAAGCACGTATTCGTTTTGTCATAATCACACAACCAAACACTTAACGAAGTAGAAACCAAAATAATTTTTAATGTAAAACAATTCTAAATCGTTTAGTTGCTTAGTCGTGACGAATATTCTATCATAGGCTTGGCAAGTATACGCATCTCCCCCACTAAAGCCAAAGAGTAACAAGTCTAAAGCGGTAAAAAGGGTTTGTTGGTTAAGGGTTGATCATCCTTTTTAATCTCTATCGATCTCATATTCCAGAAAAGGCGACAAAATTACAAATACATGATCGAATCCACGACCACGATACTTGCAATTGCTCAATTCCTTAACTCGAATGGGCTAAAGATAGGACCAAGTAATCTTCACCAATAATATTATATCAAAAAGGGCGACAAAATCATAAATACATAGCCGAATCCACGACTACGATACTTAAGATTGCTCAAATCCCTAATCTCAATAAATCAAAGGTTTGGACGAAGAATGATATAGGGTATGGATAATATTTGGGATACAAATTGGTGTAAAATTAAAAATAAACAAAACAGATAAATTAAAATACTAAGTGTGGTTAATCACTTTCCCAACCATCCCATGAATAAGACTCATATCATTGAATAACTCACGCTTTAACACTTGAAACACACGCTTTAGGTAGACACGAATTATACTCAACAAAATCTCAATCAAAGAATAACCTTAGTTGGCGTTCCCATAACGGCCAACTCCCATTCAATCCATAAATATAATATACAACAACAAATAGTGGTGATATCTCCCACTTAATACAAAACTTTACATAAGTTGGTTAAAACAAACTTCCAACTTTTCCTTTTTTTTTTTTTTTTTTTTTTTTTTTTTTTTTACATCAACATATATGTGTAAAATTTCACAACTTTTCTATCACTATTTTTCCGGATAATTAAAAATAGATAAATAAAAATCCTAAGTGTGGTTAATCACTTTCCCAACCATGAAACTCAATGATTTGTTCAATAACTTCAAAATTGTTGAACAAAACAGATAATAAAATGTACTTATTTGAGTTCATCAATGAACAAGCCATACATTAAAACCATGAAACTCAATGATTTGTTCAATAACTTCAAAATTGTTGAACAAAGTCTAAAGAAGTCTGGAATCTATAGTACTAGTTCTGGGAATGTGCCACTCTTGTCATCTCCTAGTATTAGTAAGTCAGAAGAGGTAGATGAAGTTGAAGGTGTTTCTATTGCTACATATGGTGGTCCTTCTACTAGTTCACAGAAGAATGTTGCTGGACTTGGAGATCCATCGTTTTATGTATTCATCTCTAGTCAAACTAGTGGTTCTCCTCTAATTCATGAAGATCTTGATCAGTTGGATGATAATGATTTGGAAGAGATGGACATCAAATGGCAGGTTGCTTTGCTTAGCATGAGGGCTAAGAAGTTCTGGCAGAGAACTGGTAAGCAGATTACCATTGATGGTAATGAAACTGCTGGGTTTGATAAGAAGAAAGTAGAGTGTTTAAACTGTCACAGGTTAGGACATTTTGCTAAAGAATGTAGAAACCCAAGGAAGCAGGATAATAGAAGCGCATGGTATAAGCAAGAGAAGAAGAAGGAAGTCATAGTTGAAGAACCAAGGGCTATGCTAGCCATAGATGGGGTTAACTATGACTGGAGCTTCATGGCTGATGAAGAGGAAGCACCAACAAATGATGCTCTTGTGGCCACTGAGACTGCTCTAATGGCCTTCTCTGATTCAGAGGTAAATTCCATAACCAAATGTTCTGAATCATGTTCTGCTCTTAAAGAAAATGAAGAACTTAAAAGAAAAGCTGATAATAGGCGAGAAGAACTAATTATTGCCTTAGCCAATTTAAGTGATCATAAAAGAGCTATAGGTGTACTTGAAAGACAAATTGCACACTTTCAAGGCAATGAATCTAGGTTTACTGATGATTTAAATGCTCTACAAAGAGGCATAGCATTTAGAGATGAATTACTTACTAGTCAAAGTAAACAATTAGCTGAAGCCAATAATAAAACTGAAAATGTTAAGATAACAGTAGATGTTTTAGCTCATGCCTCAGAAGGAATGAATAAGATTTGGGAAGCTCAAGTAATCGATAAAGCTAAGTCTGGTTTAGGATACAAATCTGTTCCTCCACCATATAGAGGTGTTCCTTCACCTCCAGGTGTTGACCTAGCACATACAGGTTTTGCTGAGTTTCAAGAACCAATAATGGAATATGGTTCTAAGGCCAGTAAGAGTCCTAAGATAGAAAAAGTAAGTGAAAGTTTAGATAAAACTTTACTTTATCAGGACAAGGTGTCCTTTGTTAAGAAAAGAGATGCTATAGTTGTTGAGGATTGCACAACTGATAGTGATGAAGAAGAACAGGTTATGTCTAAACCTGAAGTGGTTAAGAAAGTAGGAACAAGTGTTCCTAAGATAGTCAAACACAATACTGCTAAGCCTAAATCAAACATTAAGCATGTTAGGCAACCAGTTAGATATTGTGAGCAATATATAAACACCAACAAGCCCAGAGGTAACCAAAGGAATTGGAATAACCTCAAGTCTCATCAACTAGGTGATGACTTTGCCTTTTATAACAAAGCTTGTTACACATGTGGTAGTTTTGACCATCTTGCAGCTTTCTGCAACCATTGGGTAACTGGGTATGAAAACAATAGGGTGAATTTCAAAAGGCAAACTCCTCAAACTCACTTTCACTCTAGTTCTAGTGTTAATAGAACAAAACCCAGAACAGTCTCAAATAAGTCTATCTCAAACTCAGATCCTGCTGGTAGACAAATGGTTCCTGCTGCTAGACTAATTGTTCCTGCTGCTCGACCATTTATGACTGTTAATCCAAAATCAACAGCTAAGGGTGCAAAAACATTTTTCAAACATGCACCAAAGACTGTTCTAAGGCCCATTCAAACAAAAGCAGTGGTCCAAAAACAAGTTTAGAAACCAAAGGGTAAAACTGGTAAGCTAGCAGTTCCTGCTGGTAAGCAATCAGTTCATTCTGCTGCTAAGGGAAATAGAGCAAATGCTGTTAAGGCATCAGCATGTTGGATTCTTAAATCCAATGTTGCATCAACTGTCCTTAGAAGATTAAATTACATTGATGCAAGAGGCAGATCCAAGTCAGTAATGGCTTGGGTCCCCAAAAGAAACTAATACTTCTCATTTATGTGCAGGAACATTCAATTGATCAACAAGAGGATCAAGGATACTCAGATAGTGGATGTTCTTGGCACATGAAAAGCAACAAGTCCTATCTTTCTGATTTTCAAACATTAGATGGTGGCTATGTTACCTTTGGAGGAGGTGTTGGTGGCAAAATTTCCGGTAAAGGTACCATTAAAACTGGAAATTTAGATTTTGAAGATGTGTACTATGTAAAAGAGCTAAATTATAATCTTTTTAGTGTCTCACAAATGTGTGACAAAAAGAACAATGTTCTTTTCTGTGAGACTGAATGTCTTGTACTTTCTCCTGATTTTAAGATGCCTGATGAAAGTCAAGTACTTCTTAAAATTCCTAGAAAGGGCAATATGTACAGTGTTGACATGAAGAACATTGTTCCTAAAAAGGATTTAACTTGTCTTGTTGCAAAGGCCACATTGGATGAATCAATGAAATGGCATAGAAGGCTTGGTCATATTAATTTCAAAACCATAAATAAGATTGTTAAGAATGGTTTGGTAAGAGGTTTACCTCACAAAAGATTTGAAAATGATCAAACATGCATTGCTTGTCTTAAAGGCAAACAACACAAAGCCACTTGTAAGCCCAAGAGATATTGTCTTGTTATAATTGATGACTATACTAGATTTACATGGGTTTTCTTTCTATCTACTAAGGATGAGACTACAAGCATCCTTAAGACATTCATTACACAGATAGAAAACCAAGTAGACAAGAAAGTGAAAGTCATTAGATGTGATAATGGGACAGAGTTTAAGAATAGAGTTATGGATGATTTCTGCAAACAAAAAGGTATTAGGAGAGAATTTAGTGTTGCTAGAACACCACAACAGAATGGTGTTGTTGAGAGAAAGAATAGAACACTAATTGAAGCTGCTAGAACTATGTTAGCTGATTCTAAGCTACCTATAACTTTTTGGGCTGAAGCAGTCAACACTGCTTGCTATGTTCAAAATAGAGTTTTAGTTATACAGCCTCACAATAAGACATCATATGAACTTTTTAGAGGTAGAACTCCTGCAATAGGATTTCTTAGACCTTTTGGATGTCATGTGACAATTCTCAATACCTTAGACCATTTAGGAAAATTCGATGGTAAAGCAGATGAAGGTTTCTTTGTTGGATATTCTCTTAATAGCAAAGCATTTAGAGTATACAACATAAGAACTATGATTGTAGAGGAAAATCTACATGTGGAGTTTTTGGAAGATAAATCCAATGTAGAAGGTCAAGGACCAAAATAGCTATTTGATCTTGAATCTCTAACCAAATCAATGAATTATGTGCCTGTTGTTGCAAAAACTAATGATTTTTCAGGTTCACAAGCAACAGATGAGGCAAGGTTAGAAAAGAAGACAAACCAAGATCATGTTTGGATGCCAATATGGTCAAGTACAAGTGTGGAATCAACTTCAACAACTGATGAATCTTCTTCTGGCAAGGCTAAAGAAGGTGTTGAAGATGAAAGGAAAGAAGATGGAACTCAGGAACAACAAATTGTTTCTGCTGGTGATTCTGCTGCTGGCCCATCAGAAATGAAAGAAGCAGAATTCTCAGACAGTGAGGGGGATTTCAATAATCTTCCATCAAATTATCAAGTTCCTTCTACTCCATAAACAAGAATTCACAAAGTCCACTCCCTAGATAATGTGATAGGAGATGTACAATCAGGTGTGAAGACAAGACAACAACTGATGTCTTCAGACCAACAAGGGCTTCTTGATGCCCTTTATGCTTCAAAGCAGCATGAGTTTTCAAACTCTTGCTTGTTTGTATGTTTTCTCTCACAAGCTGAACCAAAGAACATTCTGAAAGCCTTAGATGATTCAAGCTGGGTAGAAGCTATGCAAGAGGAGCTTCCTCAGTTCAAGATTCAAAAAGTTTGGGTGCTAGTCGATTTACCTAAGAATGCAAAGGTAATTGGCACTAGATGGGTTTTCAAGAATAAAAGGGATGAAAGGGCATAGTGATTTGGAATAAGGCTAGATTAGTAGCCCAAGGGTACACACAACAAGAAGGTATAGACTATAATGAAGTTTTTGCTCCAGTAGCAAGACTTGAGGCAATTAGGCTTTTCTTAGCTTATGCTTTATTTTTAGGCTTCACAGTTTATCAAATGGATGTCAAGAGTGCATTTTTATATGGCACAATTGAAGAAGAGGTGTATGTCTCACAACCTCCAGGGTTCATTGATCCTGACCATCCAGACAAAGTGTACAGAGTTGTAAAGGCTCTTTATGGCCTTCATCAGGCACCTAGAGCTTGGTATGAAACACTTGCTTCCTATTTAAAAGCAAATGGATTTCAAAGAGGAAAGATTGATTAGATACTTTTCATCAAACAGCACAAGAAGGATCTTCTGTTAGTGCAGGTGTATGTAGATGATATTATCTTTGGATCTACAAGGAAGGAGATGTGTTTGGAGTTTGAGAAGCTTATGCATGATAAGTTTCAGATGAGTTCCATGGGGGAACTTACATTCTTTTTGGGTTTTCAAGTTAAACAGTCATATGAAGGCATATTTATTTGTCAAGATAAATATGTTGCTGAAATACTTAGGAAATTCAACTTTGCTGATTCAAAAATGGCAAGCAAACCAATGGATTCTGAGAAACAACTTCCAAAAGATTTAGATGGAGAAAATATGGATGTATACACATACAGATCTATGATAGGATCTTTGATGTATCTCACA
This sequence comes from Artemisia tridentata subsp. tridentata, assembly GCA_021014915.2. NCBI lineage: Eukaryota > Viridiplantae > Streptophyta > Magnoliopsida > Asterales > Asteraceae > Artemisia > Artemisia tridentata. The sequence goes on along the minus strand of CP139507.1, from coordinate 282,650,766 downwards.
TCATCAAGACCTGACATCATGTACTCTGTTTGTGCTTGTGCAAGATTTCAAGTAACTCCAAAGGTTTCTCATTTAACAGGAGTCAAGACGATTTTTAGATATCTCAAGGGTCAACCTAGGTTGGGTCTATGGTATTCAAGGGAATCACCTTTTGATATGGTAGCATTTTCGGATAGTGATTATGCTGGTACTAGCTTGGACAGAAAGTCAACAACTAGAGGATGTCAATTCCTTGGGTGTAGACTTATCTCATGGCAGTGTAAGAAGCAAACCATTGTGGCTACTTCAACAACTGAAGCTGAATATATAGCTGCTGCAAGTTGCTGTGCTCAAGTCTTATGGCTTCAAAACCAACTTCTTGACTATGGGTACAATTTCATGAACACTGTCATTTATATTGATAATAGTAGTACAATTTGTATTATTAAAAATCCAGTGCAACATTCTAAAATAAAACATATTGAAATTAGACATCACTTTATAAGAGACTGCAATGAGAAAAAGTTAATTCAAGTTCTTAAAATTGCTTCAGAATTCAATTTTGCAGATCTGCTAACCAAAGCTTTTGATGTTGGAAGGTTTCAGTACTTGGTAGCAAGTATTGGAATGCTTAATCCTCAATGATTTTAAACTTTGTGTTTTTGTATAAATTTTTGTTTGTATTGCTGGCTTTAAAAGATACTACTGCTATTACAAAAGTTTGTGCTGCTTGTACAAATTTAATTTGTGTTATTCATACAGTTAGTCCTATGATTATTCTAATACAAGACAAGTACTTTGTACATTGTTCTTTTGGTTTTAGACTAACAATTTTAGGTATGATCATGTGAACACAAAGGATGTTTCAAGTGAAATGGAAGTAGCAGAATGATAACATTAGTTGCTGACATAATAGGTTTATGATGGAATGAGTTTGGGAATTCTTAACAAAGGTTTATACCTAAGTTCATTAATTCTTTAAAACTACTTTCTTGAAACCTGGTTATCATATTTCATATTGAATTGATGACTTAGTTGATCAGACAGTAACTGATTCAACTCACTTTCTATCATTTTATACTTTTAAGTATAATGAGCAAGTCTAAGGACATCTGATAGAAAGAACAGCTAGTAAAAGTGAATCTAACACTTGTGTTAGAGGCAACAATTGCTATGAGCTGGAAACCCTATCAAGAAAGCCTTTTGAATAGGTTTATCTTTACACAGGCAGTTATTTATAACTGAAAAACATTGGTTCTCACACAACCAGAGGTTGCTTTAAACCAAAATCTTGATTAAGTGTTTGTTATACACTTAATCCCTTCAAAATGGTTGAAAGCAGTATGATTTTTCATAATAAAATCATATGCATACTGCTAAAAGTCAAAAAAATTTCTTAAAAGGCTTTTTGAAATAAAAATGACTCAGAAAACCATCATCTGATGGATTATGAGTTATTTCCCCATGAATAACCTCTCATAGGAGTTAACGCACCTAGAAGTGATGAGGGCAGCAACTTAAACTCTGAAGGAATTGATGGCTTCATGTACAACATTGTCTGAAAACAAGTTCACATTGGTAGATCAGATAATGATGGGATGATGATGAGAGATCTTCCAAACAGGGGAGGATAAAATGTTATTTTGCATCTCAGGGGAGGAAACATCTCAGGGGAGGAAAATAAAGTTGGAAGATTAACCAGTGAAAGGGAGGAAAAGACAAGAGCATACAAGATGATGAAGAAGTTGAAAATGACAATAATAGAGCTGATTCTGGAGTATTCTATATATTCAGAAGGGATGAAGCATTCCAAAGGAGAAAGTTCTATCTAGGTCAAACGAAGAAAGCTTTCAGTTTCAATTTCAGTTCACTACATTTGTTCATCACTTGCAAAGGCATGTTGATAGATGATTTCACTTGTTGAAACAATCATCCAAGATACACAGCACCATTGCCTCTTATAATTCCTCCATCCAAGGAAATTACACCATCTTTAGGTCAATGTTTGAAGATTGAAGATGTGTATTGATATTGTTAAAGTCAAAGAATAAAGCAGATGATTTACTGAGAAAGATATTCAATCTTGAAGAACAGAAGTGTTTGAAAGATCTTCACAATCCATAATTTAATTCAGAAACATGTTGAAATGGATTCACATGTTTAGGGGAGGATTGTTGGGAATTAAATATTCAAGAATTTTAATACCGGGTTCTATTCAAAGAAATACTCTAAGTATGATTCTGCTGCTAGAGCATTTGGTTCCTGCTGCTAGTGTTTGATTCTGCTGCTAGCGTTAAATGATTCTGCTGCTAGGCTTAACATTCTACTGCTGAAGGATTCTGCTGCTAGCGTTAACATTGCTGCTGCTAAAGTACTTTCTGCTGCTGAGTGGATAAGTATGAAAAGATATTATGTGTATTTAAGTCAACAATATACGGTAGATAATATCTTACCCCATGTGATCAGTCATAATGTTATATTCACAGAACAAGTTGTAAACATAGATACAAGATGTATCTTAATGACTGACACTCTCAAAGCAAGTGTTCGACTAGACTTATCAATATTGTAAAAGATCTTTCTTGTGATATAAAAGAAAGATCTTAGACTAGAGATATGTGTGTGTCCAAAAGTGTGTGTTAAACTAATAGTGCAAAATATATCTCTCAAGAACATAGAACAAAAACAATATCACAATAAATAGAAACTTAAGATTCAAGGTTGTAACCCTAGTGATAACTCAAGATCACTCGTATTATTATCTTAATAATATTGAATCGTTTGGTGATAATCTTTCATTGTTCATTGTCATATAAAAAACACAACTGTTCCATTTCCATAACACAAATAACCTTCTAAGTGTGATTAAGTAGATTCCGCATTCTTAATCATATAAACTCAATATATCATACACACAAAGTACAAAAGGTTTAACCACCTTAACCGTGTGTCGAATCCTAACAGAAAGATTAGGACATTATGCGCAATTTGCTCTTAGTTTCCTAGCTTTATATAACTATATGGTTCATTTGTGTCACTCTGGAATCCTCGTTTAATCCCCTAAATACTTTAAAACTCAAAATCTAAAAGAAGTTAGAAAACCCATTGTGATTGATGCTCGTGAATACTCCTTAGGCATTTGTATGATCTATCTGAATGAGTTTCAAATGTTGATTGACTTTTGTTAGTCGATAGTTGTTTAATCATTGTTGATTTATTGCTTGTGCACTCAGAATATGCTTAGGTATGTAGCTATCATGTTAGAATCATGTCCCTAAGATCCTGAGTTGAATGTTGAAATATGAGTGAATTGCCATGTTCATGATTGCTGTTTGCTCTTCATGCTAGATAGCGGTTTGATGTATTTCCTGACTATGGTTTGATTATGAGATGAATATGGTATTATGAGTCGGCAAGCTGCTATGTGGTAGCTGTTAATGAAGAGTGAATCTGTATGTGTGTATATTTGTGTTGATATTCTTATGCAGATTTCATGGCCGATATGAATGTGCATGTTCCCGCTCTAACCATTTGATCAGATGTTCAAACTCTCTTGACTGGCTCTGAATTCACCACAACAACAACATCAGCAACAAAAACAACAACACTGTCATCACCACCACCACCTTCATTTCAACAAAGCAATACTTATTATGGTCTCGCCAAGTGGGGATCTACAATACTTGGGAAGTTTTATTGGTGGATGGATAATTGATGTTGACTACTGACTCCCTCAGAGAAGCGGATGATCACATCGTCTGCACAAAAAGGTTAAATATCATTTGTGTCATAATAGTTATCCTGTACATAACAAGTAGTGAATCTCCCTCATAAATTGAGGGGGAGCAGTTGCATGTTCCATTATCAGCACATATTAAAACTGACCACATTTTCTCCCATAATTTCTAACTTATTTAAATCAATTGGGATCACAAATCTCAAATGGTTTAAAATTTTTGATCGGGGGAGAGAATGTGATTTAAATATGAAATCTGATAAAATGTGATCTTTTGGACTCATGTGTAGGCTCCCAAATATGTGCTAAACTCTTTCGTATATCGATGCACATATTGAGGGGGAGCAAATGGTTTATGATGGTAATTATGGAAGAATACCAAAGACCGACCAATCTTATTTTAATGTACTGGAGTTATAAGGAAGGTGAGGTTAGGTATTAGTTCCCATGATCCAGCCAGAACCGGAGGGATCTTCCCATAGACAATCCTCTAGTTAGAATAGAAGTCCTTAGGAATGATTAAAAAGGAGAAAAGTGTATAAGGGAAGAGTGCCGACTGAGATGGAGCTAGTACTAGAACAAACCCAACAAGGTGCTAGTGATGAAGTCTCGGTAAGCGCTGAAGGGGTTGAAGAATGAAAAAGAAATGTAAAGATAAAGGGTGAAAAGAAAGAAGCCCTCCTTACACTTTAGGCAGAAACCGGGTCAATACATATGCTGTCAGAATCACTAAGTTGATTGCTGACATTGAAGACAAAGTATCATGGACCCAGTGATACACTGCTCAACCCTCCCTAGCCACTCAAGGTCCCTCAAAGGACTCTTGTTTCATTTGTTACGGAGATCAATACATGTCTATCGTCTCTCTCACTCCGAGTTAGAAGATATTGAAAAGGTGGCAGTCCTCTCCAGCCTCCGATCACTAAATTGAAAATGCACTATTGAGTCTAGAGCCAAGAGATCATCCATAAATCTCATTAGGACACACTTCCAATATGCTTGCTGTTTCATACACTGTGAAAAGTAAGAAAATATATGTTAAAGAGTCCTACGCATTATCCTTGTGATATTGCCAGGACATCCGAGTGATACGAAAGTATTCACAATGAAGATGGAAATCCTTCTAGAGCCACCATCAAACAAGCTCTTGGTAGGTGACATGTGAGATCCTTCATGGATCAAGCTTGTGACAACTGGAAAGAAACGATGGGGCGATTCAAATTTGAATCAAACTTGTTCCAGGAAATGGATTGACGGATGCTTTTGGAAAACCTTTCAATGTGCTCACCAACAAAGTTTCGAGCACATTGATTGTGAAAATTTTCAAACAAAAGTATTTTTGACAGAAATGTGATTCAATTTATAAAACCCTTGTCGTGTTGCACAAAATGTTTATCCAGTGACACGCAAGTGATTTTTTTAATCAATTTCTCGTCAATCAGTGGGTATTCAATTCACTGATTCACTCTACCATGCTGTCTGCTTTGAGACGTTCCGGTATGAGAACATGCTTTGTAGGGTGATTCCTATGGTAACTCTTTGGATGATTCCCTACAACAACCTGGAAATTCCTGTCAAGGAGAATCTTCTTTAAAGGGGATTCTACCTGATCACAGGTCGGTCTTCACAGAACCAAAGGTTAATCCGACCACACCGAACGAATGACAAAGTGATGAAGCGAAAAGTGTACCGCTTTTAAGGGGTCATTTAAGCCCTAAATCGTATTTATTTGATCAAATATTGCCCTAAATCGTTCCTTTTGTCATTTTAGGTACTTTTGAGGAGAAATCTGGAAAAGGAGGCATTTTGGACGTTTTTGGAGCATAAAAGTGAAGAAAACGACAAAGTCTCAAAAATCGGCTAAAAGTTACCTTTGACGGCGTCAGATTTTACTCTGGACGGCGTCATGGCTTGGCAAGAAAAGGTGGATGTGAAATTTACTCATGATAAGCCAGTGAAAATTGCATGTGAATTCTGACGGCATCACGCTTTAACCTGATCAAGGGCGTCACGGCTTAATTCAAAGAGGGACGGCGTCACGTTCAAGGTCTGACAGCGTCAAGCCTTGATAAGCCAGAACGGATTTTGGAGAGCTAAAGAGGGACGGCGTCAAGAAGGCCATCCGAGAACCCTAGAAGCGGCGAGGTGACGGCGTCACACTCCATAAGGTGACGCCGTCAGATGCAAAAATCTATATATAGTTTTGCAATTCTTTGTCATTAAAGAGGGGAACTTAGTGTGGAATTTTTGGGAGAAAACCCTAAGACGATTTTAGCATCTTTTTCAAGGCTTTTTGCCTTGAGATCTTCCATGTTACATTGAAAGATAAGTTATCAATTAATCATTCAATATGTCTATGTGTTGTTTGATTTTATCTTGTTCTTGTCTTTTGTTTAATATGTTAGGCTAGATTTATCTTGTGTTTACTTAGATCTAATGAAACCTAGCTATTGATTATTGGTTATTAGTGTGTTATTAGTTGTATTGGATGATTGTTTATCTATGTTAGGCTTAAGAAAACTGGCTACTTCCTATTCGGTAACTTGCTTGAACGTCTTAAGAAACATGAACCAAATGCGTACTAAAGGTTTTTATGGTTGTATTTAATGCACAAGCGAATTCTAGTGATCCCATGTTAGGAGCTTCCTAGCCGGCTCGACATAGGAGTGAAGTAGGAGCTTGTAGAGTTGGGGAAGTACGTACGCCACCCCACGATTGGTATTAAGGAATACACCCGTCATCCACTGCAACTAATACACACTAATCAACCGGTAAAAGATAGTTAGGGAGTAAGGAAATCTAAGTGAACACATTTCTCTACACATAAGTTTCCACCAACATTTTCATTTTTGTTATTTTATTTTATTTGCATTCGTAGTAATTTGGGTTAGTTGACTAGCAACTAATTCCGCCCACTCCTTCAAACCCGAGATTTTACTTGCTTTCATAAAAATATAAAAACACAAAAAGAATCTTCCTCAACCCTTAGACCTATTAGAGTAGTCTTTCATACCTAACGAACACTATTCCATGTGGAGAACGATCAATCCCCCGTACTTACCACTACACTATACTACATCGGTCAGGTACACTGCCTGGTGGGGTTGTAAGCCTCTTGAGATCCCTCGAGAGGTAAAACCTGTTGTAAGGTTGCAAAACCACGCATCAAGTTTTTGGCGCCGCTGCCGGGGAATAGTTATTGTTTAGGTTGAATTTTTACTTTATAGGTCTACTCACTAGATTCCCTTCTAGTGAGATTTTTTATTTTATTTTTCTAGATTTTCTTTAGTCTATCTTACTTCTTTGTACTTTTGTTTGTGATTCCTTCCACTTACCTCATGAGTAACATTGATCATTTGATCCCTGTTATTCGTATTTTCCGCCGTGCAAACTTTCAACTACCCGTTCCCGCCCCCATCATAGAAAACAACAACTTTTCACCCGACCACCACTTTGATAACAATTTTGAGATGGAGGAGTCTGACCATGAGAATGACTATGTTAGTCCGTTTTACCACTCAGACTCCGATGAGGATGCCGGTAATGGAGAAGTAGTTAACGAGGAATGGGGAAAAGAGGAAATTGATCCCTTTAAGTATGTTGACCCTAGGACTAAGATCGAAAAGGATAGCCTCTTTAACATGCAATTTCCGTGTAAGATTGGTTATCATGATTTTTATGCTTACCTTAACTCATCTTTGCCTATGAACATTATCTCTCGCGCTAATTATAATAAAATCATGGTAGATGAGCTAGAATATCAAGGGGATAACATTGTTGCTAGGATTGAGCCACTGCACGTATTCGTTGGAAGTTTTGTGTATTTGGTGGATTTTATGGTTATGGAGAACTTAGGAGAATTTATTGATGACAAATTAACTCAAGTCATTTTTGGAGAACCCTTCAAAAGGTTGACCAACCTTGACGAAAAACTTGTGGACGGGTTAATTACATTCTCGGATGGGGATGAAGATTTTACTTACCAAATGCCCCGAGCACATCCTAGGTTTAAAAACTTCTCCATTGAATCTTGCAATAGACTTGTGCCTCTTGATTTGTTAAGTGAGAATGATAAGAGGAAGGGGCTCAAATATCCACATGAGAAAAATAAGAGATACTATCATGGATGTTTGGAGCTAAACGAGGAATACAAGAAAGATGAGGCAACAATTAGATGGCTCACACTCGGATACGTGAGCATAAGCGATACTAGGTAGAGTGACTTTGAGTCTAGCTATAAGACTCGTTAATAAAGAAAAGCGCTTCTTGGGAGGCAACCCAAGCTTTATTTGCTTTGTGTGTTTATTTGTTTGTTTGTCTGTTTTTATTTGCTTCCGTATGTGTGTTTAATTTTTATTATTATTGATTCATGTTCAAAACTAAAATTGTGAAAATGCTTTATTTTGTTTTTAACTCCGTCTTAACTACATATAAAGGTATTTTGCAAAAGATAAGTGTAAGGGAAATCTAAATTGGTTTATTAGAACACATATGAACATGAATCGTAATAATATTAAATTAATATACATATTCGTATTTGTTTGAGTCAAATGCTTGTATCGAGTCATAATGATGTTTTGCAGGATTTCCAGGAAGTAAGGTAAAGGTTTTTCCAGAAATTTTCCGGAAACTTAAAATGAGAATTTTTGTCAGGTCATTTCTGACGGCGTCAGGGTTTATAACCTGACGGCGTCAGATTTAATTTTCAGAAATTTTTGAAAGTTTTGTTTTTAAAAAGTTTTTATTAAATCTCCAACTTATAATCTCCAGGAATCTGCAAAATTATCATTCCACAAGCATTATATCCTTATATATAGATTTATCCCGCCGATGTTATGCAGGTTTTCGTGTTTGTTTTCTCAGGTTTAACAGGTTATTTCGGACAAGGAAATGTTTTGAATCAAGCTTATGGCGATGCATTAGTCATGGAGCTTCAACATTACTTTGGAAGAAGATTTAACCGTGTTACTTCATTATCCACCGAGCGAATCAGGGGAGTATTTGATTTCATTCTTTTACTTTATCTTTTACATTTATTATTTGAACATTGGGGACAATGTTCATCTTAAGTGTAAGGGGAGGGTAAAAGTACGATTAGAGAATGCTATTACGCTTGATTTTTGTTTGTTTAATAGTAGATGTGTAATAAAACTGAGAGAAATACTTGTTAAGGTAATTTTAGTGCCAAATTTAAAATTTTTTACAACATATAGGAGTGAAACTTTGATCTTAATGAGCGTCTCACGGATAGGAGTTATATGACTAGCACAAAAACCGTACCACTAAAAAATTTTCCACCCCCAAATATGTGAGGTTCGCCCCTAGAATTGGTAGGAAAAGCATTTATGCTATGATGTGTGTACCGGTAGCACTTAGATTCTAGAACTTGCGTTAGGACCATTCCAAGGCCACAAGTGAGACTACATTCGTGTAGTTAGATTTACTACATGATAAGAGGCATTAGGATTAACCCATTGTTTTACACCTGTGTTTTTGTTATAATTACTTTGGCTACATTGGTCAAGTAATTCTCCCACACCCTTTGCGTTGTACTCATTTTTAGTACACGATACCCCTAGTACACCCCTCAGAGCCTATCTTTTCGTTTCGACCTTTAAGCATTTTACTTAAAGGAAGAATTTGTTACACCCCACTAAAATGTACACCCAAATCGCCTTAGCCTACCTTGTATGCACTCATTTTTAGTGCATTATTGTTACAACATTTGTTTAAACCCAAGTTAATTATCTAATTGATTACATGGTTGCTAAGTCGAGTCATATCCTTGTACATATTGTTTTGGGACGATTGGGACTCATGGGTAAAGTACTAATGTAATGGAGTAATGGGGAAGAACAACATTATTACCCCCATTTGTGCTAAATATTTTAAAAGTACTCCAAGTTTTTCAATTATCTTAATTCGAGTCATTAGAATAGTTATTTTTAAAGTTATGTAAAAGTTCAAGTGTAAGGGGGGATGCAATGCCCCTATGATGTATTATTTTGGATGGTAGGGCAAGAGTGTATGCAAAAAAAAAAAAAAAAAAAAAAAAAAAAAAAAAAAAAAAAAAAATCAAGAAAAATACAAAAAAATGAGAAAAAGAAAAGTAGAAAAAACATACGGACTACCATCCCGTTTCATTTTATGTTTATTTTATGTTTTTGTTATTTTCTTTCATTAGCTTAAATCGAGTCGAGTCTTGGCTTAGCAACATTGTATAGTACATGTAATTAATCAAGATCTTTAACTCGCCACCAGTAAAATATCCTTTATCCAACAAAACCGTGTTTTCCTTTTCCCTACACCTAACGTTATAACCCATGTAAAAGCCCTCTTTGATAGTTTATCTTAGGTGCTTACGCCTAGTGGAGGAGGTTTTCGATCCTTTCCCAAGCCTATGGTAATCTATTTGCTATGACAGGTAGTGAGAGATATTATCCGTTTTCATTTATGAGATTTATTTTGATGACACTTGAGAGATGTGAGTATCTAAACACTACTTGTGAGGTGCTAGTTTATAATCTCCGTGCTTATTATGATTGAAGTGGAACGATTATTTGTTGTAATTACTTTTATGTTTGCATTAAATGACCCCTAACCTGTATTTTGATTAGAATAAAAGCGCATTTGCTTGAGGACAAGCAAATCTCAAGTGTAAGGGTATTTGATGAAGCGAAAAGTGTACCGCTTTTAAGGGGTCATTTAAGCCCTAAATCGTATTTATTTGATCAAATATTGCCCTAAATCGTTCCTTTTGTCATTTTAGGTACTTTTGAGGAGAAATCTGGAAAAGGAGGCATTTTGGACGTTTTTGGAGCATAAAAGTGAAGAAAACGACAAAGTCTCAAAAATCGGCTAAAAGTTACCTTTGACGGCGTCAGATTTTACTCTGGACGGCGTCATGGCTTGGCAAGAAAAGGTGGATGTGAAATTTACTCATGATAAGCCAGTGAAAATTGCATGTGAATTCTGACGGCGTCACGCTTTAACCTGATCAAGGGCGTCACGGCTTAATTCAAAGAGGGACGGCGTCACGTTCAAGGTCTGACGGCGTCAAGCCTTGATAAGCCAGAACGGATTTTGGAGAGCTAAAGAGGGACGGCGTCAAGAAGGCCATCCGGGAACCCTAGAAGCGGCGAGGTGACGGCGTCACACTCCATAAGGTGACGCCGTCAGATGCAAAAATCTATATATAGTTTTGCAATTCTTTGTCATTAAAGAGGGGAACTTAGTGTGGAATTTTTGGGAGAAAACCCTAAGACGATTTTAGCATCTTTTTCAAGGCTTTTTGCCTTGAGATCTTCCATGTTACATTGAAAGATAAGTTATCAATTAATCATTCAATATGTCTATGTGTTGTTTGATTTTATCTTGTTCTTGTCTTTTGTTTAATATGTTAGGCTAGATTTATCTTGTGTTTACTTAGATCTAATGAAACCTAGCTATTGATTATTGGTTATTAGTATGTTATTAGTTGTATTGGATGATTGTTTATCTATGTTAGGCTTAAGAAAACTGGCTAACTTCCTATTCGGTAACTTGCTTGAACGTCTTAAGAAACATGAACCAAATGCGTACTAAAGGTTTTTATGGTTGTATTTAATGCACAAGCGAATTCTAGTGATCCCATGTTAGGAGCTTCCTAGCCGGCTCGACATAGGAGTGAAGTAGGAGCTTGTAGAGTTGGGGAAGTACGTACGCCACCCCACGATTGGTATTAAGGAATACACCCGTCATCCACGCAACTAATACACACTAATCAACCGGTAAAAGATAGTTAGGGAGTAAGGAAATCTAAGTGAACACATTTCTCTACACATAAGTTTCCACCAACATTTTCATTTTTGTTATTTTATTTTATTTGCATTCGTAGTAATTTAGGTTAGTTGACTAGCAACTAATTCCGCCCACTCCTTCAAACCCGAGATTTTACTTGCTTTCATAAAAATATAAAAACACAAAAAGAATCTTCCTCAACCCTTAGACCTATTAGAGTAGTCTTTCATACCTAACGAACACTATTCCATGTGGAGAACGATCAATCCCCCGTACTTACCACTACACTATACTACATCGGTCAGGTACACTGCCTGGTGGGGTTGTAAGCCTCTTGAGATCCCTCGAGAGGTAAAACCTGTTGTAAGGTTGCAAAACCACGCATCACAAAGCCATATTCGTTCTCCAACTTTATTGCTAACTGTTTTGTTTCAGATTCATATAAAGATGGTGATGGTGGTTCCTGGTTCCAGTAGAGACGTGTCAATCCACACTCCATGCTCACACTTACAAATCATTATCAAAGAAATCATGATAGATGAAAGACCTACAACACAGCTTCCGCAACTTTGATGACAATTATCATGATCCAGAAAAGTGTGAGCATGCAGTTCAAAGATCACAAAAATCACATGAAGGCAATATCACTGCAATGGATAAGCTCAGATATTATTGGTGGCTGATGATCTCAATGAAGGCTCAAAGATCACAACTTCACATGGAGACGATGCTGCAACAAGATGACATGAAGATACATGTTGGATGATATTTATCGAAGAATCTTCAAAGATCATCTAAGACAAAAGATCAGTCGTCAAAAGAGTTTACTGCTGAAAGTGCAAAGTTTTATGACTTTGAAGAATCAAGACTACAAGCTATGAAGTCAAATTCATATGAAAGAATGCTAGAATTCGAAATATTATTTCAGGGGTGACCTCCCTTAGGGGGAGATTGTTAGGAATATAAATATTCATGTGAAGACTCGGTCACCCCGAGTATCTATTTAGCATTTATGTAGCTCGTAGGCTTATTAGTATTAGTTTAGTTAACGTAATATTAGTTTAGTTATATTAGTATTTGTGGAGTGGGTCGGGTCTTTACCCACTGTCAGCTCACTCCACAGCTCACTCGGGGCACTTATGTATGTAAGTATAAATACCCCTCTCCACCTAGGGAGAGGGTTGGAGCTCTTAATCATTCAACAAATTTTTCTTCATTCTCTCTCTCTAGAACTCCCACTCTCTCATCCCTCTCTCTCTCTAGAATTCATCTAACTCATATTCAAGTATGCATATGTTACACAACTTGCTATTCTTGGGGTTGAAATACCTCAAGAAGATTTAAACTCAAAATTTCTAAGAAGCTTACCTGAAGAGTGGGCTATGCATGTTGTTGTCTGGAAGAACAAGCCAGACCTTGACCACATGGAACTTATGGACTTGTATAGCAACTTTAAGATTGTGGAACATGATTTGAAGAAAACTGGAGGTACTAGTTCTAATACTGGGAATATGGCGTTTATGTCATCTCCTAGTACCTCAACTCCATTTGAAGAGGTGAAGGTTGTTGATGGTGTTGGTGCTGCTAGTTCATCAAGCAGTACCATTGGTATAATGGATGAGCAGACTTGTTGTGCATTTTTAACAAGTCGAAATGATGGGTCCATGCTCACTTATGAAGACCTCCAAGAGATCAATGATGATGATCCGGAGGAAATGGACCTAAAATGGCAAATTTCTCTTCTTAGCATGAGGGCTAAGAAGTTCTATCAAAGGACGGGAAATAAGCTCACAATCAGCAACAATGATACTGCTGGTTTTGACAAGTCAAAGATAGAATGCTACAACTGCCACATGATGGGGCACTTCTCAAGAGAATGTAGAAGGCCAAGGCAGCAAGATAGCAAGAACAGAGGTTTTGGAAGCAAATCCAAAACAGGGGAAGTTTCTGAGCCAAACTCAAAAGCTATGGTAGCTATTGATGGCTTAGGATTTGATTGGAGCTTCATGGCAGATGAAGAAGAAGCTTCTTCTCAGATGGCACTTATGGCTTTTTCTGCTACTGAGGTACAATCTCATAAAGATTGTTCAAATACTTGCACTGCCCTTAAAGAACTACAAACTTTAATCAAATATTATGATGATCAAAAGAAAGAGCTAAGCACAACTCATCAAGACTTAATAAACTATAAGTGTGGTTTAGCTACCTTAGAGAAGCAGATCATACACTATAAAGAAAATGAGTTTGCTTTTTCAGATGACAAAGCTCTTCTTAAGCAGGACATATTCTTTAGAGATGCAGAAATTTAGCTTTTAAGAGATGCATATGATAGGATCAAAAAGGATAATGAAAACATTCACTTAAGTGTAGAAACACTAGAACATGCTTCTAAGGGTGTAACTAACATGATTGAATGTCAAGTGATCAATAAGGCAAAGTCTGGGTTAGGATATAATGCAGTCCCACCCCCTTACAGAGGAATCCCTACACCCCCAGGGATTGACCTAGAGCATTCAGGCTTTGCTGAATTTCAACAACCTGAGCTACAATATGGTGTTCAGCCAAAAGCAAAGTTAGTTGTTGATGAACCTAAGAAAGTAAGTGAGAGTTTATGTAAAACTTCACTTCCTGAGGACAAGGTGTCCTCTGATAGAAGATCAGATAGAATAGTCATTGAGGACTGGATATCTGATGATGATGCAGATGATCAGGTTATGTCTAAACCTGATATGGTTAAGAAAGCAGGAACAAGTGTTCCTAAGATAGTCAAAAATCATACTGATAGGCCTCAAATCAACATTAAACATGTTAGGCAACCAGTTAGATATTGTGAGCAATACAGAACCACAAACAAGCCTAAAGGCAACCAAAGGAATTGGAATGGCCTTAAGTCTCACCAACTAGGTGATGACTTTGACTTCTATAACAAAGCTTGTTTCATTTGTGGAGAATTTGACCATCTTACAGCTTTCTGCAACCAAAGGATATCTAGGTATACAAAAAATATGGTGAATTTCAAAAGGCAAACACCTAAAAGTCACTCTAATAATACTAGAACAACACCCAGAGCAGTTTCATCAAAGTCTGGACCAAAAGCAGTTTCTACTGCTAGACAAGCAGTTTCTACTGCTAGACAAGCAGTTTCTACTGCCAGAACTTTTTACTCTGTTTACCCTAAACCAGCAGTACAAAGTGCAAAAACATCTTACAAACATGCACAAACAACTGCTAAGAGACCTTTTCCAACAAAATCAGTTTCACTAAAACAAATTTGGAAACCAAAGGGTTCTACTGCTAGGGAAAAGAAGGCCAATGCTGTTAAGGCCTCAGCATGTTGGATTTGGAAACCTCTTAAATCCAATTGTGCATCAACTGTTCTCAAGAGATTTAATTACATTGATGCACATGGCAAATCCAAGTCAGTAATGGCTTGGGTTCCCCAAGGAAACTAATTTCCTTATTTGTGTGCAGGAACATTCACCAACAGATCATGAAGATCAAGGCTATTCAGATAGTGGGTGTTCAAGGCACATGACAGGCAACATGTCTTATCTTTCCAACTTTCAATCATTAGATGGTGGATATGTTACCTTTGGAGGAGGTATCGGCGGCAAGATTACTGGTAAAGGTACTCTTAAAACTGGTAAATTAGATTTTGAAGATGTGTACTATGTGCAAGAGCTTAAGTATAATCTTTTTAGTGTCTCACAAATGTGTGACAAAAAAAACAAAGTTCTTTTTACCGACACTGAATGTCTTGTACTTTCTTCTGATTTTATGATGCCTGATGAAAGTCAAGTACTTCTTAAAATTCCAAGAAAGGGCAACATATACAGTGTTGATATGAAGAAGATTGTTCCTAAAGAGGCACTTACTTGTCTAGTTGCAAATGCCACATTGGATGAATCTATGAAATGGCATAGGAGGCTTGGTCATATAAATTTTAAAACCATAAATAAGATTGTTAAGGATGGTTTGGTAAGAGGATTACCTCAAAAACGATTTGAAAATGACCAAACATGCATTGCTTGTCTTAAAGGCAAACAACACAAAGCCACTTGTAAGCCCAAGCTTTTTAACTCTATTGATCAATCATTGTTTATGCTTCATATGGACTTATTTGGACCTACTTCTGTTAGTAGTATGATGCATAAAAGATATTGTCTAGTTGTTACTGATGACTATAGTAGATTTACATGGGTTTTCTTTTTAAGTTCTAAGGATGAGACTTCTAGCATTCTTAAAACATTTATAACAGAGATAGAAAACCTAGTAAGCAAGAAAGTAAAAGTCATTAGATGTGATAATGGGACAGAGTTTAAGAATAGAGTTATGGATGACTTCTGCAAGGAAAAAGGTATTAGGAGAGAATTTAGTGTAGCTAGAACTCCTCAGCAAAATGGAGTAGCTGAAAGGAGAAATAGGACACTCATAGAAGCTGCTAGAACCATGTTAGCTGACTCTAAGTTGCCTATCACTTTTTGGGCTGAAGCAGTTAATACTGCTTGCTATGTCCAGAATAGGGTTTTGGTTGTCAAAACTCACAATAAGACATCATATGAACTTTTTAGAGGTAGAACTCCTGCAATAGGATTTCTTAGACCTTTTGGATGTCATGTGACAATTCTGAATACCTTAGACCATCTAGGAAAGTTTGATGGTAAAGCAGATGAAGGATTCTTAGTTGGATATTCTCTTAATAGCAAAGCTTTTAGAGTATACAACTCAAGAACTAGAAGAGTAAAGGAAAACCAGCATGTGGAATTTTTAGAGAATAAATCCAATGTAGCAGGTGAAGGTCCTAAATGGCTATTTGATCTTGAGTCACTAACCAAATCAATGAATTATGTGCCTATTGTTGCAGAAACTAATGAATTTTTAGGTTCACAAACAACAAATGAGGCAAGGTTAGAAAAAGAGACATATCAAGATTATGTGATGATGCTAATATGGACAAGTACCAGTGTGGCTTCAACTTCAATAAATGATGAACCTTCTTCTGATAAAGCTAAAGAAGGGATTGAAGATGAAAACAAGGAAGATGGAACAAAAGAACAAGAGAATGTTTCTACTGATGATAGTACTGCTGAGACAAAGCATTCTACTGCTAGGCTTAATTTTTCTACTGTTGAGCCAAATGTTTCTACTGCTGGCCCATCAGAACCAAATGAAGCAGAATTCTCAGAAGAAGAGGTGGATTTCAACAATCTCCCACCTAACTATCAAGTTCCTTCTACACCACACACAAGGATTCACAAAGTCCACTCCCTAGACAATGTGATTGGAGATGTACAATCAGGGGTGAAGACAAGACAACAACTGATGTCTTCAGACCAACAAGGGCTTCTTGATGCCCTTTATGCTTCAAAGCAGCATGAGTTTGCAAACTCTTGCTTGTTTGTATGTTTTCTATCAAAAGCAGAACCAAAGAATGTTCTTAAAGCCCTAGATGATTCAATCTGGGTAGAAGCTATGCAAGAAGAGCTTCTTCAGTTCAAGATTCAGAAGGTATGGGTGCTAGTTGATTTACCCAATGGTGTAAGGGTAATTGGCACTAGATGGGTTTTCAGAAATAAAAGGGATGAAAGGGGCATAGTGATTAGGAATAAGGCTAGATTAGTAGCCCAAAGGTACACACAAGAAGAAGGGATAGACTATGAAGAGGTTTTTGCTCCAGTAGCAAGGATTGAAGCCATTAGGTTATTTTTGGCTTATGCTTCATTTAAGGGCTTCACAGTTTATCAAATGGATGTCAAGAGAGCATTTTTATATGGTACTATTGAAGAGGAGGTATATGTCTCACAACCTCCAGGGTTTACTGACCCAGATCATCCAGACAAGGTGTACAAGGTAGCAAAGGCTCTTTATGGCCTTCATCAGGCACCAAGAGCATGGTATGAAACACTGGCTTCCTACTTAATAGAAAATGGATTTCAAATAGGGAAGATAGATCAGACATTATTCATCAAGAAGCACAAGAATGATCTTTTGCTAGTGCAGGTGTATGTGGATGATATCATCTTTGGATCTACAAGGAAGGAGATGTGTTTGGAGTTTGAGAAACTTATGCATAATAAGTTTCAAATGAGTTCCATGGGGGAACTTACATTCTTTTTGGGTCTGCAAGTTAAGCAATCAAGTGAAGGCATATTTATCAGCCAAGATAAATATGTTGCAGAGATTCTTAGGAAATTTAAATTTGCTGATTCAAAAGTGGCAAGCACACCAATGGACTTTGAGAAGCCACTTCTTAAAGATTTAGATGGAGAAAATGTAGATGTACACACATACATATCTATGATAGGCTCTTTGATGTATCTCACACCATCAAGACCTGATATCAAGTTCTCTGTTTGTGCTTGTGCAAGATTTCAAGTAACTCCAAAGGTTTCTCATTTAACAGCTGTCAAGAGGATTTTTAGATATCTCAAGGGTCAACCTAGGTTGGGTCTATGGTATTCTAGAGAATTACCTTTTGACTTGGTAGCATTTTCAGATAGTGATTATGCAAGTGCAAGCTTGGACAGAAAGTCAACAACTAGAGGATGTCAATTCCTTGGGTGTAGACTTATCTCATGGCAGTGTAAGAAGCAAACTATTGTGGCTACTTCAACAACTGAAGCTGAATATGTAGCTGCTGCAAGTTGCTGTGGTCAAGTCCTATGGCTTCAAAACCAATTTCTTGACTATGGGTACAATTTCATGAACACTGTCATACATATTGATAATAGTAGTACAATTTGCATAATTAAAAATCCAGTGCAACACTCTAAAACAAAACACATTGAAATTAGACATCATTTTATTAGAGACTGCAATGAGAAAAAGTTGATTCAAGTTCTTAAAATTGATTCTGATCACAACTTTGCAGATCTTCTTACAAAAGCTTTTAATGTTGGAAGGTTTCAGTACTTGGTAGCAAGTATTGGAATGCTTAATCCTCAATGATTTACAACTCTATGTTTTTGTATATAAATTTTTGTTTGTACTGCTAGTATTGTTAATTACTACTGTTACTGAAAAGTTTGTACTGCTAGTACAAATTTTGTTTGTTCAGTTCATACTGTTAGTCATATGATTCTACTGCTATAAGACAAATGTTTTGCATTTTGTTTCTTGGTTTTGGACTAACAATTTCAGGTATGAACCTTTGAGCACAAAGGAAGTTTCAAGTGAAATAAATGAGCAGCAAAAGGATAATACAATTTGCTGATATAATAGGTTTATGATGGACTGAGTTTGGGAATTCATTAACAAACGTTTACACCTAAGTTAATAAATTCTTTAAAACTTCTTTCTTGAAACCTGATTATGATGTTTCACATTGACTTGATGACTCAGTTGGTCAGATAGTAACTGACTCAACTCACTTTCTATCATTTTATACTTTAATTAGTATAATGAGCAAGTCTAAGGACATCTGATAGAAAGAACAGCTAGCAAAAGTGAATCTAACACTTGTGTTAGAGGTAACAAATGCTATGAGCTGGAAAACCTGTCAAGAAAGCCCTTTGAATGGGTTTATCTTTACACAGGAAGTTATTTATAACTGAAAACATTGGTTCTCACACAACCAGAGGTTACTTTAAACCGAATTCTTGATTAAGTGTCTGTTATACACTTAATACCTTCAAAATGGTTGTTAAGCAGTATGATTTTTCATAATAAAATCATATTCACACTGCTAAGTCAAAAGTTTCTTAAAAAGGATTTTCAAAGAGGCTCAGAAAAACCATCAAATGATGGACCATGAGTCAATGCCCCATGAATCACCTCTCACAGGAGTTAACATACCTGGAAGTGATGAGGGCAGCAAATAAACTCTTAAGGAATTGATGGCTACATGTACAACATTGTCTGACAACATGTTCTAATTGGTAGATCAGATGATGGTGAGAGATCTTCCAAACAGGGGAGGAAATATTTTAGTATATGGTGAGAGATCTTCCAAGCATAGATTAAGGGGAGGAAGATTAACCAAATGTAGGGAAGAAAGAAAGATTGTGGTTGTGTATGCTCAGAACAGGGGAGAAAGATTGGGAAGGGAGTAG
The DNA here is from genome assembly GCA_021014915.2 of Artemisia tridentata subsp. tridentata. NCBI lineage: Eukaryota > Viridiplantae > Streptophyta > Magnoliopsida > Asterales > Asteraceae > Artemisia > Artemisia tridentata. The sequence goes on along the minus strand of CP139507.1, from coordinate 282,631,221 downwards.
TTTCATGACTCCACTTTTTAGCATCTCAATATAATATATACACCCCTTCAAAAACCACCTGGCTCAGCAGCAGTTGTTGTATCTCCTCCTACAATGGAAAAGACAAGAGCATACAAGATGATGATGTCAGCTTTTTGAGAAGCTAACATGTCTTATTATTCAGCCAATAATAAGAACAAGCATTCAGTTGATTGATGCTGGGAATAAACTTTTTCAGTTGATGGATACTGGGAATAAGCTCTTCAAATGAAGAAAGTTCAAATGAAGTTTCTGGAGTATTTTATATATTCAGAAGGGATGAAGCATTCAAATGGAGAAAGTTCTATCTAGGTTCTTTTAGTTTCAATTTCAGTTCACTACGTTTGTTCATCACTTGCAAAAGCATGCTGGAAGATGATATGACTTCTTGGAACAAGCATCCAAAATACACAGCACCATTGCCTCTTATAATTCCTCCATCCAAGGAAATTGCACCATCTTTTATTCAAAGTACTGCTATTGTTCAAGATAAAGAAAGATGATGCTATTGCTGAAAAAGATTCACAGAAGGTAGATAAGTTAGACAGAAAGATACTTAATCTTGAAGAACAGAGGAAAAGCTCAGATCAAGAGTCTGACTATGAAGTGTTTGAAAGATCCTCACAATCAGAATTTAATTCAGAAGAAATATGTTGATTAGGGAAATCACATGTTTAGGGGAGGATTGTTGGGAATTAAATGTTCTAAAGATTAGTATTGGGAATTAAACATTTACAAGGTTAGTTCTGCTCAAAGAAATATACTAAGTATCATTCTACTGCTAGTGTTAGAGATTCTGCTGCCGCAAGGATTCTACTGCTAGTGCAACAGATACTGTTGTTAAAGAGATAAGTGTCGCGTATTCTACTGCTAGATGGATAAGTATACAAAGATATTTTGTGTATAAAAGTCAAAGATATACGGTAGATAATATCTTTGATAGATGATTAGTCAACAAGTTGTGTACACAGATACAAGTTGTATCTTAGGGACTGACACACTCAAGCAAGCAAGTAGTTTGACAAGACTTATCATTTATTGTAAAAGTGAGGCTGCTGAATGATAATTATTCTTATGGTTTGATGTGGGAGTTTGAATGGGGTATGCGAGTGGGGAACAGAGAAACAGAAAAAAGGGAATATATTCAGGGAGGTTTCCAAGTATTATGCTTAAAAAGTGGAAGACCAAGTTTACTTTCTTTTAAAACTTTATCTTATCTCTATACGATGTTGTGTTTTAGGGTCTCGAGGTGAAATAAAAAAAATGTTATACGACTAATAGGAAAAGAAAACCAAATGGGAATAAAATTCTGGAATGGCTGAGTATTTTGGGAGTTTAAGATGACCAAATCTCCATTTTAAATGTAAATGTATTTAGACACTAAAATAGGCTTAAGTGGTGTACAAGATTTTTTTTTTTTTTTTTTAATTTTGGACCTCATTGTTGTGAGATATACTATGTACATAACCATGTATATGTCGACTTTTATGCCCTTAGGGTTTAGCGTTTTATATTTGTAAATTCTCAAATTATAGCTCATAGTTACTTAGATTACTTTCGTGTTCAAGTTCGAAATAGCCACGGATTTTAGAAACCATATTTTAGGTTATTATAATTCTTCCCCTCTAAAAAAATTCATCCTCGAAATTTGAAGTCGCAAATGTTAGACGAAGACGTATCAATTACGGAAAGAAATGACAATAACTAGCCTCACGCTCGGAGAGGTTCTTCCAAAAGCATCTTCACAAACTGGAAACTTTTGTTTCTCATGACTCGATCCCGACAACTATGATAGCCCCAGGCTCTCCACATAACAGATAAATCATAACAATTCTCGATCCAACGAATACGGAACATATACATGACAGTTGATATTTGAAATCTCTCTAAGAGATACATGAGACACATATACACATGTGGCAAATACGGAGATAGTGCTTAACGATGAAACTTCATCAACTCTATCCAGATTTCTGAACGAACTAAGGAACTTGCTAATAATCAGAGAGACACATATCGAATCTTCAAACGTATTAAGAGTTTCATAAAGAGGTGGGTAACATATTCGTATCGACGATCAACTAAGCACATATCAAGATATCAAAACGTATCGGAAGCCTAATGGAATAGGTAGAATAATCGTACGAAATAAGAACGAATCTAAAGGCTAACATATCGCGGACTAAATCTTACTTATATGCCAAAACGCAAAACTTTTCTGTACTCAAAGTCCCGGTCTCACATTTCAAAATTTCTCTTCCACAATGATAACTAATCCATTAGTCATTGAATTAACTCAGGTCCTTCAATAACAACTCCCTGACCTAATTTAGCCAAAAGGTGTTCTTCATCTCTGTCAAAATTCCTGCTAAACACATCTTCCAAGCTCGAATAGTTGTTCTGCTTATCCATCAGTCTAGAGGTGCAAGGCATTACTAAACTTGAGTCTGGTTCCTCAAGCCTTCAGCAGTTCTTCCTAGAAATGTGAGGTAAAAACGCGAATCTCTGACACGATCACCACAGGTACGCCATGTAGCTTGAATAATCTTCTGCCGAAAAGTCCCTGCTAATCTTCCAAGTGAGCCGACCTAGTCAAACCATCTACTACAACTCAATTCGTGTTGTCCTTCCTAAATGTGCGTGGAATTCCCGTTACAAGATCCCTGAAGGTTTAATCTCACTTCTACATACGAACATCCAACCTAAGAAGAACTACTTGAACGCTTATGCTGAATCTTGACCTGTTGACACTCTAAATACTTCACCACCGATGTAGTCACAATCATCTTCATACAATTCCATCAAAATTTTGCTTCAAGTCTCTATTCATAATAGTACAACAAAGGTGAATAGAGCAAATAGAATTGTGTGCTTCAATCAAAACCGCTTTTTTTTTTCAAGTCCTCTAGCATAGATCATACTCCACCGTCTTGCTCCTAAGCTTCTTCATGCCTGTCACAATTCACTCCCAAGTCATGCGTCGGATAGTTCACTTCCCACGGTTTTAGCTGTACTGATGCATAACAACCATCTTCCCGTGTTGCATAAGGGCATAGCTAAGTCTCATTCTTGAGTAGAAACAAATCTCTCCTCAGGTTCTCAAAATTCTTCTCTCATTCTTCATCCTAACCAAGATTTACTCTTTGAGAACATAACATAGAGTTTCTTCTGACGTAGAAATCTCAACCCAGAGTACTAAGATGATTTTCGTGTTTCCCTTTCGTCTCCGACTATACCAATATAGCATATGACAAATGGTCCAAGTATTGATGAAAGACACGATTTATCAAGTTCATAAGAACAGTCGAAGTAGTAGCCAATACAATTGGCATCACCACACTCATAGAGATCATAACGAATACGAAAAGCAATTCTAAGAACATCTTGCACGTAACTGAAGATAATTAGATCTTACTTCAATCATTGAGAGAATTTACACCCAGCAATTGATAAGACAAATCATCATTTCGAGGTAACGGATAACGATTCTAACCACCATACGATTTAGCTTCCCGAGTTCCATACACAACTTCATGCTATCATCATCCTTCTTCATGAATACAACTGGAGTACACCATGGATACACACTCAGACGGACAAAACCACTTTCTAAAAGCTGGTCTTTCAATTCTTTCCATTCAACCGATGTCATAAGATACGGAGTTTCAGAATTAGGCAAAACGTTGCTCTTATACAGATAGGGTTTCTGAATCAAACAACTTACTGATCTCAGGCACTGCTCAAGACATCCTATGATTCCAATAAGTTCAATTTATATGATGTAACTATTATCACATTGGCCAGGCGTCATAATACTTGCATCATATACACATGCCTTTATTGTAATCGCAGTCTACCTCGAATCGTGACTAAACAAATTTCATAACCTGATCAAAACAAATTCACACTCAGATGGGAATCTTGATATTTCATTAAGGAATGCATTACGGAAATTTCAAAAATCCGAATAACGCTCGAGGCGAGTTTCATCAAACGAAATATCTTCACAACCGCGACAGATTAACGTACGAGTTTTGAAAACAGAGGTGATCATAATTATTTACCAGGTTGAAAACCATGGTACAGAGTTCGAGTTTCTCAAATTGCCAAAGATTACAAATTTAATATACCTGTTGTTAGCATCTCGATGCTCAGTCAACAAATCCATATTCAAAATAACATCGAATTAAGCATTCCCAAAGGAAACAGATTAGCAGAACGAAACTTATTCTCAATATCATCAAAACTTACTAAACAATTCTAATACTCGTGACGAATAATCAAAAATTCCCTCGTAGGAATAGAAATGAGTATAGCAGATTCTAATAGGGCAAATGGGACCTTAATATGCTTAGCAAAAGCAAAAGGAACCACAGAATGTGTCAAACACATCTGATTCATACATATATAAATTCTTTGAACGAACGAAAAGGCTTCAAAACGATTATCAAACGAATCCAATATTGAAGTTTGACATAATGTAATAACCTCAGAAAGTGAAACCTGTAAGGCATTACTACAAAATTCTCGAAGTATTCTAAACTTATTTGATCACTGAACTTATGTTGCGTATCTTGCTAAATTTTCTAAATCTCCGGAACGAATGATCTTATAAAGGCTTAACAGAAATCAGAGGCATAAATCAGAGTAGTGCGGAAGAAAGATAACTAACCAATGCCTTATCGCATAATCTACCCAATCCTCACCGGTCATAACTACAGTTTCTACAAGGGAAACCTAAGGCAAAGTTTCAAAAGTTGTTCCCTAAGCTCCTACAGTGCAAACCTAAGGGTCCAAATCTTCACACGCCATAACTTATGTACTACAAGTCGCAGCCTGGGCTCTGATACCATAAATTGTAACACCCCAACCCGACAAGGGTCAAAATGCCACATTATGGTGTCAACAAAACAAACGCAAGCGGAAGACTTTTATAATTATTAAGGTTACAAAGGTTTAAAATGAAACTAAGGACATAATAAATCTAAACAATAATGACTATCAAACTAGAATACAAGTCTGAACAAATCTAAATGGAAGATAACTTCAAAGTCTAATCCAAATGCAACGGGGATCTATCGTCAGGGTAGTCCACTAAAAGCTCCTATGCACTTTTCACTCAAACCCAGCTTCCTACCTAAAACCTGCCGCAGGAAAAGAAATGCGGTTGAGCTTAAAAATCCCAGTAAACAGATATATATAACAAACGAATAAACAAATCATATAAAGGTATAGGAAAAGGAAACATAAGCTCCTGCTGAGACAAATATCATCTGTCAAAAGAATGAGAGATAAGATAATATGAATCAAATGGATCAAATGCATAAATATCATGAGTAAGAATAGCACTAGAGTCAAAGTAATAAACGTCAACGAACGCGTCCAAACGAGCCACTCGAACGGACCAAAGATACCTAACAGATAGCCACGAGCCTGTCTAAACGAGCCACTCGAATAGACCACCTAATCACATATACATATCCGTCAATTCCAAGTTGTACAAGGAGCTGCAGACTCCAATGTACCAGAAGTGAAATGGGGTGCATGGCACGCACAAACCAATCACTAAAATCACATTATAATCATACCAAATATATACCTAGGATGCATCCATACGCTCCCTGCAAAACAGAATACATATGCAAGTACGAGACTATACATACATATAACAGAATGGCCAGTTGTGCCATAATCATATAATAATAATAGAAGGGAACGCCAGGGATCAATCACACCTCCCCAGGAAGTGTCATGCCATTGGTGCCTCAATGACATGGCCATGGTACCTCCATGGCTAGTTAACTCGGGCGACAAAACATAACAGAACACAACTATCCATAATAAGCAATCATAACATAATCAACAAAGACATATCAACTGAACAGAATCTCAATCAAGGAGATAATAAACATATCATCATAACAGAATGGATAGCAACTGAATCGTATCAAAGGGGATCATAGCAATGGCTTATATCAAATGGGATCATGGCAAAGTAAACAAATCAAAGTCAAGGATCGAAAAGTCATAAGATCGGAACCCGTACTGAGAAAGGGTAGAATATCTGTACCTTTTGCAAAGCAACTCAAACAAAATGGGAAAGCACTCGGAAAATAGAGATTACTCCTTCTTCGCAGAACCTATACAATTTAATGATCACCTTATTATTTATAAGCTCATTTTACAAGTTTACTGCTTATAGTTGTTCAGATTCCATATTTAGGGTTTCTTTCTATTTTTAGTAACTTGCCATATTTAGAAGGTTTCGATATTTTGTATGTTTCCCGAATTAGTAACTTTTAGGGTTACAAATGACAATTAAGTAAACTTAAAAGCTTACTATTACAATATCATAGTTTAGGGTTTAATATGCCATTTTAGTAAAGTATAGGATATAATGTGAAAATAATCAAGTTTAGGCTAAAATGCAAGCATGTAATTCATCTCCTACGTATGACTCTATTGATTCAAATGACACACACCTTTTTCACAAGATAAAAATGCATGCCCCTCTTTTATTTCTTTAAGCTTATAATCAGTTATAGCACATATATAATTTTGTCGCATGCATGTTCTCCTCACCAATTCAAAAAGTATTACAAAAAGTATTCGCATGCATGCAGACCTAGTTGCTCATACGTATGACCCACATATTACATGAAATCACCTCACAACTAATGCTTATTCACGTAGATCCACACGTATGTCCCTTCTTATTTTCATAGGTTCCTAACCAGTTTTATAGCACACATATATATGTATATATATGTCGCATGTATGTTTTCATGACCAAATCAAAACGTATATCAACATAGATCTGAAAAGATAGATCTTCAACTAATTCGACACATATCAGTTCATATCTTCACGATTGTATGTTGCGTATATATATATATATATATTATATATATTATATATATATATATATATTATATATACTAGACTTCGAAGCCCACCTGTTGGGTGGGCATGACTTGTAAGCATAGACTGGTTTATTTTAGTCAAATTTAAATTATATATGTAAACACAATATAATGTAGTCGTTTATATTTGTTGTTTGGTTTTTTTTTTATCACTATTTCCTTAACTATTAGTTGTATGAGAGTGAAACATTATACTTTATTTCCCGCATGAAGCATATAATTGTATCTGATGGAATTCACTATTATTGAAAGAATACAATTAACCTTTTAATACATTTTGAGCTAATCATTTTAATTTGTTACTTCCAAGAGAATAAATTTGATTGTTAAATTTAATAAACCGAATTATATTTGATAAAAAAAAAGTGTATCCGGGTAAAGAAAACATGAATCTAAAAATATTTCTAAGGACATTTCGGTTCCTGGTGGAAGACACTTCTCAGCCCACACATCCACTTGCCCTCACTCATTTTGTATACAAATGTAAAAAACTATGGTCACAATTAGATAAAGTATGCCAATTAAATCTATATTTAGAAATAAGAAAACAAACTGAAAAAGATTGTGAGTTTAAGGTAATTGCATATGATTACATTGTATATGATTATACTGCAACATCTTGCACCAATGGCTCTGTAACGTGCATAAAATGATCAGAATTTGGTCGACTTGCTCGGTGCACATCTTACCTTCTTTCATCTTCTTCACGAACCCCATAAACTTCCTCTAATTTATCCACCTGCAACAACTCAGGGTTCATCCTTAGATATGTAAACACACACAACTCGTCATTATCAGATAACGAAGCTGCCATCAATATTTTCTCATGTGAATAAGCTTCATATCTTGGTTTAACTCATGGTTCAGCTCATGATCACACATCAATATTTGTTCATGTGAATAATCATCATACCTGCCCAAGCATTGTCATTTATTTGACTAAAGTTGGGGCGAGCACTTGGATCTTCCCTCCATCAAGATGTCACTATTGAAGCCAAATCGGCAGGAAGGTCATCAACACTTGGTCTCACATTCTGCAAAACAATATGAATAAGCCCATGATATACGTTCATGACGTCAATAATAATTGATGGGTGAAGCAGTTTTCGAAAAATTACATAAATGGGTTATTACGGGATTGCATTGTATCTTCAACGGATAAAATAGGTAAATTTCTTTGATTCACATTTGACCCGTTATAGCAAGTAACTATCCATAACTAAATGGTTGAAATTTCCCGGTGGTAGCATCGTAAACTTACATTCCGTCTAGATGTTCTTTGTATATTAGTTCAAAGGCAAGGACATCGCAAGTAGCTTTCCCTGCATTTTTACTATAAGCGTCAATCCCATGTAACACCAACTCATTATTAAGATTATGCACTAAAACTACATATTGGGTTCTTTTTACAACACATGTGACAGAGGCTTACACCAACATCAGTTGGAATAGGCTTCTTGAGACTCAGTTCAGCTTCAATATCGTATACGGTTTTAACTATTAGTGACTGTAAACCCGGAATTAAGGATTTGATTACACCTTCTAAATGCTGAGAGAAAATTAGGTCATATGTAAACACTCAGTGTATACAACAAACAGAAAATTATTTGTAATTGAAAACCGACCTTTGAAAGCATCTTTGTTAGAATATCATAACCCATTCTTGAAGCCAAATATATGTTTGAAGCCAAATATATGTTTGAAAGAGGCGCGCTTGTTCACCGATGAATCTTGCACTTTTGGTATCATAATACTCGCGCCACTTGTCTCTTCGTATGCATCTTTCAGCTGCTTTCACGGTGTTTGCAGCTAATTCAGGTCTTCCCATCTTTATGCTTGTCACTGTGAGCTGAATAAAGGCACAAAAAAGTTACCAATGCATGTAATATAAAAATAGGAGGCTGCAACATTTCACAGTATTTTTTTGTCTAAAGTGATCAATATATATGTACATGCATACAACTACATATAAAGATCCATTAAGTGCCATCATCTACCTTGTTATACGATGAACATACGCAAATACACTCTTTAGATAAAAATGCGCTGTAACTTTAAAGTTCAGTACTCTAATTCAACGCAAATGATTGTCATTTTAAGTATATTTGACCAAAGTGAAAATATTGGTTGAAAGTTGCTGCCCCACTGCCCCTGCTCATCTAAAATATGATGAGCAACAATTAAAAGTTCCTGACCACTTATGCACATGAACAAATATTGAGTGTAACTTTGTTATCTGGTAATGGGTAGATAATAGTGGTTTTGATGTTTCAGGTAATAGGTTGGTCATGGAAAGAGTTAATAAGGTTCCTTTGATCTAACTGCAAATAAAAACATGAATTTCTACAATCATATACAAATGTTTGATACTTGACGCAAATCTATTTCTAAACTTCAATCAGCTACCAACTATCTGGATACGTACTACAACTATAACCATTAAAAACAAAAAAACAACAAATATTTTTTTTCATTAATCAAAATTAAACCAAACACCTACCAAATTTACTCAATACGTCATTATTAACTACTATGTTCACATTAAATGTTTTGGGGCTGTTGTATAACTTGCTTCATTTTTTACTAATGTAGCTCACCATTAGTAACTAATTGACTGACATTATTGACCAACGCTATTACTAACTAACTGGCAACGTAGATGGAAATGTTAACAATGAAACATGTTTTATTTACTTTTAAACTATAAGACATCATAATATGCATATAATAGAGAACTAAATTCCCAATTTATCTAGAATCACAGATAAATTAGCCAATTACTCAAACCAAAAAGAAATGCAAATTGTTTTAGCAATTCATCGCACTTCGGTTAACTCAATAACGTGATGTACTATTCATCCAGTTTTAATCAGCTAAAAGAGACGTATCTTTATTAATAGATATTTTCCAAAACAGAACGTCGCTAACCTCTTCTTGTAGTGACATCTACCAGATTCCCACATTTCACACTCCCGTCCCCTCCTCTAACCAAACAACTTGGTTTCTGTTGTTATGACGTTGATCATTCTTGATGATTTTCGTTAAAACTTTCATAATGAATTGGACGATTCAATATTTTGTGGGAGAAAAAATGTAATGTAGTTAACAGATAAAACTTTCATAATGAATTGGACGCGAACTAAAAAGTGTATATTGTATAGCACCCTGATAAGCCCGTAATGACCTACTATCCAACCCACCCACTTCACTACCTCTATCAATTATCAAAATATGCAGCAAGAAAAATATCTAATAACTTATTTATATGATAAGATGCAAGATATTTAAAACAGTCAACACTCTTTAACGCGTCAGTACTCTACACACAATTCCAAACACCCCTTAAATATAAAAACGCAATCCCCATGCCAAACACCCTGACCTATCTTACGTAACCTTGATCAATTCCCATATCCCAATTTCCCTCACCATACTAATTTGCTCATGTGAGATTTTACTAACCAAATTTCTATAAGCTTAACCAAACACCCTTGTAGAAGCCCTTATCCGTGAAAGAAAATGTGGCATCTGGCTTTCCGACTTCATAAGGACATGTACCAACAAAAAATGGTGGATAAGGAGATTAAGATTTATGTATGATTAGATTGAAAATACTAATAGGATGTTACAAACTCTATGCCAGCACTAACATAAAGAGGCTACTAAAAATGTATGAAAATAAGCCTAATTAAAACCATATACTTTTATTATACCTATTAAGTACTAATTTCAATTCCCTGAATGCATATCCATTTAACTATCAAGCTGATCATCAAAAACATACATAAAACAGATTTTGATAAGTAACATAGAAGTCCAATAGTTTCTTTGTAGGTTCTATTGGAGTTCACCACAAAAGTTTAATAACCAAATTTCTATAAGCTTAACCAAACACCTTCAAAGTGTTTAATAGCTCTTCTATACATTAACCTATTAAGCACTTCCAAGATTACATATAGATATCCGGGAAAGCTTCTGGTCATATTATAAGAAAACCTTAATAGAAATTGAATTAATCGGGGCTAATAACCTTTTAATCACTCATATACCTCATAGAAAACAGACCATTTTAGAAAAGCATCAGCTTCATCATCAACTCTCAAGATGTTTCCCTTGGAGATGCACAGAGGTAGTTTGACTTTAAAATGGTTAAACAATGAGATTAGCAAACCCCAGAACCAAGAGTATTGTGGAGATACCTGAGTACAAAAATAGAGGCGTCCTCTCTTCCCACCTCTTTTCCTAGGTGGTGACTTTATTCACCACTTGATTCAGTGTGGCTGTACTGAGCCTTTTTTATCTCTCTTTTTCAACTTCACTTGCAGCAACAATGATGCATATTACAACTGAACCTTTAAAAATATCAGGTTATAAAAAGAGGTGCTCGAAACTACTTTATACCAGTGGCTAGAACACATATGGTTATAAGTTATAACAAAAGAGTAAGTACGGAATGTTCTAGCTATTTATGACCAAATTATCTATGGATTGCTTAAAATTCATGATTTTACCTTGTTTGTTCCTGAAATTTCATGATTGTAGCATGTGCAGGGGTGACAGTGAACTGCAGCGTTCTATCTTCAAATTCCAATTCTAACTGGAAACAGATGAGTGTCCATTTTTTTCTCGATATAAAAATAGTAAATCAACTATATAGTTGTTTTATGTTTTAAGCTTTAACAATAGAAGGAAAAAAAACTAAATATTTCATGTGACTAACCTTCACTGTACCATGGTTTTTCTTCCATAGTAGCTTGCGAGGAGTTTTGATTTCCTGAAATCTTTTAGCATAATCATCCACTTATAGATCCACAGTCAGTTGCAACCAGATAGCAATCGGCATGGTTTACAGTGACCCTCAATAGGATGAAAATTGACTCTGATTAAAATATAAGTAAATGTTAATCAGAGTCAATTTTTGTCAAAACAAATATTATCTGGATTTTAAAGTGCATTTGTACTACAGAATAGTGAATAACATCAATTTTCATCAGCTTAATTATATATATATATTGGCTCAGCTGATATATATATATATATATATATATATATATATATATATATATATATATATATATACTGGCTCAGCTGATCATTGGGTTTCTTCATTTTGTTTCTATCACATAAGGATGATAGTATACCTCTGAGAATTGCAAAATTCTCTGGATTATATGATTTGTCATTTGATTGATCTCTCCTGGAAACAGCAAGGTCTACACAGTTTTCTGCTTCGGTAATACATGATGTTAAGAGCGAAGAAGGTATGTCAAAAGAGGCAGCATCTGCGCATATGCTCTCCTATATATTTCATATAAGCAATTCCTTTATTATGTGCATTAAAGAGCTCCCAAAACAAAAAGAACGCTCAAATTTTAAGTATTAACATTTACCAGATTGTGAGCTTCATCAAATATCAGTATACTGTCTGACCACTCAATGGTCAAAGATTTTTTGTTGCCGGGATCGATCAGATAGTTGTAAGGCGCAAATAAGATATCAACAACCTTATGAAGTTCTCGTGACACGTAATAAGGGCATCTGCATTTACATATTAAATATTAGTACTGTGTAGCTAGCTAAAACGGCAAAATGAAAGAGTGTCGTCCACCATCAGCTATAATTACTATATATCTAACCAAGTGTGGTAAATGATGTCGTTTTAACGTGGCCCAAAAAACTCCATCATTACATACATATCTGAGATTGTACCACACACACACATAGATATAGATAAAATAAAATTTAGCTCAGATCATTTTATGTAGTGGCTGCGCATGTGGAGGTTGATGAGGCTACCGTTCAGCCCACTATACCATCCTTCCACTTACCGCAGCAAGATAACATTGTTAAAGGATCATCACAGCCTACGCTCTTGGTAGCTGATCATTGCCAACTACGGCTACTACTCTCTTATTCACCCTCCATTTAGGATTTTTGAGGAATTCAAGGGCCCAACCCACAAAAAAAAATAGATGTTCAATCAAAAACATAAAGTCTCAGTAGATTTAGGGAGTGTTTGGCTGTGGAAATTTATAAAGTAATCAGACTCTTTATAGGAATTCATAATCTACTTCTTGAATATGGATTTAAGAATTGGTGCATTGATGTTCTTTACCATGTCATCATGTTCTTTATCTCTCAGCCATGCATGACCACTGCTACTCAGAACTCATCCCTAAACCTAAACAATATTGCTAATATATTCTCAAAGAAATCATGTAGCTCACCAACATTTGTACCCAACCGATGGGAATTTGCCTGTCTGAGTGTCAATTCACCGATCAAGTCCACCATGATCACGGTTATTCCTCGAGCCGTCTTCCTAAAGCATTCTTCCTATTGCAACGTCAGGTATTTTCATAGACAAATAGATCAAGACGTACCATAATATGTATTCATACAAAGTCCTGAGTACTCCTGTCTCAAAGAAGCATTTTTTTTATCAAATCTTTAGCACTTTCGGAGATAACGTGCCATGGGTCTTAGGAGAAGGCGAGTTCACCCTGCAAGATCTCCCTAAACACATAATTCCTACTTTCTATAACCACCTGCAATCATGACAAAATTTATTTCATCTTTTGAGTGAGAAGCAAATAAATGAAAAGTTTTATGAAATTTATTTCAGCACAACCTATTATGTCCAAAAAAAACATGTGCAACAATGACTCTCAGATAGGTACGGATCCGAAAAACAGGACACGCACGCCATGGCAACAAACATAGCATGTTGCCCCGCCAAGATACGGACAGTTTCAAGTTTTTCGAACGCACAAACATTCATCACATCCTATTATTCTACTATAAAGGTACGACCCTCAATAGGCAAGGAATAACAATGCTCAAAAAACAAAATGATTTGTCTCCAGATAGTATGTATTATGCAAACTATCTCTATCCTTACATTCTACATTGAGTTACCATCCTTACATTCTATAACAACCTTAGGTACCAACTTCCTCTTAGTTTTCATATTAAGACTAAACAAATTTTTCCCAGAACCAAAAGGCAGACAACCTTTTAGCAACAATAAACATCGTAACAAAGGCAACAAACAAAGCGGCAATAAACATGGCAAAAAACAAAAGGGCAAAAACATAAGCCCGTATTCCACATCATTATCACCAACACCCGCCAAATAACATGGCGCCCGGGAATATTTGAAAAGTTGGCTCATATTAATTCATGCCCAGGCTGCACACGCGGAGGTTGCTGACGCGAGAGTTTCTCGTAGTCCGTCATCCATCCACATTGTGCAGCAAGATAACATAGTCCAAGGATCATTACAGCCAAGTAAATCGCAATATATTGAAACCTTAACACCTAATCCAAACGTGAATTTTATGTACATATCTCCATAATGGCAGAAAGGTCATCAGCACTTGGTCTCACATTCTGCAAAACAATATGAATAAGCCCATGATATACGTTCATGACGTCAATAATAATTGATGGGTGAAGCAGTTTTCGAAAAATTACATAAATGGGTTATTACGGGATTGCATTGTATCTTCAACGGATAAAATAGGTAAATTTCTTTGATTCACATTTGACCCGTTATAGCAAGTAACTATCCATAACTAAATGGTTGAAATTTCCCAGTGGTTTAGCATCGTAAACTTACATTCCGTCTAGATGTTCTTTGTATATTAGTTCAAAGGCAAGGACATCGCAAGTAACTTTCCTTGCATTTTTACTATAAGCGTCAATCCCATGTAACACCAACTCATTATTAAGATTATGCACTAAAACTACATATTGTGTTTCTTTTACAACACATGTGACAGAGGCTTACACCAACATCAGTTGGAATAGGCTTCTTGAGACTCAGTTCAGCTTCAATATCATATACGGTTTTAACTATTAGTGACTGTAAACCCGGAATTAAGTATTTGATTACACCTTCTAAATGCTGAGAGAAAATTAGGTCATATGTAAACACTCAGTGTATACAACAAACAGAAAATTATTTGTAATTGAAAACCGACCTTTGAAAGCATCTTTGTTAGAATATCATAACCCATTCTTGAAGCCAAATATATGTTTGAAAGAGGCGCGCTTGTTCACCGATGAATCTTGCACTTTTGGTATCATAATACTCGCGCCATTTGTCTCTTCGTATGCATCTTTCAGTTGGTTTCACGGTGTTTGCAGCTAATTCAGGTCTTCCCATCTTTATTCTTGTCACTGTGAGCTGAATAAAGGCACAAAAAAGTTACCAATGCATGTAATATAAAAATAGGAGGCTGCAACATTTTACAGTATTTTTTTGTCTAAAGTGATCAATATATATGTACACGCATACAACTACATATAAAGATCCATTAAGTGCCATCATCTACCTTGTTATACGATGAACATACGCAAATACACTCTTTAGATAAAAATGCGCTGTAACTTTAAAGTTCAGTACTCTAATTCAACGCAAATGATTGTCATTTTAAGTATATTTGACCAAAGTGAAAATATTGGTTGAAAGTTGCTGCCCCACTGCCCCTGCTCATCTAAAATATGATGAGCAACAATTAAAAGTTCCTGACCACTTATGCACATGAACAAATATTGAGTGTAACTACGGCTTCCACTAAAGAGTAGCTCAAAATATTAATTATGCATTTAGTCATATTCCGCATAACATGAAGTAATAAAAAAATTATATCAAGATCAATTCCTTAAAACAATTGTATTAAAGCCCAAAACCATAACTTCCACATCAACAAAAAGGTATAACGACGCGTTAAGCCTAACCTTGTTTTAATAGGTAAAATGATGACTTACTCATAAACCTTGTTCATTATCTGTTTCGATGTATTTTAATTAACATCACAAAGAAGAAACTTCACCTCTCGACAACCAATATCATCAAAAAACATAGAAAGATCAAGTGTGCATCCCTCTGCTGCCTGATCACTTATCAAAAAACATAGAACGATCAAAGTCATTGTATTTGGTCAATGACATGCTTTAAGAGTTCGACATTTACCTTGATAGATTGCACAACACGCACATATAGAGAAAATTAAAAGATAGTGAGATACGGCATCAGTATTCAAAGATTAACATATTTGTCTAATACTTTTTAAAGATACGGAATCAGTATTAAAAGATACAGCATCTGTATTAAAGAACTTGATTGATAGTATCTCTGATTTTGCGCCAGGTTCAGAGAATGGGTTCCCAAGAGCATCTCCTTCACAAGCACCAAGGTGTTTGATTGCCTTGCCAAACTTTGCTATAGATTGCCCCAACTATGTAACAATAATTAGACTATTAATAAGTTCCATGACATACTTATTCAACTTTCCTGAAGCAAGAATGTCTGCTCACAAGCAGCTAACATTTTTACCAGATATTTATATTCATGTGGTTTTGGTCTTCTTAGCTCTTTAGAATGAGCAGCTGTTCTTTATACTAATCTAAGGAGTGTTTGGACTTGCTTTTTGGTCCAGATTATTGCAATTTGAAGATGCAATAATCAGTCCTGCTTCACATGTCCGATTTTTGTATATTCAGTTTCATACTAATTGCGTACACCAAAATTTCTTATTTACCTCTTCTTTGACCATAACTCAAGAGACTCCCAATCGGTTGGCTGGGCTTGGAGAAACAACATGCTTCCACCACCGGTCATAACATATCCTGCCAACATATCCACAAAGATTTAAAAAACTTAAACTAAATATGTCACGACTTTAACAATAATATGTTACTAACAGATTTTGAGTCTGCAATGATTGTGGGTATTTTTTAGGACCTCAAACTTGAGAATATGAATATTCAGTAAATTATAGCTAAAACTTAGTTGGAAGGTGAGACTGATTAACAGTAAACATCTCTTGCATAGTTTCGTAAAGGTAGAATTAGTTACAAACCTCGGAATATGTCGTTAAAAAGAATGCATAAGCTCTATCCATGTTATTGGCATGAGAATTAGTTACCAGGAAATTTTGTTAAGAGTAGCGTCACATCAAGTCTTTCATCTTTTTCCTGAAAAACATTCACAGTTAACCACACCATTCAGACCATGGTTCCAATCGGTTGGCTGGGCTTGGAGAAACAACATGCTTCCACCACCGGTCATAACATATCCTGCCAACATATCCACAAAGATTTAAAAAACTTAAACTAAATATGTCACGACTTTAACAATAATATGTTACTAACAGATTTTGAGTCTGCAATGATTGTGGGTAACTTTTAGGACCTCAAACTTGAGAATATGAATATTCAGTAAATTATAGCTAAAACTTAGTTGGAAGGTGAGACTGAGTAACAGTAAACATCTCTTGCATAGTTTCGTAAAGGTAGAATTAGTTACAAACCTTGGAATATGTCGTTAAAAAGAATGCATAAGCTCTATCCATGTTATTGGCCTGAGAATTAGTTACCAGGAAATTTTGTTAAGAGTAGCGTCACATCAAGTCTTTCATCTTTTTCCTGAAAAACATTCACAGTTAACCACACCATTCAGACCATGGTTCCAATCGGTTGGCTGGGCTTGGAGAAACAACATGCTTCCACCACCGGTCATAACATATCCTGCCAACATATCCACAAAGATTTAAAAAACTTAAACTAAATATGTCACGACTTTAACAATAATATGTTACTAACAGATTTTGAGTCTGCAATGATTGTGGGTAACTTTTAGGACCTCAAACTTGAGAATATGAATATTCAGTAAATTATAGCTAAAACTTAGTTGGAAGGTGAGACTGAGTAACAGTAAACATCTCTTGCATAGTTTCGTAAAGGTAGAATTAGTTACAAACCTTGGAATATGTCGTTAAAAAGAATGCATAAGCTCTATCCATGTTATTGGCCTGAGAATTAGTTACCAGGAAATTTTGTTAAGAGTAGCGTCAAATCAAGTCTTTCATCTTTTTCCTGAAAAACATTCACAGTTAACCACACCATTCAGACCTTGGTTCCAATCGGTTGGCTGGGCTTGGAGAAACAACATGCTTCCACCACCGGTCATAACATATCCTGCCAACATATCCACAAAGATTCAAAAAACTTAAACTAAATATGTCACGACTTTAACAATAATATGTTATTAACAGATTTTGAGTCTGCAATGATTGTGGGTATTTTTTAGGACCTCAAACTTGAGAATATGAATATTCAGTAAATTATAGCTAAAACTTAGTTGGAAGGTGAGACTGAGTAACAGTAAACATCTCTTGCATAGTTTCGTAAAGGTAGAATTAGTTACAAACCTTGGAATATGTCGTTAAAAAGAATGCATAAGCTCTATCCATGTTATTGGCCTGAGAATTAGTTACCAGGAAATTTTGTTAAGAGTAGCGGCACATCAAGTCTTTCATCTTTTTCCTGAAAAACATTCATAGTTAACCACACCATTCAGACCATGGTTCCAATCGGTTGGTTGGGCTTGGAGAAACAACATGCTTCCACCACCGGTCATAACATATCCTGCCAACATATCCACAAAGATTCAAAAAACTTAAACTAAATATGTCACGACTTTAACAATAATATGTTATTAACAGATTTTGAGTCTGCAATGATTGTGGGTAACTTTTAGGACCTCAAACTTGAGAATATGAATATTCAGTAAATTATAGCTAAAACTTAGTTGGAAGGTGAGACTGAGTAACAGTAAACATCTCTTGCATAGTTTCGTAAAGGTAGAATTAGTTACAAACCTTGGAATATGTCGTTAAAAAGAATGCATAAGCTCTATCCATGTTATTGGCCTGAGAATTAGTTACCAGGAAATTTTGTTAAGAGTAGCGGCACATCAAGTCTTTCATCTTTTTCCTGAAAAACATTCACAGTTAACCACACCATTCAGACCATGGTTCCAATCGGTTGGCTGGGCTTGGAGAAACAACATGCTTCCACCACCGGTCATAACATATCCTGCCAACATATCCACAAAGATTTAAAAAACTTAAACTAAATATGTCACGACTTTAACAATAATATGTTATTAACAGATTTTGAGTCTGCAATGATTGTGGGTATTTTTTAGGACCTCAAACTTGAGAATATGAATATTCAGTAAATTATAGCTAAAACTTAGTTGGAAGGTGAGACTGAGTAACAGTAAACATCTCTTGCATAGTTTCGTAAAGGTAGAATTAGTTACAAACCTTGGAATATGTCGTTAAAAAGAATGCATAAGCTCTATCCATGTTATTGGCCTGAGAATTAGTTACCAGGAAATTTTGTTAAGAGTAGCGTCACATCAAGTCTTTCATCTTTTTCCTGAAAAACATTCACAGTTAACCACACCATTCAGACCATGGTTCCAATCGGTTGGCTGGGCTTGGAGAAACAACATGCTTCCACCACCGGTCATAACATATCCTGCCAACATATCCACAAAGATTTAAAAAACTTAAACTAAATATGTCACGACTTTAACAATAATATGTTATTAACAGATTTTGAGTCTGCAATGATTGTGGGTATTTTTTAGGACCTTAAACTTGAGAATATGAATATTCAGTAAATTATAGCTAAAATTTAGTTGGAAGGTGAGACTGAGTAACAGTAAACATCTCTTGCATAGTTTCGTAAAGGTAGAATTAGTTACAAACCTTGGAATATGTCGTTAAAAAGAATGCATAAGCTCTATCCATGTTATTGGCCTGAGAATTAGTTACCAGGAAATTTTGTTAAGAGTAGCGTCACATCAAGTCTTTCATCTTTTTCCTGAAAAACATTCACAGTTAACCACACCATTCAGACCATGGTTCCAATCGGTTGGCTGGGCTTGTAGAAACAACATGCTTCCACCACCGGTCATAACATATCCTGCCTACATATCCACAAAGATTTAAAAAACTTAAACTAAATATGTCACAACTTTAACAATAATATGTTACTAACAGATTTTGAGTCTGCAATGATTGTGGGTAACTTTTAGGACCTCAAACTTGAGAATATGAATATTCAGTAAATTATAGCTAAAATTTAGTTGGAAGGTGAGACTGAGTAACAGTAAACATCTCTTGCATAGTTTCGTAAAGGTAGAATTAGTTACAAACCTTGGAATATGTCGTTAAAAAGAATGCATAAGCTTTATCCATGTTATTGGCCTGAGAATTAGTTACCAGGAAATTTTGTTAAGAGTAGCGTCACATCAAGTCTTTCATCTTTTTCCTGAAAAACATTCACAGTTAACCACACCATTCAGACCATGGTTCGAGTCGACAAATCTCGCGGTACAAAACATATGTTAAATTTAACCTAAGCTATTTAACACATTGGCTATGTAAAATTAATACCTTTCAGCTTATGTTTATTGAACAATGTTTTTAGTGGTGGCAAATACTTAAAACTATATATTATGTGAGTCATGGCTCAGAATATAGAAAGAGTGACAACATGATCAGATTTAGCGAGTCAAATATGTTGTCTCACCTGAAAAGCGATATCAAATTGCTCGCAAGGATTGTTTCAGAGTTGGGTTTGCTTTCTCAGCTGCTGATCCGGTGTATGCTCCACTAACACCCTACACGGATTAATTAATGGCCCAATACCGAGTAATGAGTCATTGCATTTTGAACTACCAATCAAGTGTTTTGATTATCTTTCCCATTCCTTACCTCCTAAATTCTTCATCCAAACGTGCCCTCAATCATAGACATAAGACCATGATAGACAGAACCAACACAAGTCTCGTAAAACCCAACCTGAAAATATGAGCATGTATTTTTAGACATGGAAGCTAAAGAAAGGCTCATATATATACTAAACAGGTTAAAGTGGTGTGTGCAAGGTTGTCCACCAATTGGTAACAGAAGCTCCAGTTGCAAATTTCTTTCCAAGAGTTCTTGATCATTGCTGAATTTAGGTCCTAATAGCAGTGAGTAGCACTTTCAAGACTTGATGAGTTGTACTGCATGAATTTCATCAGAAGTTATCATACAAAATAATACTCTTGGAAAATAAACCACGGGCCTACATAGAAAAAAATAACGGTATAAAGATTAATTTACCTGTCCGGTGAAAATTATCCACAAAACTGCAGACCATATTCAGAATCTCTGTAAATAGAATAACATTTTTACCATTTTCAAGACCAGGGTCGCCATCTAGATGGTCGTACGGTGTTGTTCTTTTCAATTTCATTATGGTATCATTTGGTTGCGCCTTCCCGTAGGAGGACCCGTAATCTACACATGCTCTTGCCTGCAACAAAATTAAAAGAATAGTAAGAAAGGTTCACTGGTTCAGAATTTGTAGTTGCATACTTGCATTCTTAGTAAATAATATCTCGTGTATTCAAAAGCACAACCGATATAAGTATGGCCTCACATCAGTAAATATAACATGATTTAAATCGTTTATCATTAAAAAGAAAAATAATAAACATGATATTTCATGATGTGCTTTTTGCTGGGTCTTGTTTTGGTGCCAAAGAACCTGGCGCATAAAGAACATAACCAAAGGTTAACCAAACAAAAACATAGAGGTAGGAAAAGAACGTTATCGGGAAACTGGATAAAACCATACAAAACCTTAAGAATTTCTCACAATTAATGCGTCCGGTACAAAACATAGATGTAGGAAAAGAACGTTGTCGACACACATCATTATAACCTGGTTGTTCCATATATATTACAACACAATTAAAAAAAGCAGATGCTCTAGGTAGGAACTATACGAACTATATACATAAATGAAGGAATCAAATTACCTTCCCAATCATCATAAAACTCAAAAAATGGAGTGTTGGCATTCAAAGACTGTTCTAATCCGTGACTACTTTCCACATCAGTGCTGCTCCTAACACTCATCGAATCGTTAGGATACAAAATATCATTATACATAAATGAAGGAATCAAATTACCTTCCCAATCATCATAAAACTCGAAAAATGGAGTGTTGGCATTCAAAGACTGTTCTAATCCGTGACTACTTTCCACATCATGCTACTTCCAAATAATATCAGGTATTCTCAAACCTGTTGATACAAAAAGAAGATGAGTGTGAGAGAATTGATGAAAAAAAAAAAGCCTGAGCAAAATATAAAATATGATATTAGGGTTTTGGGAAAAAATCCGTATAATGCATGTTACAGAATAAAAAAAATGATATATTGAATGAATCATATTAGGGTTTTGAGATTATTGTCAATAATTATATGCATAATCTATTCCTTAAATATAGCTTAGCAATATCAAAATTTTAAGCATGACTTACTTATTTTATATTGTAAATCACAAAAAAATTGTTTGGTCTAGTGGTAAAGGCATTTGTATGTGGATTAAATGGCCCAGGTTCGAATCTTGCAAAGGAAAATTTTTTAATAAATTTATTCCGAATTTTAATTAAAAAAAAAACATGGAGAAATTTTGCCACATGGCATGATGAGGTGGCATTAATGGCTGCTTACTGGGCAATCCAGCTGCTTATTCATCAATCAGGCTGCTTACTGGGCAATCCTGCATTTGATGACGTCATGTCCATATTGTTATATATATATTATGTAGATATATATATATATATGGGCAATCCTGCATTTGATGACGTCATGTCCATATATATATATATATATATATATATATATTATATATATATATATATATATATATATATATTATATATGTCATTCGAATATTTATGCTTGACGAAACCAACAATTATTTTACATGTTATAAACGCACATATATGTTGTATGCATGTTTCATTAGTAACCCATATTAAATCGAAACGGAAAGATCTCGTACATAACATGAATGCCCCTTATTTGTTTCTTTAAGCTTTATTCCAGGTTTTATGATTTCGTGTTGTCATATAGTCATTCTTATAATCATATTTAACGAAACAAAAAGATTAGATGCACATATCTTACACGCAATATATATCATGAATTGGTTTCAAAGCATAAACGAATGAAGGCTACCTTCAAAGCTGAAAGCAACGAGACCAAGGAACAAAAGAAGTCCACGAATCAACACCCTTCGAACCCAACTCCTACACACAGTCTTACCGAAGCTGGTACACCACCAGTCGATCACCACCTTCACACCAAAGCTAGGACACCCATGAACCGATCACCAAAGGCTGAAAAAATACCAAGGCTGCAACCCATACGCCATTGATGCAGCCTCTCACCACGATCACAAACACTTGCTACTAGTCGCGATCACAGACTCAACAGCATACGACCTTTGTATCTTAAAGATAGGATATACGACTGAAATTTTTGTTTACTGTTTCAATCGGTTATGGGGAGAAATGAGGCTGCTGAATGATAATTATTCTTATGGTTTGATGTGGGAGTTTAAATGGGGTATGCGAGTGGGGAACAGAGAAACAGAAAAAAGGGAATATATTCAGGGAGGTTTCCAAGTATTATGCTTAAAAAGTGAAATACCAAGTTTACTTTCTTTTAAAACATTATTTTATCTCTATACAATGTTGTGTTTTAGGGTCTCGAGGTGAAATAAAAAAAATGTTATACGGCTAATAGGAAAAGAAAACCAAATGGGAATAAAATTCTGGAATGGCCGAGTATTTTGGGAGTTTAAGATGACCAAATCTCCATTTTAAATGTAAATGTATTTAGACACTAAAATAGGCTTAAGTGGTGTACAAGATTTTATTTTTTTTTTAATTTTGGACCTCATTGTTGTGTGATATACTATGTACATAACTATGTATATGTCGACTTTTATGCACTTAGGGTTTAGCGTTTTGTATTTGTAAATTCTCAAATTATAGCTCATAGTTACTTAGATTACTTTCATGTTCAAGTTCGAAATAGCCACGGATTTTAGAAACCATATTTTAGGTTATTATAGCATATGCAACATTTTACACATTTTCAATCTCCATACACCCAAGAATCATGATGTCGAGTCTCACACCCTCATTCGATCGTTTGACACATAAACGAGAGGCAAAGTAAATCACCTTCGACCCTTGTACAAACTCATTCCATTTTCACCCATACTTACCAAATTCGGTTTAACTCATTTACAGCTAGCTCAATTATTTTTCTATGGTTGAATATAAGTTTCCAAGCTTATTTCTCACCTTCTATCACAATATCACACGTTAAATTTTGTTTTGGACCTCTTAAACTTGTCGACACATACATATACCTATATTACTTGTGCTATAACCAAACTAACACATAACCCTCCCATAAATATCATAAGTGCTTGAGTTTTATTCCCTCAAATCTCTGCAAATTCTGATCGAGCAACTTGTGATTTTATAATACAATATAATTTGTATATGTGTCCATATATTTCGAACCAACATAAATGCAAATATACATTTGCATTAATTCCCTTTCACACACTAGACTTTCATCTCATTTTCACTAAGTATTCTCCCTATTCGAACCTCTCAAGACCAGGAGCTTTTCCATAACCATTCGAGCCATATTTCGAGTCTAGAACACACCATTCGATCCTTTGGTGATCATAATAGCAAGAGACGTGCAATCCTATATACCATTCGAACGTTAACTCTCCACCTTTTGAGGTGTTGTAAGTCCTTTGAACACCTTTCCATTCATTTCTAAGTTTTTTTCAATGTTTCATACATATTCATATTTCATTCGGACGTATATTTACTTTTCTATGCATTTTACGTGTCCTTATTATTTATCTTTCGTATATACACATCGACCTCCTTCAAAGGATGGCTAGTAATCGATGTACACATTTAATCGACACTCACAAGTCCATTTCATAACATACTGAGACCCATTTTTAATTCATGTTGCATCGTATAAATTATATAACACAATATAAGTCATATTTCATTTTAGACCATCTCACTTTGTCGACTAGAAATGGCCTTGTGAAATCAAATACAAACACACAACCTATTGATTTTATTACTCGACATGATTCTTTATAAGCTCAACAAATAAGCTGAAGTAATAAGCTCACATAACAAGCTCATATAAGCCCTTTTTGAACCACAAACCAAACGCTCCTCGGACTGTGTAAAAACTCAATCTTTTTATCGCATGGGCTTTTAAGCCCAATAAGCTGATTTTAAGCACTCTGTATAAGCAGTTCAAATAAGCTCAATGGTAATGATTTTAAGACCTTAAAATAAGCCCAAACTCAAGCCCAACTTGTTCTCAAACCCCTCGGATCACAAATCGTTAATGGGCCTTTAATTCACTCGTTAAAGCCCATTAAGAGTAAAATAAGCACTTGTGAAGAATAAGCAGTTGGATAAAACTCAAATAAGCTTTTTAAAGTTATTAAAACTTTCAGAAATCATTTCACCTTATTTTTGTGATTTTTGGACTTGTTTTGCAAAATATATACCAAATCGGGTTAAAAGTGTACATTTCACAAAATTAAGTTCTAAATTGTCATTTCAGTAAATTAAGGGTAGAAAATGATCATCTGGTAAACAGGGAGCTTAAAATGTATTATATGACCTTTTTGGACTAAAAATGCAAATTATAAATAACCAAGGACTAACGGTGCAAAACTTACTCCGTTAGGGTAAAAAGTGTAAAATTTGTATAAGTACAAGGACCAAACTGTAACTTTATATCATATTCATTTCTATTTCACATTTTACACTTTTTCACACAATCACGTGCATTTTTACAATTTGTACAACATATTTAAATACGTAACGTTTATATATTATATAACGAGTTTTAACGAATAAACTTAACGTTTCGTTCAACCACTTTCGAGGAAACGATATTATTGGATTTAATAACATAAAAACAAGATAATATTATTTATAATATTATTTTTGAACTTTAAGCATTTTTAGCATATCACTCACTCACATCACCAATCAAATCGTTATCCATTACTCATTTTCACAATCACTATTCATATTAAGTCAAAACTATCAAATTCTCAGACTTCACTATTATTCAGGTCGTGTATTGGAGCCGTTCCCATAATTCACTTGATTTCACATTTCACCTGTACCAGTTACACTCAAGGTGAGTCATAGCCTCACTTTTACTCGTTTAATGACTTTATACTCTTTGGGGGAGATACATGCTTGTTTAATTACAAATTTTACTCGTTTACTTTAAACGTGGTACACGATTTATGACACACTCTATTCATTTATTGAAACATGATACTTGCTTTTACTTACATAAGTACTTTAAACTTTTACGAATTACCATGAGTACAACTACCCATTTGTGTTAGCCGGATCGATAGCATGTGTGCTAGCCGGATTGATAGCCAAATGCACCTTATTTGTGTTAGCCGGATCGATAGTCTTTGTGCTAGCCGGATTGATAGCCAAATACACATTATTCACTCATTTGTGTTAGCCGGATCGATAGTCTTTGTGCTAGCCGGATTGATAGCCAAATGCACATTATTGGAGTACTTCTAGGAAGTTGGCAAACTCCTACACACAAACACCGTTACTTATATCATTTTATGATATCACCCACACACACGTTAAACTACGAGCGTATAACAACGTAGCCCACTTTCACCCAAACTTGAAACTTGTGCTCAACGGATACGTTTACAAACAAACTACTTTTGTGTTGACCCGGTTAGGGCAAACAAACAAACTATGGGAGTATAACAACGTAACCCATTACTTACTTCACCAATATTTGTATTTATTACAACTATCACCCACTTTTGAACTATTTGAATCAACTGTTTGCTTACAAACTCTATGAACTCACCCACCTTTGTGTTGACACTTTTAGCATGTTTATCTCATGTAATTAACGGAGCAGACAAGACACGGAGTTGGCATTAAACTGATGGTTTTTGGTGGTGTAAAATAAATTATGTCATTCATTTCAAACTACTACGCCCTTTTATGGGACATCACAACAATGAAATTTCACTTTTGTATCTCAACTATTATTTGAATGACAATAACTTTCAAAACGCCTCTTTTGAGCCATTTTCTATGATTATGACTACAACCCTCCCCGTAATACCCCGATTAGTCTTCCGCTGTTAACTCATAATTTAAGGGGTGTTACAGATTGGCATCAAAGACATGGTTATAGAGAACCAAATGTTTTCAAACATTGGACTATAACTACACTTTCAAAATGAATCATTTTACACCATACCACTTTACGCCCTCCGTGTCTGCATAACATCGTGTTCAATATATTACTATCAAGATTATTTCACATTAATCTTGACACACTTGATTATTTCACATTGGTTTTCATACACTTGAGGTTATTGATTACTTACATTTACTACTTTCGGGTTACTACAGTACCATGTCTACAGTATCACACCTTAGCACCTCATCATCAGATATGGAATCCGAGGATACATTATCATCTATCACCTCACCTATAGTCCCTAGCACCTCAACCACTACAGTATCAAACACTACTTCAGACGAAACGGGGCCCTTTGAGGAGGGTGAGGTTGTCACTACACCACCCATGACACCTGTTGCACCAGGTAACCCAGATTCACCTATATCAGAAGACCCGTACATACTAGCCAGACGGGCATATATTTCATCACCTCACCCAAAGGACCGTCTAGTTTCTCCCACTTACACCCCACCCTACTTACCGATGATCAGTATATGCAGACTCAGCAGTGACTGTCTGTAGCTGATTCAGAGACTCCATTACCTACACCACCACCCTCACCTGCACCTGTATTCCGGTGCAGACGAGTCAGGATCTTAGAACCCTATGAGCTCGAACCATTTATGACACCATTCCGGAGTCATCCAAATGGCCCTATCAAGATGCATACAACTCGCAAGAGAATACGATTACCCGTAGTTCCGATTATACCACCATCACCACCTCTATCCCCTACATCGCCATTGGATATGATCAGGATTGCACCACCATTATCTCCTGAGCATACTTTACCACCACTACTATCATCACCCCCTCCACCATCGGTTAGACTTGGCTACTTGTTTAACTTACTCACCCAATCATACCTGTTTGCACCTCACCAACGGGAGTCGACTCCAGAGGAGGATTTACCCTCTCAGAGTCGGGCCCGCATAGCAGGTCCTAGTGATCCATCTCCCTCATCATTACTAGAAACTTTCAGAAGAAACTTGATGAATGAAGAGAAAGTTGCAGAACTTCAGCTTTTGTAGATGATGAATCACTTTGTTCCTTAGCAATCCTATACCAAGAGTTGATCATTTACTTACGATAGTACCCAAACATGTCGTGGTTTTATGATTCTCAGTTGGTTGTAATTTCACATTGTGACGATATTGTTAGGATTTGTATACAATCACCCTATTACTCAATTTATTCTAACATGGTCATTATGTGGATTCTAAATTCTATGTTTTCTTGTGGCATTAATAGAACTATGGCTCGCACAAGAAAGGAAACTACCACACCCGCACAAGCAATGACTCCTGCAGCTATCCAGAAACTGGTAGCCGATGGCATTGCTGCAGCTCTTGAAACTCAAGCAGCTACCATAGCCCGCTCAAGTAGCAACAACAGGGCAACCGCTGAAAGCGAGGCATCTGCGTCTCGCAAGTGTACTTATAAAGATTTCATGAATTGCCAACCAACTTACTTCAAAGGTTCAAAAGGAGTGACCGAACTAGCTCAGTGGTTTGAGCGTATGGAAATGGTATTCATGAGAAGCAACTGTCTAGATAACAGCAAGGTCACCTTTGCTTCGGGGACTCTTTTGGAAGATGCATTATCATGGTGGAACGCTACCGCCCAGACCATGGGTGTGAAGGGAGCGTATCAGATTACATAGACCGAACTGAAAACCAAGATGCTATAGAAGTACTGCCCGCGTACATAAATAAGGAAACTGGAGGAGGAATTCCACCAGTTGGTTGTGAAGGGGAACGATATAAGAACCTATAATAGAAGGTTCCAAGAACTGTCCACACTGTGCCCAACCATGGTGCCGGATCTTGAAAGGACATTGTAGAAGTACGTAGAGGGGCTGCCTCAAAGCATCGAGGGAAATGTAACCTCATCGAAACCATCAACTCTGGAAGAAGCCATCACACTTACACAACGATTACTAGAACGAGAAATCAAACGGAGTTCTACCTCCGGAAACAATGATCATAAACGAAAGCTAGATGATCGTGAAACCACCACTCACAACAACAACAACAACAGGAACAACAACCACAACAACAACAACAACCACAACAACTATCAGCAAAACCGCAAAAACCACCAGCATCAACAGAATCGCAGGCAGGAAGCTGGCAGAGGCTACATTGCCACACTTGCTGAAGGAAATGGTTACCTTGGGAAACAACCTTTGTGCAACCAATGCATGATGTATCACACTGGGCCTTGTTATGCTAAGTGTGGAAAATGCCAGGAAACAGGCCACAAAACAAGAGACTGCAAGGTCACAGATGATAAGGCACATCCATTAGCTGTAGTATGCCACGGGTGTGGTGGGAAAGGACACTACAGGAATCAGTGCCCAAATCAAAATACCAATTAGAACAACAAGGCCAGTGGAAGAGAATGGAAGCCCGTTAGAACCTCAACAACGTCAAAGGGCAACAACAATGTTTAAACAGAAGAAAAAGTTTCTACTGTAATAATAAACCATAGTTCAAGCCCTCTAGGGTTGTATTTCCTTTTTGTACTTTACCTTAGGTACGATGGCGTAACCTGAGTGTAACAAATACCTTTCTATCTTATGAGATCTCTATCTTGTACTATTTCCATGATAATCACAACTTACATCTATTACAGTTTCTATTCCATTTACCCTATTCATAACCATTTCGTAACAATACACTGCTATCCTGTTAGGTATCTGGTTAATTTCATTTATGACCGAACAATAGACTATTACCATCCTATATCTCACACAAACACTAGGATCCATTTCAAGCTATCCTGTTACCACCCCAGAAGTTTCTAATCTATTACCATCGTGCGAACCGATTTTTCTTGTTACCTTGAAAAATTATTTAGGTTGCCATTTTATAAAAACAACACGTTGAACACCATCTAAAACCCCTGAGAAACATAATGCTACTTTGACTGAGCCAAGCATCACATCATTTGTCCTCAATTATACATAGCCTGATCACCTATGCCTAATTTGGGAAGAATCATGTCATGAATGAAACAGTCATCTTTTCAGACTTCCTGAAACAATCTTCATTCAAAAGCAAAGCTTTGTGACAAGACACATTGTTCGTAAACATCCCTATTGACAACACTCTATAGATATCTAGACCTTTTACCCATCATCCCAATGAAAGAAATCCGACTTGAGGACAAATTCGCGACAAATACCCACATTTATTCCCATAGACAACCCTAACAACTACCTTAGAATTTAATTCCGGGACGGAATTCTGTTTGACGGGTGGGTACTGTAGCAATCTGTAAAATTCCCCAGCAATTTGTAAAGATTAATCAAGTATTAATTACCATTATTGATCAGTTAATCATTTTTATTGGCAAAATTTAAAAATTTTGTTATTACATTACAATAACACAAACACATTGGAACGAGCTCACACACGGACCACAACGAATCCAACACACTCATTATAAACCAAACGGATCACATTTACTATTTCTGGCCCAACTCTTGACCTGTTACTATGCACAGCCCAACACAACTCTTTATAATTCTCTTATCTCACTCGACTGAACATACATACTTGGCCTTGATTTCATTTAAATTCGACACACGACATATGCAACATTTTACACATTTCAAATCTCCATACACCCAAGAATCATGATGCCGAGTCTCACACCCTCATTCGATCGTTTGACACATAAACGAGAGGCAAAGTAAATCACCTTCGACCCTTGTACAAACTCATTACATTTTCACCCATATTTACCAAATTCGGTTTAACTCATTTCCACCTAGCTCAATTATTTTTCTATGATCAAATATAAGTTCCCAAGCTTATTTCTCCACCTTCTATCACAATATCACACGTTACATTTTGTTTTGGACCTCTTAAACTTGTCGACACATACATATACCTATACTACTTGTGCTATAACCGAACTAACACATAACCCTCCCCTAAATATCATAAGTACTTGAGTTTTATTCCCTCAAATCTCCCCAAATCTCTGCAAATTCTGATCGAGCAACTTGTGATCTTTTAATACAATATAATTTGTATATGTGTCCATATATTTCGAACCAACATACATGCATATATACACTTGCATTAACTCCCTTTCACACACTAGACTTTCATCTCATTTTCACTAAGTATTATCCCTATTCGAACCTCACAAGACCAGGAGCTTTTCCATAACCATTCGAGCCATATTTCGAGTCTAGAACACACCATTCGATCCTTTGGTTATCATATTAGCAAGAGACGTGCAATCCTATCTATACCATTCGAACATTAACTCTCCACCTTTTGAGGTGTTGTAAGTCCTTTGAACACCTTCCCATTCATTTCTAAGTTTTTTTCAATGTTTCATACATATTCATATTTCATTCGAACTTATATTTACTTTTCTATGCATTTTACGTGTTCTTATTATTTATCTTTCGTATATACACATCGACCTCCTTCAAAGGCTGACTAGTAATTGATGTACACATTTAATCGACACTCACAAGTCCATTTCATAACATATCGAGACCCATTTTTAATTCATGTTGCATCGTATAAATTATATAACACAATATAAATCATATTTCATTTTAGACCATCTCACTTTGTCGACTAGAAATGGCCTTGTGAAATCAAATACAAACACACAACCTATTGATTTTATTACTCGACATGATTCTTTATAAGCTCAACAAATAAGCTGAAGTAATAAGCTCACATAACAAGCTCATATAAGCCCTTTTTGAACCACAAACCAAACGCTCCTCGGACTGTGTAAAAACTCAATCTTTTTATCGCATGGGCTTTTAAGCCCAATAAGCTGATTTTAAGCACTCTGTATAAGCAGTTCAAATAAGCTCAATGGTAATGATTTTAAGACCTTAAAATAAGCCCAAACTCAAGCCCAACTTGTTCTCAAACCCCTCGGATCACAAATCGTTAATGGGCCTTTAATTCACTCGTTAAAGCCCATTAAGAGTAAAATAAGCACTTGTGAAGAATAAGTAGTTGGATAAAACTCAAATAAGCTTTTTAAAGTTATTAAAACTTTCAGAAATCATTTCACCTTATTTTTGTGATTTTTGGACTTGTTTTGCAAAATATATACCAAATCGGGTTAAAAGTGTACATTTCACAAAATTAAGTTCCAAACTGTTGATTCAGTAAATTAAGGGTAGAAAATGATCATCCAGTAAACAGGGAGCTTAAAATGTAATTTATGACCTTTTTGGACTAAAAATGCAAATTATAACTTTTCAAGGACTAACGGTGCAAAACTTACTCCGTTAGGGTAAAAAGTGTAAAATTTGTATAAGTACAAGGACCAAACTGTAACTTTATATCATATTCATTTCTATTTCACATTTTACACTTTTTCAAACAATCACGTGCATTTTTACAATTTGTACAACATATTTAAATACGTAACGTTTATATATTATATAACGAGTTTTAACGAATAAAATAAACTTAACGTTTCATTCAACTACTTTCGAGGAAACGATATTATTGGATTTAATAACATAAAAACAAGATAATATTATTTTTGAACTTTAAGCATTTTAAGCATATCACTCACTCACATCACCAATCAAATCGTTATCCGTTACTCATTTTCACAATCACTATTCATATTAAGTCAAAACTATCAAATTCTCAGACTTCACTATTATTCTGGTCGTATGTTAGAGCCGTTCCCATAATTCACTTGATTTCACATTTCACCTGTACCAGTTACACTCAAGGTGAGTCATAGCCCCACTTTTACTCGTTTAATGACTTTATACTCTTTGGGGGAGATACATGCTTGTTTACTTACAAATTTTGCTCATTTACTTTAAACGTGGTACACGATTTATGACACACTCTATTCGTTTATTGAAACATGATACTTGCTTTTACTTACATAAGTACTTTAAACTTTTACGAATTACCATGAGTACAACTACCCATTTGTGTTAGCCGGATTGATAGCCAAATGCACCTTATTTGTGTTAGCCGAATCGATAGTCTTTGTGCTAGCCGGATTGATAGCCAAATACACATTATTCACTCATTTGTGTTAGCCGGATCGATAGTCTTTGTGCTAGCCGGATTGATAGCAAAATGCACATTATTGGAGAACTTCTAGAAAGTTGGCAAACTCCTACACCCAAACACCATTACTGATATCATTTTATGATATCACCCACACACACGTTACACTACGGGCGTATAACAACGTGGCCCACTTTCACCCAAACTTGAAACTTGTGCTCAACGGATACGTATACAAACAAACTACTTTTGTGTTGACCCGGTTAGGGCAAACAAACAAACTATGGGAGTATAACAACGTAACCCACTACTTACTTCAATAATATTTGTATTTATTACAACTATCACCCACTTTTGAAACTATTGGAATCAACTGTTTACTTACAAACTCTATGAACTCACCAACCTTTATGTTGACACTTTTAGCATGTTTATCTCAGGTAATTAACGGAGCAGACAAGGCACGGAGTGGGCATTAAACTGATTATTTTTGGTGGTGTAAAATAAATTATGTCATTCATTTCAAACTACTACACCCTTTTATGGGACATCACAACAATGAAATTTCACTTTTGTATCTCAACTATTATTTGAATGACAATAACTTTCAAAACGCCTCTTTTGAGCCGTTTTCTATGATTATGACTACGATCCTCCCCGTAATACCCCGATTAGTCTTCTGCTGTTAACTCATAATTTAGGGGGTGTTACAGGTAATCCTTTGTGTTTAGATTAAAATATTTACTTCCAAAAACTCTAAAGTATCCTAGCGTAGGCTTTTTACCTCTATATAGTTCATATGGATTTTTGTTTAAAAATTGTCAAATTAAAACTCTATTTAAAATGTAGGTTGATGTGTCAACGGCGTTACACCAAAATTTTTGTGGTATGTTTTGTTCATTAAGCATTGTTCTACTAATCTCTTGAAGAGTCCGGATTTTACGTTCTACTACACCGTTTGACTGAGGAGTACGAGGAGCTGAAAAGTTATGTGTTATGCCATTGGCATCACAAAAATCTCCAAATTGTATTTCATTATCAAATTCACGACCATGATCCGTTTGACACAATGCGACTACCTAGTTGGTTTTGAATTTTCTTACTAAGAATTTCAAATTGATCAAAAGCTTCGTTTTTACTTTTCAAAAATTTTGTCCAAGTGTATCTTGAATAATCATCTACTATAACCAAAGTGTAGAAGTTGCCTCCATAACTTTGTATAGCGGATGGACCAAATAAATCCATATGCAAAAGTTCTAAACATCTAGATGTAGACACCATATTTTTAGCCTTATGGCTACTATGAACTTGTTTTCCAATTTTGCAAGCGTCACAAAAGTGTTGGTCATATCTCAACTTAGGTAAGTTCCTAACGAGTTCTTTTGAAGATAGAGATTAGATAAGTCTCATATTAGCGTGGCCTAAGCGTCTATGCCAAAGAGTTGAGGAATCATCTAAAGAGGTGAGCAAAGTTTATCTTTAGATGTTTTATCAATTTTCATAACGTATATGTTGTTTTTCCTAACTCCCTTTGCTATGGTTATTCCATCTTTTAGTATTTTACTTTCATTTTCACTAAAAAGAACATTATACTTTTTATTACATAGTTGACTAATGCTAAGTAGGTTGAATCCTAGATTATCAACATGAGCAACATTTTCAATAGTGAGAGAGTCATGAGAGATTGTACCTTTTTCGATGATTTTGCTTTTTAATTTGCTACCAAAAGTGACATTACCTCCATCATATTCTTGGTATGTTGAGAAGATGCTTTTGTCTCCCGTCATATGCCTTGAACAACCACTATCTTTTATCCACTCATCTGGTTCTAATATGACTTTCAAGCATACCTAAGTCACATAAAGACTCAAGCGTTTGGTCCCTAATATCTCGTGGGTCCATTTGGTTTAAACATTCCGTTTACTTGGTTCATGTATGAAAATGGTGGATATGAGTTCCATGGCATATAGTTAGGAGTTTGATAATGCTTGGGAAAGTTTTGATTCCAACCATTTTATTGATAGTGGGGTTGCATGTTGTAGTTACTTTTTGGAAAGGGACGTTTGGGAATAGGTGTTTTGGACCTCTTTTGAACATTTTTGGATTTAAACTCATTTCTGACAAGTCCTAATCCTATTTCAATAGTTGTTTTTTGTTTAGTTTTATTTGTAACAACTTTAGATTTCTTTGTGACTTTAACAAACTCAATACGAGCCGATTTGCAGTCTTTCTATTCTTCTGAGGAACCCACGGACCCAATTTTTTCAACGAACGGAACCAATTTTTTGGGTCCGTCTGATCCGTGGCTTCCTAAGGTTGTTGGAACAGTTTCTTGTTGTTTTTCGGCTTGTTTCGTTTGACTACTTAAAGTTCCTAATTTCATAAACCCTAGTCCAGTTTTATCGTATGGCAACTTCTGAATTTTCATTATTTCATCCGCACAACAAATATTTTTATCAAAGCTTTTGAACTTAGAATTTTGTTTAATAAGCATATCCTGTGTGAATTTAAGTTTCTCAATTTCAAGTCCAAACTCTTGACATGATATACATACATTGTCAATGCCTTTACTCTTTTCTAAACGTTTTGTTTTTTTTTTTTTTTAATTCATAAACTTCATTTTCTAAAAATTCCTTTTTGGTTTTTAAAAACTTGTTTTTGTTTATGATTTTTAAGCTAAGTTCACACAGTCTGTTATATTCTTTTTGTAATGTGTCATCATCAATAGAAGAGTAAGATGAGTCAGAGTGTACCTCATTTGAGTCTTGAGCCATAAGAGCAATTTCGTCATTCTTTGGCTCCTCGTCATCATCTTCACTTTCACTCCAAGCACCACTTACAAAAGCCCTTTGATTCTTGTTTTTAGGTGGCTTGGGACAATCTCCTATAAGATGGCTTGTATATCCACATCTAAAACATTTTCTTTCGCATTTTCCTTTCTTATCATCACGATCTTTCCGAAAAAGTTTCTTGTCTTCTCGAGGTTGTCTTACAAACTTCCCTCGTCTTCTAAAGAACTTTTTGAAGTCTCTTACGGCCATGGCATATTCTTCATCTTCACTATCTAAGCTAGATTCTTCTTCATCACTTGACTCCGTTCTTGCCTTTAAAGCAATGGACTTGACTTTTTCCCTTTTTCCTTTAACATTTTCCCATTTTCCTTTAACGATCTTTAGATTCTTCAATAGCCGTCACTTTTGCTCTCCATTTTGGATGAAGTGCTCTAAGGAATTTCATAACAAAGTTCTTACTACAGAAAGATTCATCAAGTGCGTTAAGAGAAGTAATGATAGTATTAAATCGAGCAAATCCACTAGCAATGGTTTCATCTTCAGGAATAACAAATTGTTCGTATTGTTGAACAAGAAGATCAATTTTGTTATTCTTGACTTGTGAATTACCTTGATGAGTGATTATTAAAGATTGCCAAATTTATTTAGCGGTTTTGCACATAAAGACTCTTTCATACTCCTTTCTAGGTAGAGCATTGTAAAGCATCATTTTTGCTTCATTATTTTTAGCAATCAATTTCTTTTGCTCATCACTATGACGAGTAAGTGAAGTATCCTCATCCCGACCACTTGTGATATCTTTTATTATAGCTTTGTGATCACCTTTTATAATTATATACCATAGGTCTATGTCTTTTGATTTCACATAAGTTTCAAAACGGTTTTTCCAATAGATAAATCCATTTGGTTCAAATAGTGGTGGTCTTTGCATAGATTGCCCTTCTTTAAAGTTTTCAAAATCCATGGATCGTTCCAAGTTTTAAAATACAATATATTTTAAAAATCTTGAGTAACGTAGCTCTTGATACCAATTGTGCAAAACTAGAATGGGGGTTGAATACTTTTACCATTTTTAAATTCTTTTCTTTGTTATCTTTATGTGAAATGAAATGACGTATTCAAACAAAATAACAATAAGTAAAATGCAAGAAGGATAGAAACAATCAAACAATAACACGAGGGTTTATTATGGTTCGGTCTACAAGGACTCTTTTTCCTTGCCCTACTCCACTACCCGAGTATCCAACTAGAGAGTATCCTTCACTAGTCAACAAGCTCCTTTATCCGGCGGAGAAAACCTTTACACGTCACTTACACAATATTTCTGACACAAAGCTAGATGTCGAGTTCTTTTACAAGGGTACAACCACTCCCGTCACACAATGTATTTTGAGGACTAAAATACTAACCGATCACTACAAAGGATTATGATAGTTTGGTACAAACAATGATGTATGAACAAGTACAATACACACTGTGATGAAAGAATAAATACTTGCAACAAGTTCTTTGAAGCTTCTGAAAGAATAAACACCACTACACCTACGAGAGCGAGAACCACGACGGGATGTAACACTTTGAGTATTCAGTATGATAAATACAAACAAATCATTAACGCGGTAACTAAAGAAATGGTTTTATGCATAAAAACAAACAAGTCTTATTACACATTCATTAAAGATTACATAGAAACACAACAAAGACTTATTTTAACAATCCTAACGCAATACTATTACCCCTATATCTTATCCACGCCGATGGCTAGAACCACGAGTGGTACGAGAATCACTAAAACACCGACCAAAAATTCATAGTCTTCATCCGGAACGTAGGCCAAGTAGATGACAGCGACAATAACATACACAATCGCAAGAATGGTAACAACATGCCGCATTTTGAAAAGATTAATGAGAGAAATATGGGTGGTGGAAGAATGAAAATTAAAAAGGGGTATTTATAAAAAGGAAAGTAGCCGTTTGGCTACTATTCATAACTGTTGGGTTCACTAGGTGGCGAGACATTTAAATTGTTTCATTTAGTGTGAGTGATCAAACGACTTAAGTAAAGTCGCATCCCTATTACCCAAAATTCGTTAGAACTTTCAGTAAGAACTCAAATTCACGTGGGAACGTGAAGATGAATTCAAGGCCAAATATCCCCATTTTTTTTTGCATCTTCACCTGATAACACGAAGTGAATGTCGGGACGACATTCAAATAAGGTTGGAAGACTGTGACAAATGGTAATTTTCCATTTTAATAATAACTATTACTTTATCAGAAAATGCACTTGATCTATTTTCTGACATTTATTAATGATTTTTACCTTAAAAAAGAGAGGATATCTCATAAAAATTTGTATTTTACACTACAATAACTTAAACACGTTGATACGTGATTCACCAAATATTGGAACGAGCTCACACGCGGACCACAACGAAAACCAAACGGATCCTTATATTAATTCACGGCCCAACTTTTCTGGCCTGTTACCATTCACAAGCCCAACCCAATGTTTTCCAAATTTTATTAACTCTTATTATTACTCGGTTCACTCTCACTCACTTGGACTCATTTTCTCTTAAATTCGACACATAAGTTATGCAAGTTTTTACACCATTCGACTCTCTATACATCAAACAAACATGATGTCGAAGTCTCATACCCTCATTCGATTGTTAGAACACCAAGCGAGACCCAAAGCTTATCCCCTTCGACCCTTGTACAACTCACACAATATCAAACCATTCTAACCAAAAATCGATCCAACTCATTTTCCCCTAGGTCTTTCGGTTTTATATGCTCGAATATGAAGCTATATGATTGTTTCTCACCTTGACTTGCAATATCACATGTTAGAAACATTGCTTGGACCTTTTATGCATATGTCGACACACATATATATAAACCACTTGACATATAACCAAAACCCATCTACTTGCACTTACTCAAAAGACTTTCTAGCCAAATTTTATTCTCTTTGTTCCCTCAAATCTCTACCAAGATCGAATAACAATCCCAATTGTCCTTAAATTATTATATATCGACATACATGCATGCGTACAAACGTATAACCCATTCTCTCCTTCTCCCATTCACACTAGTCATTTTCACATATTTTTCTAAGTCTCTCATTCTCTATTCGAGCCTCCCAAAGACAGGAACCATTTCTCTTTTGTTCGAGTCTTATTTCAAGTCGAAAAGCCTCCATTCGATACTTTGGTGCTCACTTTTACGAGCAACGTGCAACGTACCCGTGTTCTAGTCCTTTTACTCAGATTACTCACCACCTTTTTAGGTGTAGTAAGTCTTTCAACTCGTTTCTATTCTTTCCTATGAATTTTAAACTCACCATGCATTGTTCTATATTACTTTCAAATGTATATTCATTTGTATGCATTTATTTCGGTTTCTTATATTTATTTTGCGTTGCACATGAGACCTCCTATACCCTAAGATGGCTAAAATATGAAATACACATTTATTCGACACTCACAAGTTCATGTTTATGCATTTCGAGTTCCATTTTAACCATTTGATACATCGTATATATTATAACACATTAATAAGTTACATTTAATATTTCT
Source organism: Artemisia tridentata subsp. tridentata (assembly GCA_021014915.2). NCBI lineage: Eukaryota > Viridiplantae > Streptophyta > Magnoliopsida > Asterales > Asteraceae > Artemisia > Artemisia tridentata. Next base: position 282,591,844 of record CP139507.1, on the reverse strand, counting down.
ACAACTCACTTTTGTCGACTAGAAAAGGGCCATGTTATTTCGAATACACACACACAACAACTTTTTTTTAATACTTGACCTATTTCTCCATATACTCACCTAATAAGCTGTGAAAACAAGCACTCATAACAAGCTCTTAAAATCCCTTTTTGAACCCTCAAGTAAACACTACTCGGACGGTTAATTAAACTACTCATTTTTATCGATTGGGCTAGTTAGCCCAATAAGCTGTTATTAAGCATTTGGAATAAGCTACTGGTATAAGTTCTTTTGTTATGTTTTTCTAACCATAAAATAAGTCCAATGATAAGCCCACTTTGTCTTAAAACCCTTTGGATCGAAAAACCTTAACGGGCCTTTATTTTCAACTCGTAAAGCCCATTAAGCAATAAATAAGCACTTATTGAGAATAAGCAGTTGAATAAGACTTGAATAAACTTTACAAAGTTAGTAAAACTCTCGGAAAACTTTTTGCACTTTTTTGTAAATTTTAGACTTGTTTTGCAAAGAATATTCCATTTCGGGTTAAAAGTGTAAGTTTTATATAATCATATCCCAAACAGTAAATTCAGTAAAATAAGGGTAGAAAATGTTAAAACAGTAAACATGAAGCTTAATATGTCATTTTGGAAACTTTTGGACTAAAAATGCAATAAATAGTTAACCAAGGACTAACGGTGCAATTCTAACTCCGTTAGGGTAAAAAGTGTAAAAGTTGTATAAGTACAAGGACCAAACTGTAACTTTATATTATATTCGATTCTATTTCACATTTTACACTTTTTCACACAATCACGTGCATTTTTACATTTCGTTCAATATACTTAATCACGTTACGTTTATATTTATATAACAAGTTTTAACGATTAACTTAACGTCTCATTCCACCACTTTCGAGGAAACGATATTTTTGGATTAAATGACATAAAAATAAGATAATATTATATATAACATTATTTTTGAACTTTAAGCATTTTAAGCATTTTTAAGCATATCACTCACTCACATCACATCAGATCGTTATCCGTTACTCATTTTCACAATCACTATTCGTATTAAGTCAAATTCTCATACTTTACCATTATTTAGGTCGTGTGTTGGAATCGTTCCCATAATTCACTTGATTTCACATATACACCTTGCCAGTTACACTCAAGGTGAGTCGTAGCCCCAATTTCTATCATTTAATTGTTTATTAAACTCTTTGGGGGAGATACATGCTTAACTATTTTCCATTACTTTTACAAGTACTCTAAAACTTTACATTACTGTGAGATTTCACAACTCCTACTTTTATACGCTTTGAATTACTTTTGGGTGAGAAACCTGCTTACTTTTATAGACCATTTAAACAACGCTTTTGTTTGACAAACTATTACCTGCTGGACTAAGTACTGTATCCCAAATTGATGCCCCTGATCATCTACCATTAGTTCCTGATGAGAAGCACGAGTGATATAAATAGATCTATTGAGGGTGACACCTCCAACCGTGTTGGGATTCAACAGTCCGGATTGGACAAACAGATGTATATGATAACGCTCATTTCGTACATGTTTTAGTCGCGTTATTTTTATGTTTGTGCATTGTATTTGGTTATGTTTGTGAACATATTATGCGAAAAAGGTAAAAAAAAAAAAAGATATATTAAGGTTCAGGTACAATCAAGTCCAAGGGAATAGCTAGAAAGATGGGGAAAAGTCGCTAAATCAAGAGCTTATGCATAACGAAAGATTCTACCCATAATAAAGACCTCGGGAAGATCATCAAAGATAAAGAATCAAGTTACAAAGATTTCCGAGCTCAAGAAAAGATCAATTGTTGATGAAATGAATGAGAAGTTACATGCAAAGTTTGCTATGAATTATGGCTTGCTTTCTCAACCAAAGGTTCAAGAAATACAACTAAGGCTTAAGTTCAACCCAAGGTTCAAAACTGCCATGTCAACCTTACTCAAAACCTTGGGCTGGAATCTGAACCTCAGGTTGAGACTTCAACCTTGGGTTGCAGCAACTCCTGGCACACTTAATGACTACTTTTAATGATCTAACTCTTCATGTGGGTTGTCATTATGCTTCATTTACTTCAAGTCCAGAATTTTATGACACTTGGTGCCCAAGAAACTTGCTTGTTGGCCAAGGAGTAGTTTTCTATTAATTAGAAGCATTGGCTAGAGAGAGAAGACACATACTCATATACCAAATTTCTCATACTCTCTCAAGAAGGCTTCAAAGAAGAAAACGCAGGAAGAAGTTGACTTACATTCATTATCCATCATTGTAATCATCAAAGGAATCATTGTTGATCACCTCATAATTGTTCCTAAATCTTGTAATCATCATTACAACTTTTGTAAGACTCTTTAATCATGTTTTCAAGTGATATGATTTCTGTGATTATTACTTTGTTTGCCATGAGCGGCTAAGTGCCTTGTGCACTTGCCTAGATGATGTTTGTTACATGAATGTTGATTGATTATGACTATATGGTTCTAATTCAATGAAAAGCTAATACTAAGATCGCATTGTGCTTTCAAAGTTTTCATAAACAAAAGAGTTATCAAGTTTGGTTGATTATTAATGGTGTAATAGGTCGAAAGAGACATTGTTATTTAATCAATTGTAAACCTTTGTCTATGAAGGTGTTACCTTATGTATTGACCATTTCATATGTAACTTGGTTAAACTTAGAAAACTAAAAGTGTAGTTGTCAATTATTTGTGAAACGATAGCGAATCAAGTGATTGAATTGTGTTAGTCTTGTTTGATCAAAACTTAATATTGTTTTTGTCATCTTAAAATCTTGACGAGGATTGAAAGTGTTGAAAACAAGAGGATTAGTACACCAACTAATCAAATTAGAGCACCATCTAATTTATTGATCATAATCGATTTGAACCATTGTCATAATCATATCAAGGGAATTGTGCAAACTAGTCTAGGCAAGTGTAGTTTCTAATATATTGAATTTACATCATCATCATTATTTGCTTGCTTTAGAATCATTACTAAGTCTTTGTTATAATCAAACTCACGTTACATAAAAACTAAACAAATCTTTGTGAACAACTTCGGCTTACCATATCACCTCTTGCTACACACGGACGAGTATACTTGCTCGTATGTGTTTCGTTTGAATCATTGGTAGATCGTGTTTATAAATTTAAAACTTGCACTCTCGACACACATCAGTATACCATGTCGAATTACAGTGTCTAGGGATAGAACACTTGCCGGGCATTATTATTACATGACTCATTTCATGCAACTGTCGTAGCTTCAGTAACATGAAACTTAGCGTAGCGTAATAGCACTTTTGCATAACATTTCGCACTTTGCAAATGTTAACTCATGAACTTATTGGTCCAACTTTACTGCTTTATGTAAACTCTATGAACTCACCAACCTTTGTGTTGACACTTTTTAGCATGTTTTTCTCAGGTGTTTAGTTGTTTGATATATGATAATGCAAGGCAGCGTTTGGCAGGGGCATAGGCACACTTTTGGAGTGTACACATAACACTCATGACCAGAGTTTTTGTACTATGGGACAACTTAAAACTATTATGGGCCTTGTTTTCCGCATTTTAATTATGTAAAACTTATGTTTTACTTAATGAAGCTTTTAAAACGGATTTGATAAATTCGTTATCTATTACTTGTGTTGTGATCCAATTACATAGCACCCCAGATATTATTTCCGCTGTGATCTGAAATCGGGGGTGTTATAGATTGGTATCAGAGCTAAGGTTATAGAGAGCTAGGTACACATAAAACCTAGACTATAACCGCTTTTTACAAAAACTCAACCTATGACCGCCATGTGCCAGCCTGCCTTACTTGCCACTTTACTTGCTACTCTACCTATTGTTTTGGCAAGCTTAACACATACTTACGTGCTATTTTTATGACACATGCTTTCTTGTTAATTGTATACATATACATATGTACTTATTTAATGACTTATACTTTCTAATCTTATCTATATATATAATAAAAGAAACTTTATTTGAATTCTTGCCATGTCACTTAATCCATGCTGGCAATTAAAGCCACGCCATTTAAGCCACGTGTACAATCCCATCTTCTATAACCTACACATCTATCTCCGCCATTTAATAACAACCTAAAATAAGGCAGAGTAACCATCTCAATTTACGGTAGACTTTCAACCCTCATTTAGTCACCCAATTTGAATCTCAAATTCAAACTTTCCTAATCTCAATTTTGTACAAGGTATGCTTATTTTATTGGTTGTTTCACGTCAATTAAATGGGTTGGATTTTATTTTTCAATTTTTTTAATTGACAATCAATATGAAACGAATTAGTCAATTGAGTAATCTGGGTGTGCATTAGAAAAAATAATCGCTCATTTTGAATATTAGTTTTTCTTTTTTCTTTTTTTTTTTTTTTTTTTTTTTGGGTTTTTTGTAGGTATTGATTTGTGGTTTTTTTTTTATTTGTGGGTTTTTAAGACTCTATTGGGTTATGATTACTCAATTTTTAAGTTGGAATGAACAATGTAATGGAACAAGTTATTTACATTCCATTTGCAACATTTATACAATACTTCGAGAGTGCAATAATACAAATATAAGATTCTTTGAGTTTATGTTTTGTAAGCAATTTGTAATCACCTATTTAAACTAACCTTATTTCTTTTCACAGGTTGATTGAAAACTGTGGTTTGGAGGGAGATGCTCACTGTGTTACTCATCTGACAACATTTTCAAGTTATTCTATTAGTATGACTTGTTAAACAGCTTGCAAAAAGTGACTCTTAATGACATCCGTGACATAGGAAAGGTATAAGATGTATTTTTGCAAACCTTTGATTGTCGGACTTTCTTTTATTTATCAAAGGGTAGAAAAAAATTACTTTATGTGCTTCCAGGTTATGTCATGTGTTGTCGTAGCAACTGTTAGTCATTGATACTTGATTGTATTTCTTTATAATAACTTATGCGTTTTTGTCTGAGTTCGTTAAATGAATGGCCAATTTATCAGATTGCCATAGCAGCCATTGCAAGAAGAAGATAGTTGTTAAATGATGACGTGATCGTTGCATTGGCAGAGAGCTCATGGGAAATTCTCGATTTGTCGGATTCGGAAGTCTTTGATATTGCCTTGTCAAAAGTGATCGAGATTTGCAAAAATGTGAGAACTGTGGACATAAGGTACAGATGTGAAATAATGTTAGTAGTATGGTGGCTGCATATTCAATACTATAACTTGACAGTATATTTATTGCTTGTAATATGCAGTCGTTGCAGCAAAATCACGTCATTTGGTGTTTCGGAACTTGTGAAGCATTGTCTGTGTCTTGAAATATTGAGATGGGGGTACATTTCGTATACATTCCCTTTTCTCCTTAAATCTTTTAGAAGTGGTATACATTGAAAGTTTGGACTTGAGTGCCACAAGATGAACAACCCAATATGTTGGGTTTGCTATACCTCATAACGGGCTATGAACGCAGTCAACATTGCAGAGGATGTCCAAGGAGTGAACACGCTGCGCGCAGCTCTATAAGCATCTTGAAACCAACATTAAATGATGTTGATGGGGATTCATGGGAGGAACTTGATGCCACAGAAATCGTACATGGAGCACAGTCGTTACGTTGGCTCGTATGGGTATGCATTCACATATATAATGATTCTTCACATGCTCTTTTTTTAATGTTTATTAGAGGTTATGTTTTATATCCTGGGTCAACCTGGTTAAATCATAGAAATCAGCTAAAAGAAACCAAATGGGTGGAAAGTGTATTTTAACGCACAAAACCTCCTAAATCAATTTTATTTTAAGAAATACTATTATTGAAGGATGCAACTCCTTTGGACAATAAGTGTTTCGGGCCATCCTATATGACATGTACAAAAATGACCCAATGGTGACCGGTTACCTGACCTGCCTACCTTTGGACAAAAAGTGTGATGGTTTACAAAAATTACTTACTGTGACCCGTTACCCGACCCTCCTGACTTTGATCATCAGTTACTTTTGCAATTTTCCCTTAATGACTTATGCTTTTGTTTTGAATTATTTATAGTTGTTTTTGCTTATCTTGCAGCCAAAAGTTGATAAAGATTCGTTGGAGACTCTATCAACATAATTCCCGCGTATTATAGTGAATCCTAAACCATCACTCTTTGGCCACAAAGGGATTGATATCCCGACTTTAACAAACTCCTTGAAAATACTTACTATACAATAACAGGAACAAATGTCTGGAATACCTAACCACAGGTTAGCTCTAAAAGTTGGTGCACTGGTTATGCTTCTTCGAAACATTGAACAAACTGTTGGGTTATGCAATGGGACAAGATTAAGGATTCTAAAACTTGGTGAACATGTTATTGAGGGACAAATAATAATAGGAACAAATGTTGGTCACACTACTATCATCCTACGGTTGAAACTCAGTACCTTAGACAAGAGGCTTCCATTGAAGATCAGTGGATGTCAATTTCCATTAGCTGTATGTTTTGACATGGTCACCTTTATGTCGTTGTGTCTAGAGTCAAAAGTCAGGAATGTTGGTTTTGATATACGACAAGATGGTAAAGTTTCAAACAATACTTTGAACGCTGTTTACCATGAAGTGGTACAAAAGATTTGATCCGCCGTACAACTAAATAGCTATTTCTATTTCAGCCCTCTTATACAAACTTATGTTTCACATTATCCATTTTTTATTTCTTGGTTAATTGTTCTTTGTTATTTTGCACAAAATAAACGTTCTCTTACTTTTTTTTATGAGATTGAACAATATTGTTTGACAATAAATATTTGTTAGCTTTTTTAGTTTATATTTTATAACTTTTTATAAGCCACCCGTGATTTATCACGGGTTTATAGGCTAGTATTTATACTATAAGTATCTTCTATATACTTCCACACACGTATACCGTCTTTGTCACAGACTATGCCTTCCTTTATGAAATCTTACTATTCAACTCTGAGATTGACCACACGTTTTATCCCTTTGAAACACTTCTATTGCTATCGTATAGGAATTCACCCATTTACCTGAATGCGACTTTAACCTATCACTCTATAACATGTCTCCTCGAAACATTTACTCTTAGAGCCTATTTTCCCTATGACTCACTCTCCTTTATTTATTTTGAAGAAACATGTCACCTAAGAGGCATAACCTAAACTTAGCAACCATGGAACAACTCATAGCCCAGCAAGTCGCAGAGGCTATCGCGACGGGAATCCGCATGGCTTTGATGGGTCAGGAAATACATCAGGAAACTAAGAACATTAACCACAAAAGAAAGTTTGAGGACAACTCAAAGCCCAACCATCTGCCAAACAAGCAACAAGAGGTCGCCAATGTTTACTCTGCTGGACCCAGTGACCAGAAGGTCTATGCTGGCAAATCACCACTGTGCAATCATTGTAAGCTTCATCACAACGGGCCATGCACCGTGAAATGCCGAAATTGTCGAAAGATCGGACATATGACCAAGAGCTACAGAGCCCCCATTCATGCTACTGCTCAGAGGGCACCATCGGCTAGTCTGGAAACTCCTACCACAAACAACAAAGCCTCCATTACCTGTTTCAGTTGTGGGGAGAAAGGGCACTACAGGAACGAGTGCCGAAAGAAGAGGAGCTTACCAAAACGCGAACGTTAAGAGCGGAGGATTAGCGTTGCCTACTCTATGAAATAAGACCTAAGTTTAGATTCTATAAAGTTATATCCCTATGAGGTTACATCAGTACTTTCCTACGAACCTTGTCGTATTGTATGAACCCAGAATACGTTTATCTTAAGTTACAAGCTTATTTGACTCACAACTATCTAAAAACTCATATCAACTAATGTATCAACTGTCGCTCATTGCACACCATATTTTCCCACTTAAACTATTATGATCTTCATATTACAAACTATTTTATTACTATGAAATAAACTGAATTGATACCTTACTATTATTTCATAAACCAACAAACGGTTCACTAGCATCTTATAAAACTATATTTTGGTTCCCCTGCGAACTACTTTAGCCACTGTCCTATAAAACAATAAACTGCGTTGCAGTCAACCTACAACCATTTCGCGGTTTCTTTACAAACATTTTTCCGTCATCCTACGAACTGTTTTATCATGACCAGTTGTGACTTTACTACTACCTTGAAAAATTATTTAGGTTGCCATTTTACAAAAAAAACACGTTGAACACCATCTAAAACTCTTGAGAAACATAATACTACTTTGACTAAGCCAAGCATCACATCATTGGTCCTCAATTATACATAGCCTGATCAAATTTGGGAAGAATCATGTCATGAATGAAACAATCATCTTTTCAAATTTCCTGAAACAATCTTCATTCAAAAGCAAAGCCTTTTAACGAGACAAACTGTTCGTGAACATCCCTCTTGACAACACTCTATAGATATCTACATCTATTACCCATCATCCCAATGAAAGAAATCCGACATGAGTACGAACTCGAGAATCACAAGAATTCATAAAAATATATGGAAAGCAAAAATAACGTAAATTTTATTATAATCCACGAAAATTAATACATAACGATATAATTAGCATCGGTAGTGCTAATGTTACAAAGATCACTAAGTAAGGTATAGAATCGCCAATTGGTTGACCCGCCAAGCCAATGAAAAACACCACTACACCTACGAGAGCGAGAACCACGACGGGATGTAACACTTTGAGTATTTTGTACGATAAATACAAACAAATCATTAACGCGGTAACAAAAGAAATGGTTTTATGCATAAAAACAAACAAGTCTTATTACACATTCATTAAAGATTACATGGAAACACAACAAAGACTTATTTTAACAATCCTAACGCAATACTATTACCCCCATATCTTATCCACGCCGATGGCTAGAACCACGAGTGGTACGAGAATCACTAAAACACCGACCAAAAATTCATAGTCTTCATCCGGAACGTAGGCCAAGTAGATGATAGCGACAATAACATACACAATCGCAAGAATGGCAACAACACGCGGTATTTTGAAAAGATTAATAAGAGAAATATGGGTGGTGGAAGAATGAAAATTAAAATGGGGTATTTATAAAAAGGAAAGTAGCCGTTTGGCTACTATTCATAACCGTTGGGTTCACTAGGTGGCGAGACATTCAAATTGTTTCATTTAGTGTGAGTGATCAAACGACTTAAGTAAAGTCGCATCCCTATTACCTAAAATTCGTTAGAACTTTAAGTAAGAACTCGAATTCACGTGGGAACGTGAAGATGAATTCAAGGCCAAATATCCCCATTTTTTTTTTGCATCTTCACCTGATAACACGAAGTGAATGTCGGGACGACATTCAAATAAGGTTGGGAGACTGTGACAAATGGTAATTTTCCATTTTAATAATAACTATTACTTTATCAGAAAATGCACTTGATCTATTTTCTGACATTTATTAATGATTTTTACCTTAAAAATGAGAGGATATTTCATAAAAATTTATATTTTACACTACAATAACTTAAACACGTTGATACGTGATTCACCAAATATTAGAACGAGCTCACATGCGGACCACAACGAAATAAACACACTCTTTATACACCAAACGGATCCTTATATTAATTCACGACCCAACTTTTCTGGCCTGTTACTATTCACAAGCTCAACCCAATGTTTTCCAAATTTTATAAACTCTTATTATTACTCAGTTCACTCTCACTCACTTGGCCTCATTTTCTCTTAAATTCGACACATAAGTTATGCAAGTTTTTACACCATTCGACTCTCTATACATCAAACAAACATGATGTCGAAGTCTCACACCCTCATTCGATTGTTAGAACACCAAGCGAGACCCAAAGCTTATCCCCTTCGACCCTTGTACAACTCACACAATATTAAACCATTCTAACAAAAAATCGATCCAACTCATTTTCCCCTAGGTCTTTCGGTTTTATATGCACGAATATGAAGCTATATGATTGTTTCTCACCTTGACTTGCAATATCACACGTTAGAAACATTGCTTGGACCTTTTATGCATATGTCGACACACATATATATAAACCACTTGACATATAACCAAAACCCATCTACTTGCACTTACACAAAAGACTTTCTAGCCAAGTTTTATTCTCTTTGTTCCCTCAAATCTCTGCCAAGATCGAATAACAATCCCAATTGTCCTTAAATTATTATATATCGACATATATGCATGCGTACAAACATATAACCCATTCTCTCCTTCTCCCATTCACACTAGTCATTTTCACACATTTTTCTAAGTCTCTCATTCTCTATTCGAGCCTCCCAAAGACAGGAACCATTTCTCTTTTGTTCGAGTCTCATTTCAAGTCGAAAAGCCTCCATTCGATACTTTGGTGCTCACTTTTAAGAGCAACGTGCAATGTACCCGTGTTCTAGTCCTTTTACTCGGATTACTCACCACCTTTTTAGGTGTAGTAAGTCTTTCAACTCGTTTCTATTCTTTCCTATGATTTTTAAACTCACCATGCATTGTTCTATATTACTTTCAAACGTATATTCATTTGTATGCATTTATTTCGGTTTCTTATATTTATTTTGAGTTGCACATGAGACCTCCTATATCCTAAGATGGCTAAAATATGAAATACACATTTATTCAACACTCACAAGTTCATGTTTATGCATTTCGAGTTCCATTTTAACCATGTGATACATCGTATATATTATAACACATTAATAAGTTACATTTAATATTTCTACAACTCACTTTTGGGTGAGAAACCTGCTTACTTTTATGGACCATTTAAACAACGCTTTTGTTTGACAAACTATTACCTGCTGGACTAAGTACTGTATCCCAAATTGATGCCCGTGCTCATGTACCATTAGTTCCCGATGGGAAGCACGAGTGATATAAATAGATCTATTAAGGGTGACACCTCCATCCGTGTTGGGATTCAACAGTCCGGATTGGACAAACGGATGTATACCATGTCGAATTACAGTGTCTAGGGATAGAACACTTGTCGGGCCTTATTATTACATGACTCATTTCATGCAACTGTCGTAGCTTCGGTAACATGAAACTTAGCGTAGCGTAATAGCACTTTTGCATAACATTTCACACTTTGCAAATGTTAACTCATGAACTTATTGGTCCAACTTTACTGCTTTATGTAAACTCTATGAACTCACCAACCTTTGTGTTGACACTTTTTAGCATGTTTTTCTCAGGTGTTTAGTTGTTTGATATATGATGATGCAAGGCAGCGTTTGGCAGGGGCATAGGCACACTTTTGGAGTGTACACATAACACTCATGACCAGAGTTTTTGTACTATGGGACAACTTAAAACTATTATGGGCCTTGTTTTCCGCATTTCAATTATGTAAAACTTATGTTTTAATTAATGAAACTTTTAAAACGGATTTGATAAATTCGTTTTCTATTACTTGTGTTGTGATCAAATTACGTAGCACCCCAGATATTATTTCCGCTGCGATATGAAATTGGGGGTGTTACAGTATGTATGTTTATGTATGTAAGTGATATCAAAACAACTGAGTTTGGGCTGCTATTTATAGGCAGGAAGCCCTAGCATCCCACGGATTGGCCGGAACCAAAAAAAGGGGTCCGCCCTTGTTATTTTTTGGTCCTGCTAGTCTCTGACACATGATCTTCCAAATCTTGCAAAACTTGCAAATCTTGTTCAAATCTAGTTCAAATCTTTCCAAAATATTATCTATGATCTTATAAGATTTGTTTTCTCAGATTTTACTAGAGTAGGATGATCCAAGTAGTGATGGCATAATGCATTTACATTTTGATTAAAATGTTTAACTAGATAAACTTGTAAATGACAAAATGTGTTAACCTGTTAAGTACAAAGAGGTTTTATTTAGGTGGTAACATGTTAGTTTATGTTTAACTAACAATGTTTAATTACCTATGTTGATTCAAGACTTAGTATGACATGCTAAGAGCACATTGTTAGTAAATTGTACAATATATAAAGCATAGTGTACATGTGATGAAAATCAATTGTGTAACATATTGTAAAGTCTTTTAGTGTTGTTAAGTAAAACTTATAGTTATATAAATAAAAGACTTGACAAAATTTATACTTTGCTTAAATAAAGTTTATCATTGTCATCAACAAAATATAGTAAAGATCGTAAAATATAAATAACTTTTTTTAGACGATATTTGTATTAACACAACATACTTGTTAAACTCTTTGTTAATTGCCTAGTTGGTTACATGGTTGCTAAGTCGAGTCATATCTTGTAAATACAGTTTTGGGATGATTGGGACTCATGGGTAAAGTACTAGTTATTATGGAGTAATAGGGAAGAATGTCAATGTTATTACCCCCATATGTGCATTAATGTTTAAAGTACTCCACGTGTTTTGATTTTCTTAATTCGGGTCGTTAGTTAGTTTTTATCTATGTAAAAGTTCAAGTGTAGGGAGAATGCCCGAAATCCCTTTGTAATGATGTATTATTTTGGATGGTAAGGTAAGAGTGTATGAAAAAAAAATAGAAAAAAAAAGGAAAAAAATCGAAAAAAACCGAAAAAAAAATAAATGAAATGAAAAAATGATAAAAGGAAAAAAAAAAGAGAAAAAAGAAAAGAAAAGAGAAAAACATACAAACTACCACCCCGTCTTTTATTTTTGTTTAAGTCAAGAAAGTGTCAAGAAAAATACAAAAAGAGTTAGTAGTTAGCGAGTCGAGTCGAGTCTTGGCTTAGCAACGTCTCATTATACATGTAATTGACTAAGATAATTGACTTGCCACCAGTAAAATTCCCTATATCCAACAAAACTGTGTTTTTCCATACCCTTACACCTAACGTTACAACCCTTTAAAAGTCCTATTTGATAGTTTATCCTAGGTGCTTACGCCAAAGTGGTGGAGGTTTGATCCGTTCTCAAGCCTATGGTAATCTATGTGCTATGACAGGTAGAGAGTGTTTTATTTTTCCGTTTCCATATGTTATATAACTTTATACACCCGAGAGATGTGAGAATCCAAACACTTTATGTGAGGTGCTAATATATAATTTTCGTGCTTATTACGACTAACGTGGAACGATTGTATGTTGTAATTACTTTTATATTAATGTTAAATGACCCATAACTTGTAAATTGATTAGGATAAAAGCATATTTGCTTGGGGACAAGCAAATCCCAAGTGTAGGGATATTTGATAAGGATTTATTTGGTACCTTTTTAAGGGCCATTTAAGGCCAAAATCGTATTTATATGATCAAATATTGCCCTAAATCGTTTCTTTTTACATTTTAGGTACTTGGGACGGAAAATCTGGAAATCGGCATGTTTTGGGATTAAAACGACAAGAAAAGAGAAGAAAATGACCAAGTCTAAAAATTTGTCAGGAAATGGACCTTGACGGCGTCACACTCTACTAAGTGATGCCGTCACTTGTTACTGAAGATGAATTTTTGGTGGAAAATTAACAAGCGACGCCCCAGAAGAATTTGAAGACTCTATAACCTGACGGCGTCAGGTGTATTTGAAGACCAAAGTTACGTACAAAGTTAACAAGAGACGGCCCAGATGATTTACAAAGGGACGGCGTCAAGGCATTCATGACGGCGTTAGAGATCCAAAGTGACGCCGCCACAACAGCGACTTGCACAAGACGAAACGCTAATGACGGCGAGCTGACAGCGTCACAACCCATAAGGTGACGCTGTCACAAGTGTAAACTTATATATATTTTCGTATGTTTCTCATAATTGGTGTAACATCTTGGAGTAGGGTTTTACGAACGATTTTCTCAGCCTTTGTAAGGGTTTTACAACCCCCAAATCACAAATTTCATTGAAGATAAGTTATCCTTTTAATCATTCAATATGTCTACGTGTTGTTTGATTATTTGTTTATCTTTTCTTTACTTTAACATGCTAGCTTAAGTTAATTAGTGTTTGCTTAGATCTAATGAAACCTAGTTATTGATCATTGATTTTTCGTCTCTTGTTTAATTGATTGCCTCGCGTTAGGATAAGAAAATTGGCTAAGTTCTTATATGTGTTAGCTTGAACGTCTTATAAAACGCAACCATAGAGTGCACTATTGGTTTTTCTCGTTGTATTTATTGCGTAAATTGCGGCTTGTAGATCCTAGAAAACTTAATAGACTTTAAGGATTTTAGGGGAGACTAATATTCATAAAGTTGGAGACTTCGGCACCTCCCCACGACCAATATTAAGGAATACAATGCTTCAATTAAAACAAGGACGTGACAATTCGACAAATCAAGAGGAGATAACTAAGGGGTAAGGATATCTAAGTGAACACGTTTTCCCTATCATACGAGTTACCACCAATTTACTTTTCTCGCATATTAGTTTAATTTTATTTTAATATTAGTTTTGGTTTAGTTAGCTAGTAGCTAAACCGCCCACTCTTCAAACCCCGAGATTTTTATTTTTTAACTGATAACAAGGAAACCAGATAATAGTATAACAAACTCAATATCCAAAACAAAACAACCATAAGTTTTGATAACTAATTGTTTTCCATGAAATACCAAAACATAACAACCAAAATCGAGTACATTAACAACATTAGATCATGTTTAACAGTTAGCCTTGGCAACCCTCTTGATCTCGTCCTTCTTCTTGATAGCATAACTGTTAGAAGAACCCTTGGCAGCATTGATAAGCTCGTCAGCAAGGCACTCTGCAATGGTCTTGACATTCCTGAATGCACTTTCACGTGCTCCAGTGGTTAGAAGAACCCCGAGATTTTTACTTTCTTTCTAAAAAATATAAAAACACAAAAAGAATCATCCCTCACCTTTAGACCTATCTCGACATACTTTTTGACCTAACGACACTATTCCCCTAGAGAACGATCAATCCCCCGAGTCTTACATATACTACACTACAGCGATTAGGTACACCGCCTAGGAGGATTGTAAAACTTCTTGTGAAGGTTACAACCACCGCATCAAATATGTACAGATTTAGAGGCTATATGACCCCTAAAAAATGTATAAAATTACACCTCATCACTAGGCTATAACTACAACACTTTGTATCTTTGCGATACTATATGTTCTTCTTTTGCACTACAGAGGAATGAAGATGATCGCTTGAATGGATGATTGGATCACTAAAAAACAAACTAAAAACAAGCTAAATGATCAAAGAAACTAATCTATATGAAACTGATTTAGACCAGAGAAAACTATGTGAAAAAAAATCATGTTTTGTAAAATGGTCCACTATTTATAGGTTGTTGAAATTTGACCATTTCAGTCCGACGGTACCTTTAAATTTGACAGTACCGTCCAACTTTAATGGTACCGTCCCTCGCAGACGCTCTGATTTTTGTCTTTTTGTGGTAAAGGTTGATTTGGGGAAGTTTGGACCTAATTTTGGGGGAAAAATTGACTGTTATGATTTTGAAAATAATTGCCCATTTAAAACATTTCTGAATTATCTAAAAACAATTTTTGAAAAAATGTTTTGTCACATTTATAAAATGTGAAGTTTAAGACAAAAATTTATTTATTTGATCATCCATCAAGTTTAAAGTTTATTTGTTTATACCTTGAGTGATTTACGTCGTAAACTGAGACGCCAAGAGATGTTGATGTAGGTTTGCTTTGATGACTTGTGGTTACAAGTAACTTGCGCATTTTACGTTATGTATTACAATTTACATATTTGTCATTATTAACCGAAGAAACAGTTTAGTTTAAATATCGTAATATTTGCACTAACATAATAGATCCCTTTAATCAACTACGTAAACATGTCCCTCGAAGTCTAGTCTGTTTGGAGTCTATCACCAAGTGCGTACTCTTTCCTTCGTGTGCAAACTCTTAGATTGAAATATCTATGCACATGTGTAGGGGGTTGTTTTCAAAATGAAAAACTTTCAAAGTGTTAACAAAACTATTTGATTATTCAAACACTTTGATTGATTTTAAATGGTTTCATGGCTACAATTTGTACCAAACCAACCAGACCTACAATGATGTTCGAGGAGATATTAGGTGGTTAAGGTTTTGGTATTATCCAATGGTTCATCCAGAGTCGGAGAGACCTACCTAGGGACATTCCATTAGATAGAATAGCAGTTCATAGGTCAATCAAGAGTATGAGAAAATGGAATAATGCTATCATTGTAAGAGCTGTCACAAGAACAATCACAACATGATATGCATTTAAGGGGTTGAAGAATGAAAAAAAAGGTTGTGAATGGTTAAAAGAAATGAAAATCCTCCATACACTTAGGGAAAAAACCGGGTTAATACATCTGCTATTGGTTATCACAAAGATGATACTGGTATTGAAGACAGACATCATGGACCCAGTGATGCAATGCACAACCGTTCTCAGCCACGAAAGTTTCTCTCAAAGAGATAATTGTTTTATTTATCACGGAGATTAAACACGTAATCTATCGACCTCTCCCCCACTCCGAGATGTGTTGATATTGAAAAGGTGGCAGTCTGCTCCAGCCTCCTTTCACAAAACCAAAATGCACTTATTTAGTCGAGCCAAAAGAGATTCAACAATAAAATCTCGTAGGACGTACTCTAATCTACACTTGTTGTTCACCAATAAGAACACAAGCTATACTTAAGAATCCTTCGCAGATCCTAGCAATCTTGCCATAATATTTATAGTGGAAATCACGTAAGTGATCCTCGATGATTGAATGGAAACCCCGCTAGTGTCAACATCAAGCAACACTGATAGTGGGTCTCCTAGTTAATCCTTATGGATTAAGCATGGTGGTTGCTGAACTTTAAACGGTCTACAGTCGTGGAGTGATACTTTATGTGTACTCCAGCGACTCACCTTTATCCGTTGCTAGCCTGCTGCGAGCATCCGGATATAGGAACCACAAGTGTAAATATTCGAAAAGCGTTGCTAGCGTCTTAGGGTGCATCCGGTCAAGATATCCAAACACTTCGAGCCGGAAACCCTAACAAGGAGATTCCTTCATGAACCGAATCCTGATGACTCAGGGCAGGATTTGGATGTTGTAACGCCCCGTGACCACTTATACCAAAAATTTTGAACTTTATACGCGGAAACGATTGACTAAAACGGACTTATACAATTTCTTCATTTAATGACCAAAACATATAACATTTAACCTTTTTAAACATACTTGCAAGAACATATAATCGAAGACCCTTCAAAACATTTCACTGAATTTTCTAACACAACCTGACAACCTTACTGAGACCAAGATACGCCGTATCCTTTTCAGGGATACGCCGCATCAATGCTGAGAGGCGATACTCCGTATCAATCTTAAGTGATACGCCGTATTGTCCTAAACTCGGATACGCCGCATCTATTGAATTAGATACGCCGCATCGACCCACTGAGATAGACAATTTCAGAAAATAGCTACGATGCGCCATATCCCAAAAGGAGATGCGCCGCATCACCTGTTACGCCGTATCTCAAAGGAGATGCGCCGTATCTACCCTGCACCACAGGATTTCTGGACAGACCTACTGATCAAAATTTGCACAATCAAAATCCTCGGCTGGAAACCCGACCTCCGAGACTCGAAACTTGACGAAACTTTCCAGAATCCTTTAGTATATCTGTAAGATTAATTTCATTCAAAAACATCACCCGTTTGACCACCCGTAATAGTACTTCAAAATTTGACGGGTTTTGCATTAACACCCAAATTGACCCATTACACTACAAGACCATTTATACTACCACCAATTCACAAATAACTTGACCATAACCATTAACTTAACATATCAAAAGCGTTCCATGCATACATGACCCGTTAACATCTCAAAATGGGTAGAAGCATACTTATACCAAACACCCCTTAAAACGTCTAGAACTACCAACATGTACCATAGAGACTTCATGACTTACACACATAATTAACCCATAATTTAGACGTCAAGACATGACCGTGAACTAAAAAAATGACCATATAAAAGAAGTGTACCCACGACACAAAAGAACACTTGGGGGCTTCCAACTTCAATACGCTTGGTCCAAAAGAGATCTGATCTTCTAAGCTAGCTTCTAGTTACCTTCCTACTTACTTCCAAGCTACAACTACGCCAAATCCTTACCTTTACTTCCACTGCTAGAACCTACAAAGATGACATTAACTTCAAACGTAAGCGAAAACGCTTAGTAAGTATACAAGATATAATCAACATCACATTTACATGAGGTTGGTGATTACCACCGACCGTAACATTAACAAGGAGCATCAAGTGGGATTATTACTCACCTTGACCAAGCAAGTAATATTTATATATAACATTTCATATCTAGTATTGGATCCAAGCTAACGCATCATTACAAGCTCCATAAAAATCACATTAACATAATCATAACATTAATAGCATAACATTTACCAAGATTATACTCATATACTTACCTCAAATTCCTACTAGCTTCTTACTTGCTTGAGTTGGGCTTCTATAGTGATTCCTATTACACAATTAACCTTAATTAGTACTAGTAACTATGGGAATCATAGTTTTCATCACCTTAATTCATTATAACCAAAATCTATACATGAACCCTAATTTCTTACTTTGGGGAAACTTACTTACTTGATTAGTAAAATACAATTAAGGAGTCTATAAAGCTTCTTGATCACTTCTTGATGATAGATTCAAGCTCAATTTCTAGTCTTGATCTTCCCTCCTATTTCTTCTCCAAAGGTCGACACATAGAACACTCCCAACTTTTTCAGACAATTCTAAAACTAGATATTTAATAAGTGCTAGTTACTAGTTTGGCCTCTTGGCAATAGTAGTCCCCATAGTTCTATTCTTCTCATTTAGCCACACTTTAAGTTATAAATAATCCCTAACATATTCACTTAGCATAATATTTACTTAAATGGTACCTTGACGGGGTACGGGTGTAACAATTCTCCCCTCCTTAAAATGAGAGTTCGTCCCCGAACTCTACTCGTGAAATAAGTGAGGATACTTGGTCTTCATTTTCTCTTCCGTTTCCCACCTAATACTCGTACCCTTACGATGCCTCCATTGGACTTTTACTAACGGGATCTCTTTATTTCTCAATTGTCGTACTTTTCTCCCTAGAATCGCTTCCGGTACGTCCTTTTGAGAAAGCAACTCCGGGTCTATTTCAATGTCGTCTAAGGTGACCACACTCGTTTCGTCCGCCAAACACTTCCTTAAGTATGACACGTGAAAGGTATTGTGAATACCCCTCATTTCTTCGGGTAATTCCAACACATATGCTACTTCGCCTACTCGTTTCAAGATTTTGAAAGGTCCTATAAACCGAGGACTAAGTTTCCCTTTGTTTTTGAATCTAAAAACGCCTTTCCACGGGGAAACCTTTAACATAACTAGATCACCCACCTCGAATTCGATTGGTCTTCTTCGGTTGTCGGCATAACTTTTCCACCTATCTTGTGCCGCCTTAAGTCTTGCACGAATCATTTCTATCTTTTCCGTTGTAGCTAACACTACATCCGTACTCGCCAATTCCCGTCTTCCTACTTCTTCCCAACACACAGGTGTTCTACACCTCCTACCATAAAGCATTTCATAGGGTGGCATATCTATACTCACATGGTAGCTTATTATAGGCGAATTCAACTAAAGGCAAATGATCGTCCCAATTGCCTCCAAAGTCGATCATACAAGCTCGTAACATATCCTCCAACATTTGAATCGTCCTTTCGCTTTGCCCATCGGTTTGAGGATGAAAGGCCGTACTCATATGTAGTTTCGTACCTAGCTCTTCTTGGAAATCTTGCCAAAAGTTGGATGTGAAACGTCCATCTCTATCGGAGACTATAGAAATGGGTACCTCATGACATGCGATTATCTCATTAACGTAAATCTTTGCTAGCTTATGAACGGCATATTTTCTCGGATTGGAATAAAATGAGCACTCTTGGTTAGGCGATCTACTATAACCCAAATCTTGTCGTTCTTCTTTTTCGTCCTTGGCAATTTTGTAATGAAGTCCATTGTGATCTTTTCCCACTTTCAAACCGGAATATCCAAAGGTTGAACTTTTCCATACGGCTTTTGATGCTCGGCTTTGACCTTCAAACAAGTCAAACACTTCTCAACGTACTTTACACAATCTCTTTTCATACCCGGCCACCAATAGTTCTTCTTCAAATCGCGGTACATCTTTGTAGCTCCCGGATGAATAGAATATTTCGATTTGTGTGCTTCTTCTAGAATCAATTCCTTGATGTTACTACGAAAAGGGATATAAACCCTTCCATACCGAGTCTTAATTCCTCGACTATCTTCTTCGAGATGTGGAATGTGGGAAGTGATATGCTCACCTTCCCTATTTTCTTCTTTCAATGCCTCCTCTTGAGCTAACTTGATCTTATCAAAAAGGTCGGTTGTGACAACCATCCGTAACGAATGAACCCTAGTAACTTCATTTTGATCCTTTCGGCTCAACGCATCCGCCACAACATTCGCTTTACCAGGATGGTAGCGAATTTCGCAATCGTAGTCTTTCAACAAGTCTAACCATCTTCGTTGTCTCATGTTGGGATCTTTCTTATCAAGGAAATATTGAAGACTTCGATGGTCGGTGTAAATTACAAACTTGACACCATACAAGTAATGCCTCCAAAGTTTTAAAGCAAAAACCACAGCCGCAAACTCAAGATCGTGAGTCGCATAATTTTCTTCATGCTTCTTTAGTTGTCTTGAGGCGTAAGCAATCACTTTTCCCCTTTGCATAAGAACACATCCAAGACCGGAATAAGACGCGTCGCTATAAACCACCATATCTTCGGTCCCCTCCGGCAATACTAGAACCGGTGCTTCACACAACTTCCTCCGTAGAGTACAAAAGGCTTTGTCTTGTTCTTCACCTCACTCAAAGGTAGCGTTCTTCTTAGTAAGTTTTGTTAGAGATGACGCGATTTTGGAGAAGTCTTGAATAAACCTCCTATAATATCCCGCAAGGCCAAGAAAACTTCAGATCTCACCAACATTCCTTGGTGCATGCCATTTCATTACGGCTTCTACCTTTGAAGGATCGACTTTGATACCATCGGCATTAATAACATGACCAAGGAACTGAACTTCTCGCAACCAAAATTCACATTTCGAGAATTTAGCATACAATCTTTCTTTTCTCAACGTTTCAAGAATTTCTCGAAGATGTAGTTCATGTTCTTCCTTGCTCTTAGAATAGATAAGGATATCATCAATGAACACTATAACGAATTTATCCAACATCGGTCTACATACACGGTTCATGAGATCCATGAAAACTGCAGGTGCGTTCATAAGACCAAATGGCATAACCGTAAACTCGTAATGTCCATATCGGGTCCTAAAGGCCGTCTTAGGAATGTCTTCTTCTCGAACCTTCAATTGATGATAACCCGAATGGAGATCGATCTTGGAAAACCACTGCGCACCTTGAAGTTGATCAAAGAGGTCATCGATTCTTGGTAACGGATACACATTTTTCACCGTGACTTTATTCAACTCGCGGTAGTCGATGCACATCCGCATACTACCATCTTTCTTTTTAACAAATAAGATTGGAGCTCCCCATGGCGAACTACTAGGACGAATGAAACCCTTGTCAAGCAATTCTTGAAGTTGACTCATCAACTCCTTCATTTCGGATGGAGCAAGGCGATAGGGAGTTTTAGCAATAGGGGTAGCACCCGGAACAAGATCAATACGGAATTCGACTTGCCTTTCGGGTGGAATACCCGGCAAGTCTTCCGGAAAAACATCACGAAATTCATTCACAACCGGAACATCATCGATATTTTTCTCCTCAAAGCTCGTATCTACCACGTGAGCCATGAAGGCATAACAACCATGTGATAAATATCTCCTAGCCTTCATTACGGAGCATAACTTTAGTTCACCTTTTCTTTTATCTCCATAAATAATCATTTCACGGCCGCTAGGATTCACAACTCGAATGATCTTTTGGCTACAAAGGATAGCCGCGTTATGTTTGTCAAGCCAATCCATACCAATAACAATATCAAATTCCCCGAGCATAATGGGGATTAAGTCGATCTTAAAGACACTTTCATCAATCTCTATCTCTACGTCTCGATATACATTAGTCACAACAACGATTTTACTATCGGCTATTTCAACTTCTAGGGGTATCGGAAGTTTAGCTAGTGGGGAAGTTATTTGCTTGCTAAAGTCATAAGACACGAAAGAAACACTAGCACCCGAATCATACAAAACCAGAGCGGGTATGGAATTAACAAGATGAATACCTGTGATGACATCGGTCCCCGATTTGGCTTCTTCGACACTCATTTGATAGACTCGAGCTGTTGGTTTTGGAATCTCCACTTTCACTTCCTTGACGGTTCTCAAAGGCTTTGCTTCAATCGCCTTTGTTTTCGGGCAATCCTTCAACCTATGCCCTATCCCATTACACCCATAGCATACTATCATCGGCTTGGTACAATCTTTGCTTTGATGATCTAAAGCTCCACACTTGTAACAACCCGGCGTATTACGCCTACATTCCCCAAGATGAAACTTACCACACTTTGAACATGCTACCTTAGTCTTGTTTCCCACACTCTTCTTGCCATGGTCAAATTTGGCTTTCTTCCCATCTCTATCCGCAAACTCTATCTTCCTTTTTGGTTCTTTCGCCTCTTTCTCCTTCCTCCTAAGTAAGTCCGCTTCCCTTACCCTAGCTCTACTCAAAAGATCCTCCAACGTAGTACATTTGAATGGTGAAATCACCTCACGAATATCATCCTTGAGCATCCTTTGGAACTTGTCAACCTTAAGCTTGTCATTCCCGAGATACTCGGGACAATAAGGAATCATGTCATTAAACGTCTTCCACAACTCATTTACCGTTTCGCTAGTTTGAGTGAGAGATTGGAATTTCTCTCGAATTTTGTCAACCTCTTCAACCGGAGCATACTCGGCACTAAACAACTCCTTAAATTCTTTCCACGTACAAGTCTCCACCCAAGGTTCACCTTTCTCACACACTTTTCCTTCCCACCATGTCTTAGCACTATCACGAAGAAAATTAGTAGCATAGATAACCTTCTTCCTTTCTTCGCAACCACTAGTACGAAAAGCGCCTTCCACCGCCGTGATCCACCTATTACTAACAATGGGGTCAAGAACACCGGTAAATCGTGGCACATCACAAGCCGTGAAGTCCCGATAAGTAGCTTTGTCGTTCTTAGGTTCTTTTGCCACTCCACATTCTTTCTTAAATTCCTTAAACTCTTCCTTCATTAGCTCCTTAAGATTTTGCGTCGTTTGTTTGACATAGTAGGGCATTGCTTGTTCAATAGCCTTACCCACTCTTTTTGCTAACATTATGTCTAGGGCTTTCATTTCATCTCCCGTGAAGCCTCTAAAGTCAGGGCCTCCGGAGTTTGAGGAAGAACTTTCATTATCCTTATTAGCATTACCCGAATCACTTGCCGAAGTTTCGGCATGCTTGGAAGCCGTGGCTTTCGCGACTTCCTTTTGGTGAGGAGTTTCCATTTCTTCTTACTGAAAGATTAGCAATTTACAACATTAAACGCAATTATGAATACTTAACCAATGCATGAATGACATTTCTATCTTGTTCTAGCACCCTAGCTTGTCACTCATGTATGATCTAAATGATTTCAATTTCACATATGTCCCGTATTTTCATCACTACGGTGGCCAGGCGTAGTCATGAAAATATTGAACATATGGGTCCTCTAAATCATCCAAACAATACACAAATAACAAACACTAGCTCTAACCGCATCTATACAAGGCCTAAGTCTAGGAAATCCTAAAGTGAAATCCTAAATCTCTTATACCGAAGCTCTGATACCAAGTTGTAACGCCCCGTGACCACTTATACCAAAAATTTTGAACTTTATACGCGGAAACGATTGACTAAAACGGACTTATACAATTTCTTCATTTAATGACCAAAACATATAACATTTAACCTTTTTAAACATACTTGCAAGAACATATAATCGAAGACCCTTCAAAACATTTCACTGAATTTTCTAACATAACCTGACAACCTTACTGAGACCAAGATACGCCGTATCCTTTTCAGGGATACGCCGCATCAATGCTGAGAGGCGATACTCCGTATCAATCTTAAGTGATACGCCGTATTGTCCTAAACTCGGATACGCCGCATCTATTGAATTAGATACGCCGCATCGACCCACTGAGACAGACAATTTCAGAAAATAGCTACGATGCACCATATCCCAAAAGGAGATGCGCCGCATCACCTGTTACGCCGTATCTCAAAGGAGATGCGCCGTATCTACCCTGCACCACAGGATTTCTGGACAGACCTACTGATCAAAATTTGCACAATCAAAATCCTCGGCTGGAAACCCGACCTCCCGGACTCGAAACTTGACGAAACTTTCCAGAATCCTTTAGTATATCTGTAAGATTAATTTCATTCAAAAACATCACCCGTTTGACCACCCGTAATAGTACTTCAAAATTTGACGGGTTTTGCATTAACACCCAAATTGACCCATTACACTACAAGACCATTTATACTACCACCAATTCACAAATAACTTGACCATAACCATTAACTTAACATATCAAAAGCGTTCCATGCATACATGACCCGTTAACATCTCAAAATGGGTAGAAGCATACTTATACCAAACACCCCTTAAAACGTCTAGAACTACCAACATGTACCATAGAGACTTCATGACTTACACACATAATTAACCCATAATTTAGACGTCAAGACATGACCGTGAACTAAAAAATGACCATATAAAAGAAGTGTACCCACGACACAAAAGAACACTTGGGGGCTTCCAACTTCAATACGCTTGGTCCAAAAGAGATCTGATCTTCTAAGCTAGCTTCTAGTTACCTTCCTACTTACTTCCAAGCTACAACTACGCCAAATCCTTACCTTTACTTCCACTGCTAGAACCTACAAAGATGACATTAACTTCAAACGTAAGCGAAAACGCTTAGTAAGTATACAAGATATAATCAACATCACATTTACATGAGGTTGGTGATTACCACCGACCGTAACATTAACAAGGAGCATCAAGTGGGATTATTACTCACCTTGACCAAGCAAGTAATATTTATATATAACATTTCATATCTAGTATTGGATCCAAGCTAACGCATCATTACAAGCTCCATAAAAATCACATTAACATAATCATAACATTAATAGCATAACATTTACCAAGATTATACTCATATACTTACCTCAAATTCCTACTAGCTTCTTACTTGCTTGAGTTGGGCTTCTATAGTGATTCCTATTACACAATTAACCTTAATTAGTACTAGTAACTATGGGAATCATAGTTTTCATCACCTTAATTCATTATAACCAAAATCTATACATGAACCCTAATTTCTTACTTTGGGGAAACTTACTTACTTGATTAGTAAAATACAATTAAGGAGTCTATAAAGCTTCTTGATCACTTCTTGATGATAGATTCAAGCTCAATTTCTAGTCTTGATCTTCCCTCCTATTTCTTCTCCAAAGGTCGACACATAGAACACTCCCAACTTTTTCAGACAATTCTAAAACTAGATATTTAATAAGTGCTAGTTACTAGTTTGGCCTCTTGGCAATAGTAGTCCCCATAGTTCTATTCTTCTCATTTAGCCACACTTTAAGTTATAAATAATCCCTAACACATTCACTTAGCATAATATTTACTTAAATGGTACCTTGACGGGGTACGGGTGTAACAATTCTCCCCTCCTTAAAATGAGAGTTCGTCCCCGAACTCTACTCGTGAAATAAGTGAGGATACTTGGTCTTCATTTTCTCTTCCGTTTCCCACCTAATACTCGTACCCTTACGATGCCTCCATTGGACTTTTACTAACGGGATCTCTTTATTTCTCAATTGTCGTACTTTTCTCCCTAGAATCGCTTCCGGCATGTCCTTTTGAGAAAGCAACTCCGGGTCTATTTCAATGTCGTCTAAGGTGACCACACTCGTTTCGTCCGCCAAACACTTCCTTAAGTATGACACGTGAAAGGTATTGTGAATACCCCTCATTTCTTCGGGTAATTCCAACACATATGCTACTTCGCCTACTCGTTTCAAGATTTTGAAAGGTCCTATAAACCGAGGACTAAGTTTCCCTTTGTTTTTGAATCTAAAAACGCCTTTCCACGGGGAAACCTTTAACATAACTAGATCACCCACCTCGAATTCGATTGGTCTTCTTCGGTTGTCGGCATAACTTTTCCACCTATCTTGTGCCGCCTTAAGTCTTGCACGAATCATTTCTATCTTTTCCGTTGTAGCTAACACTACATCCGTACTCGCCAATTCCCGTCTTCCTACTTCTTCCCAACACACAGGTGTTCTACACCTCCTACCATAAAGCATTTCATAGGGTGGCATATCTATACTCACATGGTAGCTTATTATAGGCGAATTCAACTAAAGGCAAATGATCGTCCCAATTGCCTCCAAAGTCGATCATACAAGCTCGTAACATATCCTCCAACATTTGAATCGTCCTTTCGCTTTGCCCATCGGTTTGAGGATGAAAGGCCGTACTCATATGTAGTTTCGTACCTAGCTCTTCTTGGAAATCTTGCCAAAAGTTGGATGTGAAACGTCCATCTCTATCGGAGACTATAGAAATGGGTACCTCATGACATGCGATTATCTCATTAACGTAAATCTTTGCTAGCTTATGAACGGCATATTTTCTCGGATTGGAATAAAATGAGCACTCTTGGTTAGGCGATCTACTATAACCCAAATCTTGTCGTTCTTCTTTTTCGTCCTTGGCAATTTTGTAATGAAGTCCATTGTGATCTTTTCCCACTTTCAAACCGGAATATCCAAAGGTTGAACTTTTCCATACGGCTTTTGATGCTCGGCTTTGACCTTCAAACAAGTCAAACACTTCTCAACGTACTTTACACAATCTCTTTTCATACCCGGCCACCAATAGTTCTTCTTCAAATCGCGGTACATCTTTGTAGCTCCCGGATGAATAGAATATTTCGATTTGTGTGCTTCTTCTAGAATCAATTCCTTGATGTTACTACGAAAAGGGATATAAACCCTTCCATACCGAGTCTTAATTCCTCGACTATCTTCTTCGAGATGTGGAATGTGGGAAGTGATATGCTCACCTTCCCTATTTTCTTCTTTCAATGCCTCCTCTTGAGCTAACTTGATCTTATCAAAAAGGTCGGTTGTGACAACCATCCGTAACGAATGAACCCTAGTAACTTCATTTTGATCCTTTCGGCTCAACGCATCCGCCACAACATTCGCTTTACCAGGATGGTAGCGAATTTCGCAATCGTAGTCTTTCAACAAGTCTAACCATCTTCGTTGTCTCATGTTGGGATCTTTCTTATCAAGGAAATATTGAAGACTTCGATGGTCGGTGTAAATTACAAACTTGACACCATACAAGTAATGCCTCCAAAGTTTTAAAGCAAAAACCACAGCCGCAAACTCAAGATCGTGAGTCGCATAATTTTCTTCATGCTTCTTTAGTTGTCTTGAGGCGTAAGCAATCACTTTTCCCCTTTGCATAAGAACACATCCAAGACCGGAATAAGACGCGTCGCTATAAACCACCATATCTTCGGTCCCCTCCGGCAATACTAGAACCGGTGCTTCACACAACTTCCTCCGTAGAGTACAAAAGGCTTTGTCTTGTTCTTCACCTCACTCAAAGGTAGCGTTCTTCTTAGTAAGTTTTGTTAGAGATGACGCGATTTTGGAGAAGTCTTGAATAAACCTCCTATAATATCCCGCAAGGCCAAGAAAACTTCAGATCTCACCAACATTCCTTGGTGCATGCCATTTCATTACGGCTTCTACCTTTGAAGGATCGACTTTGATACCATCGGCATTAATAACATGACCAAGGAACTGAACTTCTCGCAACCAAAATTCACATTTCGAGAATTTAGCATACAATCTTTCTTTTCTCAACGTTTCAAGAATTTCTCGAAGATGTAGTTCATGTTCTTCCTTGCTCTTAGAATAGATAAGGATATCATCAATGAACACTATAACGAATTTATCCAACATCGGTCTACATACACGGTTCATGAGATCCATGAAAACTGCAGGTGCGTTCATAAGACCAAATGGCATAACCGTAAACTCGTAATGTCCATATCGGGTCCTAAAGGCCGTCTTAGGAATGTCTTCTTCTCGAACCTTCAATTGATGATAACCCGAATGGAGATCGATCTTGGAAAACCACTGCGCACCTTGAAGTTGATCAAAGAGGTCATCGATTCTTGGTAACGGATACACATTTTTCACCGTGACTTTATTCAACTCGCGGTAGTCGATGCACATCCGCATACTACCATCTTTCTTTTTAACAAATAAGATTGGAGCTCCCCATGGCGAACTACTAGGACGAATGAAACCCTTGTCAAGCAATTCTTGAAGTTGACTCATCAACTCTTTCATTTCGGATGGAGCAAGGCGATAGGGAGTTTTAGCAATAGGGGTAGCACCCGGAACAAGATCAATACGGAATTCGACTTGCCTTTCGGGTGGAATACCCGGCAAGTCTTCCGGAAAAACATCACGAAATTCATTCCGGAACATCATCGATATTTTTCTCCTCAAAGCTCGTATCTACCACGTGAGCCATGAAGGCATAACAACCATGTGATAAATATCTCCTAGCCTTCATTACGGAGCATAACTTTAGTTCACCTTTTCTTTTATCTCCATAAATAATCATTTCACGGCCGCTAGGATTCACAACTCGAATGATCTTTTGGCTACAAAGGATAGCCGCGTTATGTTTGTCAAGCCAATCCATACCAATAACAATATCAAATTCCCCGAGCATAATGGGGATTAAGTCGATCTTAAAGACACTTTCATCAATCTCTATCTCTACGTCTCGATATACATTAGTCACAACAACGATTTTACTATCGGCTATTTCAACTTCTAGGGGTATCGGAAGTTTAGCTAGTGGGGAAGTTATTTGCTTGCTAAAGTCATAAGACACGAAAGAAACACTAGCACCCGAATCATACAAAACCAGAGCGGGTATGGAATTAACAAGATGAATACCTGTGATGACATCGGTCCCCGATTTGGCTTCTTCGACACTCATTTGATAGACTCGAGCTGTTGGTTTTGGAATCTCCACTTTCACTTCCTTGACGGTTCTCAAAGGCTTTGCTTCAATCGCCTTTGTTTTCGGGCAATCCTTCAACCTATGCCCTATCCCATTACACCCATAGCATACTATCATCGGCTTGGTACAATCTTTGCTTTGATGATCTAAAGCTCCACACTTGTAACAACCCGGCGTATTACGCCTACATTCCCCAAGATGAAACTTACCACACTTTGAACATGCTACCTTAGTCTTGTTTCCCACACTCTTCTTGCCATGGTCAAATTTGGCTTTCTTCCCATCTCTATCCGCAAACTCTATCTTCCTTTTTGGTTCTTTCGCCTCTTTCTCCTTCCTCCTAAGTAAGTCCGCTTCCCTTACCCTAGCTCTACTCAAAAGATCCTCCAACGTAGTACATTTGAATGGTGAAATCACCTCACGAATATCATCCTTGAGCATCCTTTGGAACTTGTCAACCTTAAGCTTGTCATTCCCGAGATACTCGGGACAATAAGGAATCATGTCATTAAACGTCTTCCACAACTCATTTACCGTTTCGCTAGTTTGAGTGAGAGATTGGAATTTCTCTCGAATTTTGTCAACCTCTTCAACCGGAGCATACTCGGCACTAAACAACTCCTTAAATTCTTTCCACGTACAAGTCTCCACCCAAGGTTCACCTTTCTCACACACTTTTCCTTCCCACCATGTCTTAGCACTATCACGAAGAAAATTAGTAGCATAGATAACCTTCTTCCTTTCTTCGCAACCACTAGTACGAAAAGCGCCTTCCACCGCCGTGATCCACCTATTACTAACAATGGGGTCAAGAACACCGGTAAATCGTGGCACATCACAAGCCGTGAAGTCCCGATAAGTAGCTTTGTCGTTCTTAGGTTCTTTTGCCACTCCACATTCTTTCTTAAATTCCTTAAACTCTTCCTTCATTAGCTCCTTAAGATTTTGCGTCGTTTGTTTGACATAGTAGGGCATTGCTTGTTCAATAGCCTTACCCACTCTTTTTGCTAACATTATGTCTAGGGCTTTCATTTCATCTCCCGTGAAGCCTCTAAAGTCAGGGCCTCCGGAGTTTGAGGAAGAACTTTCATTATCCTTATTAGCATTACCCGAATCACTTGCCGAAGTTTCGGCATGCTTGGAAGCCGTGGCTTTCGCGACTTCCTTTTGGTGAGGAGTTTCCATTTCTTCTTACTGAAAGATTAGCAATTTACAACATTAAACGCAATTATGAATACTTAACCAATGCATGAATGACATTTCTATCTTGTTCTAGCACCCTAGCTTGTCACTCATGTATGATCTAAATGATTTCAATTTCACATATGTCCCGTATTTTCATCACTACGGTGGCCAGGCGTAGTCATGAAAATATTGAACATATGGGTCCTCTAAATCATCCAAACAATACACAAATAACAAACACTAGCTCTAACCGCATCTATACAAGGCCTAAGTCTAGGAAATCCTAAAGTGAAATCCTAAATCTCTTATACCGAAGCTCTGATACCAAGTTGTAACGCCCCGTGACCACTTATACCAAAAATTTTGAACTTTATACGCGGAAACGATTGACTAAAACGGACTTATACAATTTCTTCATTTAATGACCAAAACATATAACATTTAACCTTTTTAAACATACTTGCAAGAACATATAATCGAAGACCCTTCAAAACATTTCACTGAATTTTCTAACATAACCTGACAACCTTACTGAGACCAAGATACGCCGTATCCTTTTCAGGGATACGCCGCATCAATGCTGAGAGGCGATACTCCGTATCAATCTTAAGTGATACGCCGTATTGTCCTAAACTCGGATACGCCGCATCTATTGAATTAGATACGCCGCATCGACCCACTGAGACAGACAATTTCAGAAAATAGCTACGATGCACCATATCCCAAAAGGAGATGCGCCGCATCACCTGTTACGCCGTATCTCAAAGGAGATGCGCCGTATCTACCCTGCACCACAGGATTTCTGGACAGACCTACTGATCAAAATTTGCACAATCAAAATCCTCGGCTGGAAACCCGACCTCCCGGACTCGAAACTTGACGAAACTTTCCAGAATCCTTTAGTATATCTGTAAGATTAATTTCATTCAAAAACATCACCCGTTTGACCACCCGTAATAGTACTTCAAAATTTGACGGGTTTTGCATTAACACCCAAATTGACCCATTACACTACAAGACCATTTATACTACCACCAATTCACAAATAACTTGACCATAACCATTAACTTAACATATCAAAAGCGTTCCATGCATACATGACCCGTTAACATCTCAAAATGGGTAGAAGCATACTTATACCAAACACCCCTTAAAACGTCTAGAACTACCAACATGTACCATAGAGACTTCATGACTTACACACATAATTAACCCATAATTTAGACGTCAAGACATGACTGTGAACTAACAAAATGACCATATAAAAGAAGTGTACCCACGACACAAAAGAACACTTGGGGGCTTCCAACTTCAATACGCTTGGTCCAAAAGAGATCCGATCTTCTAAGCTAGCTTCTAGTTACCTTCCTACTTACTTCCAAGCTACAACTACGCCAAATCCTTACCTTTACTTCCACCGCTAGAACCTACAAAGATGACATTAACTTCAAACGTAAGCGAAAACGCTTAGTAAGTATACAAGATATAATCAACATCACATTTGCATAAGGTTGGTGATTACCACCAACCGTAACATTAACAAGGAGCATCAAGTGGGATTATTACTCACCTTGACCAAGCAAGTAATATTTATATATAACATTTCATATCTAGCATTGGATCCAAGCTAACGCATCATTACAAGCTCCATAAAAATCACATTAATATAATCATAACATTAATAGCATAACATTTACCAAGATTATACTCATATACTTACCTCAAATTCCTACTAGCTTCTTACTTGCTTGAGTTGGGCTTCTATAGTGATTCCTATTACACAATTAACCTTAATTAGTACTAGTAACTATGGGAATCATAGTTTTCATCACCTTAATTCATTATACCCAAAATCTATACATGAACCCTAATTTCTTACTTTGGGAAAACTTACTTACTTGATTAGTAAAATACAATTAAGGAGTCTATAAAGCTTCTTGATCAATTCTTGATGATAGATTCAAGCTCAATTTCTAGTCTTGATCTTCCCTCCTATTTCTTCTCCAAAGGTCGACACATAGAACACTCCCAACTTTTTCAGACAATTCTAAAACTAGATATTTAATAAGTGCTAGTTACTAGTTTGGCCTCTTGGCAATAGTAGTCCCCATAGTTCTATTCTTATCATTTAGCCACACTTTAAGTTATAAATAATCCCTAACACATTCACTTAACATAATATTTACTTAAATGGTACCTTGACGGTGTACGGGTGTAACAGATGTATCCAAAACTGAATACGGTTATTCATATAATCAGGGTCTATAGCACGAGAAGCTAGCACACTCGATGAAAAATGCAGTCTTTTCATCAAACGATAACCGAATACCAAGCTTTTTGTTTTGTAGGTACTGATGAAGGAAACTGCTCCTGATCCACCATAAGTATCTCAACATCTTCACTCCACATATTTATACTTTAATGACTCATCATCATCAAGTTAAAGATAAAGAAATTAGAGATAAAGAACTACATCAAAGTCAAGAAGTCAAGAACAAATCAAGATGATGTTAAAAGAAGAAATGATGAAAGATATATGAGTAAAGATCAATGTTTAAAGACCAAGTGGTATGAGTATGTCGGAGAAGGTGAAAAAACAAACACTTGAAGATATTGATTGAAGGCAAGATAGGAAAGAAATTTATCCAATGATCACAAAGCATGAAAGGAACAAAAAAGAAATCAAGTGTGCTCAAGTATCAAGAACTTAAGACTCAAGAGCCAAGAAACGAAGATAAAGTTTTTGATAAATGACCACCCCTTAGGAGGAGATTGTTAGCGTTAGAAGTGATGGTCATTTATGTATATCGAACCTTGTAACGTTATATGATTATGTAATAGACTAGTTAAGGGTAAACGGGCTTAGATATCTAATGTTAGTTCTTGTATAGGTCCAATCTATAAGCTCGGCCCATCAAGCCTATCAAGGCTCGTCTATGTAACTATAATAGACGCCTAAGCCCCTCATTTGTGAGGGGGTGAAGTGCATAATCAAAGAGAAGTTTCACATAGCATCCTCCTCCCTCTCTCTAGAACTCTCTCTCACTAGGTCTTTCTCTCTCTAGGTTCTTATATACAAACACCATATAAATCAAGATAAATGTGAATGATTCACTATGTTAGAGACCTAACAGATCATATTCAAATTGAATACCTTTCATTTCAAGCCACATGACCCGGGAGTACCTTCATAAGCTGTCTTTCAGCGATTCAATTTAAAAAACCCATCAATGTCCAGTAACGTAACTTTAGAAAGACGATTGTAGCTATTTGCATCACAACATTTCACGATTGTTCCATGAGGCCCCCATTGTGAAAGTTTATGAACAGAAACAAGACGTTTTTAAAGCCAAAACAGAGAGAAGCTTCTCTCTGAACATAAGCTCTTTGTCAATGATAAGAGCCGAAAGGTTGAGCACAGCCTCTCGGGGTTGACGTTTGGTTGAAGCTCGATCTTTCGTAAAATCTGAGTTGGACAGTCGGGTTGTACCCTGAGATGTGGACTTCGCGAACAACACTTTATATTATATAGATAGATAAATTTATAATCATGTAAAAATCATCTAAATTATTAAAAAAACTAATAGTAACAAAGTATGAAATAACTTGAAAGTAACCAATCCAAACAAATAGAGTTCGATTGATTCACGGCCCATTATAAACTCCATAACAAAGTGACACGCTTTCCCCATTCTCACACACAATTGTCATACATACATACTCGTCTCCACATTCACATCAAACCCTAACAAACATTCAAACCCTAGCCCCAAATACCTTTCTTCTCATCGGTAGTAATATTCTTCTTCTTATTTACTTTATATATACTCTACGTATTTGACCTTCTTATCTAATTCTATACGCATTCTTTTATTCTTCTTCTTATTGTATATATGTTACGTATACTCTTTTTATAACCTAACTTTTTATTCTTCTCATAGTTATATTCATTTCTGCGATTGTTTCGAAATGATGTATGTTTATTCGGTTATCAGTTTTTATGTTTTGATTGTTAATTTATCTAGTTATGTTGATGTATGAGTGAGTTTATTTAGTTTATGTAAGTTAGGTAGGCTGTTAAGGGAAAGGCGTATATATTACGGCTTTACGCTGTGATGGTTAAGCGAAACGGTGTTTGTTTACACTGACTATTATAAGCGAATTGCATATAGTTTGCGCTGAATGTTTGTGTGTTAGTTTCTAAGTGAGTTCTAGCGGTTCATTGTGGTTGATGTTTGTATGTATATTTGGTAATAAGTTTGCTGTATTTTGATTGTATTTGTCTGATTTTGATGCTGTTGATTGTTAGTTTGTGTAGTTATGTTGTTTTTGTGGAAATGAAACTGTATGAATTAAAATTTAGCAAAAACGGCGTCTAGTTAGGTTTGGTGCTAATAACTGAAATGTCGGGTGTTTATGCTGAGGATTATAGGCAAAACAGTGTCTATTTACGCTGACGATTTCAAGCAAAACGTTGTTTTAGTGAAGCGGCGTCTTTCCGCACTGATTGATATAAGCGAAATGATGTCTAGTTAGGTTGATGATTTCAAGCAAAATGGTGTCTATTTTACGCTGACATTTTAAGTGGAACAGCGGCTTTTTAAGCTGCTGACGTTAAGCGAAACATCTTCGATTAACGCTGGTGATTTAATGCTAAACTGTCTATTTGCAATGATTATTTAAGCGAAACGGCGTCTATCAACGCTGATGATTTTGAGCGAAACTGTCTATCTGCACTGATCATTTTAAGTGAAACGGCTTCGGTTTATGCTGAAGCTTTTAAGCGAAATTGTCTATTTGCACTGATTATTTTAAGTGAAACGGTGTCTATTTACACTGATGATTTTAAAGCAAAAAGGTGTCTATTCACGCTGATGATTTGTAGCAAAACGGTGTATTTACGGTGATTATATTAAGGAAAACGGTGTCTGTTTTTGCTGATGATTTTATGCGAAACAGTTTATTTACATGTTTTTGTTTATGATGATAGGCTATTAGGCTCTATCATGCTGTTCAAGGTTTTTGTATATGTTGATGATTATATGCAAAAGTGTTTTCTAGTTACTTGATTTTGTTGATAGATTTGTTTTCGAGTTTGTTTCTCTATTAATTTGTATGGTTTGTGTTTATTATAGATTAACGAGTCAAAGTAGGATGGAAGATTTTTATATATATTTTGTAATTTTGATGTCTATGATGTTGATCTTAAATGTGTCTGTATATTGATGCATGCGTGAATATGTTGCATTAATGATTGTAATTGAAAGAGTGTATTGGTGACTTTATTTTTGTCTATAAAATTGCACAATATTCTGTCTATGGACGCTTTTAAGCAAAACAGCTTATGAGTTGCTTGATTTTTGTTCATAGATATGTTTTCGACCATGCTTTTATATTTGTCTGTGTTTGTTTATTGGCATATGACTAATAGTTGGTTTTTAAACAGTTCACCGTCGGACTTTATGCTTCCTGGAAAGAGATCAGGTGGAGGAGAGGTAGCAGTGGATGATTTATTGATCAAGAGAACTAAGATCGACAGCTTGATCTCGTCAGCCGCTGCCACCACTGCCGCAGGAAGCACAAGCGTAGGGAATTCTTCGACTGTACCAACCATGGGAGGTGGAAACAACTCTAACGGTTCTACCAATGGTAAATTGCCGACTGGTGGTGAATCAAACAAATCGGAAATTGATGAGGATCTCCATAGCCGACAACTTGCAGTTTACGGTCGGGAAACTATGAGGCTGTTATCTGCATCTAATGTTCTAGTCTCTGGGATGCAGGGCCTTGGTGCTGAAGTTGGTGAGTCCACTGAGCTATAAAAATGTTGAAATTGTGTTTTATGTATGCCATTTTGTACCTTTTTGTGTTGTTCATTTGCTTTTTCTAAAAGATTTTTCTGCATATAATTTGGAGCCTCTGAGGAGAGGGTTACACAAACATTAGGGGGTGTTTGTTTAAGCTTATATGTGGCTTATGAGCTTATTTGTGTTTCGGTTTATATTTCATAATCCCCAAATTTCCGGCTTATTTTGAGACTCGTAGGCTTGTATAAGTTTTATTATTATATGATAAACTTATATAAGCCCCAAAGTCTTAAAATAAGCAGGAAAATTGAGGCTTATGAAAGATAAGCCGAAATCAAATAAACTCATAAGCCCACATATGAGCTTAAACAAACACCCTATTAGTTATGTGTGTGCATGAAATATTTGAGAAGGCTGTTAGCTTGTATGCCAGTTAAATATATAATTAATTATGTCTTTAGAGAAGTAATTCTTTCCATGAGCGTGTAAGTCATGTTTTAGCTTGAGATGTTTGATAGTCATTTCGTAACCTCATTGGATCTACATTGTATGCTATATTGTAGGGCTATGTTTATTGAAATCCATATCGTATTCAAAATAACACTGCACACCCGAACTTTGGTTGTTTGTTGGCTTTAAGAGAGCATGGACTCTTAGTTTATCATTGTAAGTTGTTTGTTGAGACTACAAGCAATAGTATATCAAGAAATGTGAGATTTATGCTTCTTATCGACTTATCTAGGATTTTCCTGCTGTTAAAAAGTCATCTACAGATTTATTTATATGTTTATCTATGGCATGTGCTAATTATGAATTGCAATGCACTTTTTGCAGCAAAGAACCTTATTCTTGCTGGGTTCAAGTCTGTGACACTGCATGATGAGGGAACTGTTGAGTTGTGGGATTTGTCGAGTAATTTCATTTTTACGGAAGATGACCTGGGAAAGAACAGAGCTGTTGCTTCAATCCAGAAATTGCAAGAACTGAACAATGCTGTGGCTGTCTCTACTCTAACAACTGAATTAACTACAGAGCAGCTGTCTGAGTTTCAGGTAATCATTAGCATGTATTATCAGTATATGTATTTATTTTGCTGGTTTTCATAAAGTTGATACTTTGTGCATGTTTACATTTTATGATGCCAAAGTGCCATGTTTGATGAGTTTTAAATGATGATGTTTTTCTTCACAATTGGTTTATTTATTTTTTCATGTTAGCCTGGTTTATTTTGGCATTTCAAATTTTTTTCTAGAATTTGTATGAATGTGCCATCTTTTCATTTTTGGGTATAATTCAGTATGCAAGGCTGATTAGGAGCTAAACTACTAGCTTGTTTCTATGACGGGTGTGCAATACTGGTGGATAATAGTCTGAGAAAGCTGAAAGTCATGCTCTTGTTAAACAGCTTTGTAAATATATATACAATGAAAGATAATTTATGAAACTTGGCAGCTTAGGGTGATAGATGTTCTCAACATTTTATTGTTATTGAAAGATACCATTATCATAAGCTCTTGGTATCAACCCTTGCTCTCTCTACTTTACATAATTGGTAGTTCATCTGTTGCTATAGGAGCTCAGGGATGTCATCATGAAACCCTTTTAGAAGTCAAGTTAACGCAGTTTTCATCAAGTAATTTGGAAATCTCATATTTAGTTTGGTGCATTTGGAAATTTTTAGCAAGATGCATTTGGCGATGATCATATCAGGGTGTAAAACCCACAACCAGTTTCCTTGACTTTGATTTACAAAGATTTCCATATATTGTGTAGAATTGACAATGAAAACTAAGAAAGGTCTAGTTGCAGACGTGCTGCAGTAGGCTAAAATTGGAATCTGTTGATTAATAATAAATACAAAACAGTTTGACAATGAGCATCATCATGCATGCTATTTTGATTGAATACCTTGGATGTAATGTTCAACCTTTTGTTAATGCGCTCTTCTCTGTAAAAGTATCTCTGTAAAGGCGAGCATATATCCAGCTTTGTTATCATCTCTGTATCCCACTTCTCTATTCTTTAACTTCTATTTTTAATGAACTTAACATCATCTCAAGCATAAAACCAGCTTTTTCATCTCCGTTTTACTCAATTGCTAAAAGTTCTATTTGCAATAGATCATTGTACATTGTTGTGACTTTCAGTTGCTCAAATATTGATCTTGCTTTCATCTTATCATAAGCTTTGCTTGATTGAGTACAACATGAAATCTCTTGATTTTTCTGCTCATTTCTTCTTAGGAGTTGCAAGTTAATGGATGTTTGTTTCGAAAGTTTCATTTTGCAGTTTCAGATGCCTAATATTTCAGTTGTCTATCTAAAACATTTATTAGATGCATGAGACAAGAATGCATTAGAATTATTTTAAGTGATATCTTCAAGATCTGTAGCCTTACACATCCAGTTATTTGAGTTTTATAGACTATACTTTTTAGTAAGTTCATTTTCGAGACTGGAAATGTTGAACTAGACGCACTAAAGCTCTGTAGCATAAATTTGATTTTACTATTGCTATGATCTGTATATGCTTGTGTATTCGCTCTGATACTCATGTATCATTCGTTTTCTCTTCTGTTCTAGTGCAACACTAAGATTGCAAATTTGACCGTGTTAGTTATGCATTGGTTGATTTCGGATTATATAGGTCAAAGGTGTTGAAAGTCGCTAAAGTCAACCTCTAATGCATACATCCTTTTTTTAATAGTTTATGTTCCCATATTCACATCGTAAATGTAAAAAGATATGTTTGTAATTGTAATGACCACGTTTATTAGTTTCTTTATTTTTAAAATGGGCAAGTAGCGTTAGTCGCCTAGCCGGTCATGCCAATGTGACTAGCTCCTCCTTAAATTCGTTTGTATTATATGTTTGTTCGCTTGTTGAATACTAACTTCACAAATTTTCTTGCAGGCTGTAGTATTCACGGATATTGGTTTGGAGAAAGCAATTGAGTTTGATAATTTTTGCCATCAACACGAGCCTCCAATTCATTTTATTAAATCTGAAGTACGCGGTCTCTTTGGTAGCGTGTTTTGTGACTTCGGCCCTAAGTTCACTGTTACTGATGTAGACGGAAATGACCCATACACAGGCATCATTGCATCTATAAGCAACGATAATCCTCCACTCGTCACCTGTGTAGACGATGAACGGCTCGAGTTTCAAGATGGAGATCTAGTTGTATTTTCTGAAGTTCACGGGATGTCAGAACTAAATGACGGGAAGCCAAGAAAAGTAATAAATGCAAAACCTTATTCATTCAGTGTTGAAGAAGATACCACAAACTATGGTGAGTATAAAAAGGGTGGAATTGTCACTCAGTTGAAGCAACCAAAAGTGTTGAACTTCAAGCCATTGGAAGAAGCACTTAAAGATCCTGGTGAATTCCTTCTTAGTGATTTTTCTAAATTTGATCGACCTCCACTGTTACATTTGTTATTTCAAGCATTGGATAAGCTTGTATTAGAGCTGGGCCGATACCCTGTTGCTGGATCTGAAGAAGATGCTCAAAAATTCTTATCTTTGGTTACTAGCTTGAACGATGAATTGAAAGATGGAAAGATTGAACAGATTGATGAGAAAATTGTTAGAAGCTTTGCATTTGGTGCACGGGCTGTGCTGAACCCTATGGCAGCCATGTTTGGTGGTCTTGTTGGACAGGAAGTTGTGAAGGCGTGCTCCGGGAAGTTCCATCCACTACTTCAGGTTAGTTCTCATTAGCTGGGGCATCATGGGCGGGGCAAAACAAGTCACTTTTTGTCAATTGGGTTGACCTACAAACGTCTTTTTGTACACGTTTTTTCTTAGAAAGTTAATGCAGTCAATAATTGTTAAACTAGTGATCCAACTTTCTGGATCAAACACTCGTAGGATACAACATTTAAATAGACTTGGGTGACTTCTGTGCCTGTCAACGGGTTGGATTCAGCTGAATAGAAGCTTTTAATGTCTTAACATTTACAATGCAAGTCTTTGATGCGATTCATGTAAAATACTTCATAAAAAAACATCATTGAGCGACTTTCTACACGCTTAACCCATTTTTGTAAGCCAACATTTTCTATGTACCCTTTGACTCTAGATATAATAGATAACCTGAATCAACTCATTTATTGCTAATTGGGGCAAACTATCTCATCATTTTGTGTTTCTATGCTTATAAATTACCTTCTATGTTAACGAGAGTTCTGATTTCTGTTTTTGCTGCGCAGTTTTTCTATTTTGACTCTCTCAAGTCCCTTCCTGTTGAGCCGTTGGATCCCAATGACTTGAAGCCATTGAATACCCGTTATGATGCTCAGATCTCAGTCTTCGGGGCTAAACTTCAGAAACAGTTGGAGGAAGCTAAAGTTTTTGTTGTGGGTTCTGGTGCACTAGGCTGCGAGTTTTTAAAAAATCTAGCCTTGATGGGGGTATCATGTGGTAATGGCGGGAAACTAACCATTACTGATGATGATGTCATCGAGAAGAGCAATCTTAGCAGGCAGTTTCTTTTTCGAGACTGGAACATTGGTCAAGCTAAATCAACCGTTGCTGCAACAGCTGCTTGTTTGATAAACCCTAATTTTCATATCGAAGCACTTCAAAATCGTGCAAGCCCTGATAGTGAAAATGTGTTTAATGATACTTTTTGGGAGAATCTTAGTGTTGTTGTTAATGCTCTTGATAATGTGAATGCAAGGCTTTATATCGATCAGAGGTGCTTGTATTTTCAGAAGGCACTTTTAGAGTCAGGAACTTTAGGTGCCAAATGTAACACACAGATGGTCATTCCTCATTTGACAGAGAACTATGGTGCCTCCCGGGACCCACCTGAGAAACAGGCACCAATGTGCACAGTGCATTCATTCCCACACAACATTGACCACTGTTTGACTTGGGCTCGGTCAGAGTTTGAAGGGTTGCTTGAGAAGACACCAGCTGAAGCAAATGCTTATCTTTCAAATCCAACTGAATTTACTTCTGCAATGGAAAAAGCAGGCGATGCACAAGCAAGGGATAACTTGGAACGTGTCCTTGAATGCCTGGAGAAGGAGCGATGCGAATCATTTACTGATTGCATAACATGGGCCCGCCTCAAGTAATGTTCTTTTTCCTTTCGTACAAGTACTTGCAATTAGAAATTTTGCTTGAGGTTGGAACACTGGTGGGTTGGGTAACGGGTCAAATCCGGTTTGCATTAAATTGTGTAAATATGACTAAGAAAACTAAATTGTTGCAATGATAAACTAATCTTCTAAATAAAATGATTTAAAAGGTTATATGCTTAGTGAAGACACTTTGTCCCGAAACAACTCTTTTTATTTGTAATAAATTGTGCGTCAAATATGAATTTAAATTAGAAACCTTGAAACAAGCATTTCAAATATCATTACAGAAGCTTAACTGTAGATGACAACTAGCGTCTCAAATTAAAAACCTTGAAACAGGGGACACATACCTGTAGATGGCAACTAGCGTCTCAAATATCATTACAGAAGCTTAACTGAAACAACAATTTGGGATGCTTTTCTGCACAAAAACTACACTGTTGGGGTGATTTGCAACCAATTTGACACATACACTATTACACTTCCTTTTATCTGTTTTTTATTAATAATTTATTCGTTTAAACGTTTAGAGGAAAACCATAGTAATTTGCCATCATCTTTCATTGTGTATTGATCAGGTTTGAAGATTACTTTGCTAATCGTGTGAAACAGCTCACCTTCACTTTCCCAGAGGATGCTGTGAACAGTAGTGGGCAACCTTTTTGGTCTGCTCCAAAACGTTTCCCACGCCCGCTTCAGTTCTCCGTGGAAGACCAAAGCCACCTTAATTTTGTTATGGCAGCATCTATTCTACGAGCAGAAGCCTATGGCATTGCTAAACCTGATTGGATCAAATCTCCTACCAAATGCGCTGATGCTGTTAGCAAAGTGATTGTTCCTGATTTTGAACCCAAGAAGGATGTTAAGATTGTAACTGATGAGAAAGCAACAAGTATTTCAACTGCATCTATTGATGATTCTGCTGTAATTAGTGACTTGGTCAATAAGTTGAAATTGTGCCACCAGAAGCTTCCAGCAGGTTTCAAGATGAACCCAATTCAGTTTGAGAAGGTGCCATCTCTCTCCCTCTCTTTGTGTGTGTGCATGTATTTGTCATGAATGTGTCTTGGCTGTATGTATATGTGGCAATTTTGGCCTAGTATGTGTGTGACTGTTTGTGTTTTTGTAAAGATCAATTGGTTTGAGCGTGTCCAAAGTGCAGCTAAGTACATAAAACCTCTTGAATCACTATATTAATAATATTTTCTATATAAAACTTAAATAGGGAATGTCGCTAAGAACATTTACATGCCCATTCAACCCCCAAGTTAACGTTTTTTAGTATCGTACTTCAAAATTTCCGCCTCTAGTTCTTTGCTTGGTTAAGTTGGTTCAAGAACAGATGCATGCTCATTGGAAAATCTTTTAACTTTCTGAAACTTTCAGTTATTGACCTTGCTTTTGAAAAAGATGTCAGCTGAAACAGTTCAATCACTGTTAGATGAACTCCTACTTAAACTGGCATACCAAAAAGAGTTGATGTTGCATTTATTGCTGGCTAATATGAAGTAATATTGGCTTGTTAAGTGAGAGAGCGCAAGTCAAGAAGGTTCTGTGCCAACAGTTGTCATGAAAGATTGATTGAAAAGTATTAGCATGTGATACAAGTAAAAATGATTACGCTGATATTCATAACGGTTTTACATCTTTACATAGATACATGTGCAAATGAGGTATGGTTATGTTAAAACGCAAGAACATACACTCTTGTCTTCTAACAATAATCATCCTAACATTAAATTTAGATGCTTAAGCATCTTTAACGATTGTAAGAATGATTAGGTTTGTATTATAACTTCTTTTAAGAGGGTTTCTATCTTGTAATATCCATGGGAATTAGTAAGAGCATGGATATATGGATCGGGTCAAAACCAGTAATCATCTGAACTAGTTGACACAAAACTAAATGGGTTGGGTTGGACCCAGAAGATTTGCAATATAACATATATTATAAACAATCTGGTCTCGGATATTGTTATTATGCTACTGTATTCTGACGAAAATCTAGTTTTTTGGTTTATCTATTTGATGCGTTATAATAAAACATATATTTAAGTAACTAGTTTTTATGTGAATATGTTGAAATTCCCCACTCAATATTTGGCGAATGCAGTCTGTATGCTAGAAAGTAGTGAACTTTTATTCGGTTATTTATATTCTCTTTTTTACTAATAGTATTAAGCTTTTTAAAAATGTTTAGGATGATGACACCAATTATCACATCGACCTAATAGCTGGACTTGCCAATATGAGAGCTAGAAATTACAGCATCCCTGAAGTCGATAAGCTCAAAGCCAAGTTTATTGCTGGTAGAATCATCCCTGCTATAGCGACCGCCACTGCAATGGCCACTGGCTTTGTATGTCTGGAGCTCTACAAGGTCTTAAGTGGAGGTCACAAAGTAGAGGATTACAGGAACACGTTTGTCAACCTGGCGCTTCCTCTCTTCTCAATGGCTGAGCCTGTTCCACCAAAAGTGATTAAACACCAGGACCTGAGCTGGACCGTTTGGGACCGTTGGATTCTTAGAGATAACCCAACGTTGAGGGAGCTTCTTCAATGGCTAAAAAACAAAGGGTTGAATGCTTATAGCATATCTTTTGGTAGCTGCTTGTTATACAACAGTATGTTCCCGAGGCACAAAGATAGAATGGACAAGAAGATGGTGAATCTTGCTAAGGAAGTGGCTAAAGCTGATCTCCCTTCATACAGGCGACATTTTGATGTGGTTGTGGCTTGTGAGGATGAAGATGACAATGATGTTGATATTCCTCAGATTTCAATATACTTCAGGTAGATTGTTTCTTGGTCGTTTAAATAGTCATGAGAGTCCGTAATTCGAGTTTCTAGTCATCGATCATGGAGTTTACTGTTGGTTTTAAGCAGCATGATCTGATATATTTCATGATGATTACTTAAAAACCTACTAAACCAAGGTGTTATGTACAAGATTGTGTTAAAACTTGGTTCATCATCATGCATCCATTTCGTTTCATTATCTAACTAGTGTTTGTGTGTTGGTCAAATTTTGCTTTTGTTATGTGCTAT
Organism: Artemisia tridentata subsp. tridentata; assembly: GCA_021014915.2. NCBI lineage: Eukaryota > Viridiplantae > Streptophyta > Magnoliopsida > Asterales > Asteraceae > Artemisia > Artemisia tridentata. Next base: position 282,547,598 of record CP139507.1, on the reverse strand, counting down.
ACTTAAATGGTCCCTGTGGTATGTCGGGTATAAAGGATTTAGTCTCTTGACTTTTTTTCTCGGATCTTCTCCTTGTGGTTTTTACCCGTAACGGGTTTGGTCTTTTGATCACTAACGCCATCTATTTGATTGTTGAGTCACCCTGCTAACATGTAAATTAAAGGGTATCTTCTTTAATTGCATGTATATTCTTTTTTAAAAAGTCAAAAGCAGCTAGGACAAAATCCTTACACCATCAGAAACACACATACCATCACAAACACAAATCTATGCTTCACTCAATAGTCTTTTTCCACTCACTAAATAACTCTCTGTAAACAATTCTCATCGGCCACCACGAACCACCTCATACCACCACCAGATCCATTTGAGTTTGAAAGATGGGTTAACGATCTGGTTTTTTGAAATCCGTGCTTTTGACAATCTAGGTTTTTGAAATCTGTAGGCTCCTTGTTTTCACGTCTCATGATCTTCACGATCTGAGTTTTTGAAACGTTGGTTGATGAAATCGGCTGGATTTTATGTTAGATTTTGATTCTTAAAGGTTTATAGATGCGAGTTTTTGATGAAATCAATTCGATTTTAGATATGGGTTTTTGATTCTGTCTTTCACCTTTTGTTCTTGAAATTGAATTAGCTAGCATTGTACTAGACTTTCAAATTTGAACAAGAATGATTTTTGAGTGTATTTTTTATTCAAAATGATTTTGTCTTGTTTGTAAAAGATTTGGTGGATGGTGGTTGTATTTTATTTGATCTTGAAGCAACGCATATGACATAACTAAGCGGGGGTGTTTGGTTCATATTGAGTAATGGGAATAGGAATAGGAATAAGAGTACTAAGGAATATAAATAAGACAACGGATCGAATAGAAAGTCATTTTTTTTTCTTCTTTTTTATAAAAGTATAAAAAGCGCTCTTAAGCCTCCGCATGTCCCCCTTCCCATGTTAATAGTTTTATCAAATGGGCAATTTAGTCATTTTATTTATTTATTTATTTTTCACATTCGAACTTAAAACGCATATAACTAACAAACGATAATTTTAGAAAAAATCGATTTTACAAAAAATTTTAAAATTTAATTCTCTTTAATTTGGTATAAATTTTGAAAGTTTTTTTTTTTTTTTTTTTTTTTTTTTTTTTTTTTTTTTTTTTTTTACATATCAAATAGGAGGTTAATTTTCTTTATTTTTTTAGCATTTTTTGACCTTATTTTTTACCCTCATAAATGCCGAATCGTGAAAAACTTAAAACATAAAAGTTATAGATTTTCGTTCACTCTTTACCCAGAAATTTGAATCACTCAAATCCGAAATGATATGAGTGAGATATTGCACGTTAAAGATAGCGTTTTAGTCATATTTGTTGCACACAAGGTGTTTGATAAAATGTCTAGCTTATATTTTGAGTGTTAAAATTGCGTTAAATACACTAATTTTTGTACCACAATTCACCATAAATCATTTTATTAATTTAAGATTTAAAAAGTGATTTTTTTTAATTGTTAATTTTTAAAAAAAACATTTAAAAAAAACTGATGAACAAAAACACTAACTGAAAGTAACCGATGAACAAAAAAACTAATACTGAACAATAACTGATGAACAATATTTGATGATAAAAAACATGATGAATAATAACTGACACTAATTGAAGAACAAAAACAATAACTGATGAACAACAACTTGTTGAGAAACAACTAATACTAACTGATGAACAAAAACATGTTGAAAAGCAACCGACACTAACTGATGAACAAAACCGACACTAACTGATGAACAAAAACATGTTGAAAAACAACCGACACTAACTGATGAACAAAACAACCTAATAATAAGTAAAAACCGATGAACGATAACTGATGAACATACCTTTTATTGAACAAAAAAATGTTGAAAAACAACCGACACTAACTGATGAATAAAAACATGTTGAAAAACAACAGACACCAACTGATGAACAAAACCGACACTAACTGATGAACAAAAATATGTTGAAAAGCAACCGACACTAACTGATGAACAAAACCGACACTAACTGATGAACAAAAACATGTTGAAAAACAACCGACACTAACTGATGAACAAAACAACCTAATAATGAATAAAAACTGATGAACGATAACTGATGAACAATAACCGACATTAAGTGATGAAAAATAAAAAGAACATCACTTTTTGAATCTTACATTAATAAAATGATTAATGGTGCGTTGTTGTACAAAAATTAATGTATTTAATTCAATTTTAACATTAAAAATATAAGCTAGACATTTTATCAAACACTTTGTGTGCAATAAATATGACTAAGACGTCATATTTAACGTGCGATATCTCACACATATCATATCGTATTTGAGTGATTCAAATTTCTGGGTAAAGATGGACAAAAAGCTACAACTTTCGTGTTTTAAGTTTTGCATAATTCGGCCTTTAAACTAGACAAAATTAGAGCCGAAAATGCCGAAAGTTTCAAGAAAATCAACACCCACTTAAAAAGTTGAAAAAAAAAAGAGTTGCGATTCATATATCAAAATGCATACCAAATTAAAGAGAATTAAATTTTAAAAATTGTGGTGAAATCGGTTTTCGTAAAAGTTTGTCATTTGAAAGTTATTTGCGTTTGAAATTTGATGGTGAAATAAATTATAATACCAAATTTAAAAAAGTGCCCTCGTCAAATGAAAGGAGGAGGTTGTGATGTTCCTTTTAATTCTCACCGTAAGATGAAAAGTGTAATGATCCAACGGTCCCAATTACTTTTTAAAAATTAATTTTTTTTTTTTTTTGCTTTCTATACGATCCCAACTCATATAAATAATAGATAATGCTTGGTTCAAAAACATAAACTTTCTAAAATGTGACACCCATTTTTTAGAATACTTTGAAGAACATACAAGTTTGATTTTAATCAATATTAACAACGAAAACCAATTACACAATGACCAATTTTTTGATATCGCTAAAAGAAAAATGAAAAATCACAATTAACATTATATGTGTGACAAAATAAACGTATGTCTTCTTGGCATTTTCTACCTTCAATTTTTTAAGTTGGATTGATCACATACAAAATCTTTTTGACGAGAAATGATATACTTTTTTTTAGTTTTCATTTAATCTAATAGCAATATTGTGTGTGATTAAGACAAAGAATTGATTTAACTAATTACACGAAGAAAACGGTTTGAAGATTGGAGGTAAAAAAAGAGAATTTATGATGCGGGAGAGTGGGGGAGAAAATTAAGGAAGTAGAGAAAGTGAGATTTTAGAGCATTATAGTGTCATTACCCTTAAAATTGTAAGGAATGGTGGATTAGGGTAATGACTTATTGCATTATATCCAACAAAGCATTATTAATCATTATCTTTGCTATTCCTTACCCCTTAATACCTTCAACCAAGCACACCGTGCTTTTGGATGTTGTAGATTTGTACTATGCAAATCAAATCAAAGAAGATGAAAGAAGGGGTTGTCTGCATTGATTGTCTTTTCTTCAGATTTTTGTTGGTGATTATATTAATAATATTCATTACAACAATTATTATATAAGGGTATTATGGTTATTTAATTTTTCAACTAGTCAAACTAATAAAAATAGTGATCAAAGGACCAAACCCGTTAAAGATGAAAACCACAGAGAGAGGATTTGAGAAAGAAAAAGTTCAAGGACTAAATCCGTTATACCCGACAAACCAGACGACCATTTAAGTAGTTGACTATACAATCTTTATTCTTGAATTACTTTTTTGAACAAGCGAGACATGTATTTTAACTGCAGATGAAAATAACATTAGAAACTTTACGTCGATACTAATGTTATTGATGCCTTGTGCGTCTTGTACTAAGGATTGATGTCTAAGTTGGTGTTTACGTAAGGTTCGTATTGAGGAGTGGAGGTAGCTAACCGGTTTAGTTTTTCACGTTTGGTAAGGACCCCAAGGTGTGACCGGATTCAGGAGTTGGGGTAACACTCACGGTGTATGTCACACTCCCAAAATATCGCAGCGGAAGATATCGGGGCGTGACTTTCATGGGAACAAAGTCATAGTTACATTGAACGAACTCTATATGAGTCGTTTAAAATAAACGTTTGATTTCATTTAAAAGTTTAACAAAAGAACAAGTTTTCAAGAGTTCACAACATAAATACATGAAGATTTTAGTACATAACCAAACGTTTATAAGTAACGCAAGTAAATCTTCAACGTGATGATATCACAAAATGTGACTCTAGTATGATGCTCCAAAATGCTATCCAAGTACAATGCAATTACGGACCTGAGAAATACATTCTAAAACGTCAACAATAATGTTTGTGAGTTCATAGGTTTAAGTAGATGTAAATTTCAAAGTGCGTACCACAAGATTTCTGTGTCTATTGTACGCATACAACATCATGAAAAGTATTGAGTGACCATTGTGACGAATACAATGTCAGGAAAAATATTACTATTGCACTATGCTCATGACCCTGAAGCCTTGACATGTTCTATATTATGTGACAGATAGCACCTATATGTGTGTGCTCCTGTAGGTGTCTTGCCAAGCACCCAGTATTCTCCAAATGATATGCGTCCGTTTGCCCAGTTGGTGCGATCAACCCGGACGGGGGTGTCAACCCAATAGATCTATTCTCAAGATTCATGCTTACTACATAATTAACGATCCATGATTGCGGGGACTTAATGACAAATGTGGTAACTTAGGCAATCGGTAAATGTTTTAAAAGCACTTGTGTCCGTATGTAAAAGAAAGCAATGTATTCTCACCCAAAGTATTTCAAAACGAGTATAAACATGTAAAAGTGGGGCTATGAAACTCACCTTGAGTAGGTAGTGAATCGGAAAGTATTACGTAGAATAACGACGGGAATCCTAAGCGCGACCTAGAATAGTAAGTCGTTTAGGGAAAATGCAACATGTACTAAATGCTTATGAATTTTACAAAGTTTTATCACCCTTATATACTTGTAGTGAGGTTTTACGACCCAAAATGTAAATGCAAGTTTCAACTTTTAATATTAAGTTTTCAAAAGTGTCCAAAAATGAGTTTTGCTCAACTTTAGAGGGTCATAACTTCTTCGTGTCTTATTGGTTTGGGTCGTTTCGAATTCCAGTGTCAATTATGCCGCGAGGGCTGTGAAAAGTTCAACTACCGCTCTTAATGAATCTAAGCCTAAGGTCCTCGAAAACAAGCCCAAAAGTGGTCACTCGCGTTTTTGTTTAACACATTAACAAAACCTAGAAATAAGTTGTCACTTATTAAGTTAAACCCGACTTCAAGTGATCGCATTTAATTTGTTTTAAGCTCATTTTTTAAACGTAGGTGAACATGTCTAATTTCATTATTTCAAAGTCCCGGTTCGTGAAAATAAGTTTTCGATATAGATTTATACACAAACATTTTTGGATCTGCTGTTAGGGTTTTTCAGAAAACTTCCGTCTTAATTGGACTATTTCTCACTCGTTTTCTAAAAAAATCATTTGAAAAGCCTAGGTTCATCGTTTTTGAGTCTACTTTCCAAAAATGTAAGCCTTTTTTCTCAGTTATACACCAATTATTTTATAAATAAAAAATACGCAAGTATGTCAAATGTGTCAAAAATCAGAAAACTTAACCTATCTTGTCTGGGCTGTATCTCCTTCGTTACTTAACGTCACGAATCCATCCAAATTGCTGTGGTTAGGTCTAGGTGTCCTCTACAATAGTTATGGTTACTATTTTTACTCATCTAGTGTTTAAAGTGGCCGTTTTCACAGATTACAAACGAGACTTAGTTTCTTATTAGTTTTGACTAACAGTTTTATATTATTTATTAAAAATAGTAAATCAACTTCAAAAATTACGAAATTCGACGTGGAGCATCCCAAGATATATATCTAAGTATGTGTAAATTGGCTTGGTCCAAAAAAATGTTTATGATGATTTCCTATGATGATTAACACGACTTAAAATTCTGGGCAGAAAGTATTTGCTCAAAACTTAACTTTAGCTCAATTTTCAACACTAACAAGTATGTTGGTGGATGATTAGTGCAAAAGAAACAAAGAACACAACTACAAAAGCCAAGTTATGCTTCCAAAACCCTAGCTTTTCAAACCCTTAGAGAACTTCACCCTTGCTTGTAAAACTATTAGAGAGGGCTGAGATATAGAGAGGAAATGAAGTTTTTAAGTGTGTGTCAAGTGAGTATAGAGAGTGTCTATTTATAGGAAAGAAATGAAGTAGAAAACTAGCTAGTTTAGATTGACTTTTGGTGTCTTATAAAAATCTAGGGGACAAGATAATTAACCAGGCATGGTGAGACCATGTTAGGAAGTGGTCTAGGCATGGGAATATGGAGAAAAGAAGGGAGGGTTTGGTTTGAAATTTAGTAGATCTAGCAAGATATCATGGCAAGTTGTTAGTTTAAATAAGTTTGTAAGATTTTTTGTGGTGTTTGTATAAAAAAATAACAAGGGGGCTGATTTCATGGTATATATAGGATGGTAATAAGTTGATTTTAAATGTATATAAGTATTGAAAGTATTAGTATAAAGGTGGTGCGGATATTGGGTATGCCCGCGTGCAAGTTAAAACGGTTAAAACGCAAGTTATAAGAAAACAACGAATATAAATGAATATGCCCATTTAAATGATTATGAGTAGATTAAACATTAGTCTAGTGTGATGTAAAATGTCCAATGACGGTTCTCGTTATGCAAGGGATAACCTAACGGTTATAAGTAAAGTTTATAGTTTACGCGATCGGAATAAAACGCTCAAGTTTATGGATAAATGTTAACGTAAAATTTTCGGTTGTTACAATGTAGCTAGTGTGTGAATGTGTGAATTCATTGTGTGAGTTAGGGTTGGTTGATTCGTTAGAATGAACTTACTATTTATAGGGATGGTAATAGGGTTTCACGTTACCCTGATGGTCCATCGATGGTTTCATGATGATCCACGTTGTGGTCACCTAATGGAGGAGACAAGAATGACACATGGCGTGTTATTCTTTGTCTAGCTGTGTGCATGGAATAATCCATGTACGATTGCAGCACTACCTTGAAGCCAATGAGGTAGTGACTTGTATTTGCTTGTTGCAATGGTCTTGGGGGAAGCTCCCAGTCATGTTGTTGCCTTAATATATTTGTCAGGGATTCAAGCCCCCAGGCGCGTTATGATGAGTTGCAGCATGTTGTTGGGCCTAGTTAGAGTGTGTGGACCTTTAGTTAATTGGGTTGAAGGTCCTATACGCTATTAGTTTGCAAGTAAATTTTAGTATTTTACTAGAGCAATGCTCTACATTCCTACTAAATCCTCTTACTTATCTTCTTTGCTCTACATAAAAATTGGCAAGTGTAATCCATTATTTATCTCTTTTTGATCCCCTCATTGATTTTAACACTTGTTATCATTCTAAATAGGAAAATGCTATTTCTTCCTACAAATTTTTCCTACTTATCCTTCTACTCAGAGGATCCTGACAAGTGTTAGAATTGATGGCTTAGATGCAAAGAGAGAGTGAGTGAAAAAAAAATATATAACATTGTTGTGTGTGTAGGCGGATTAGTAAGAGGATATTGTAAGAGGCTTTAGCAATGCTCTTCTAAATATAGGAAGATAAGTAAGAACATGTAGTAGGACGATTTATCATTTTTCATTTTACCATACTAATAATCAAATTCCAAAAATGGGTGTTTGAATGGCTGTTCAATTGCTACTAGAGTAAGTTATTATTAGATATTTCGAAATTGATAAATGAATAAAGAAATATTAATATTTGTATCATTCTATGGCATAATTTGTGAGGCCTTCGGATGGTTGTTGTAACACACCAGAATTTTTCTAGACTGATTTTAATAATAAATTATATTTATTATTTCCTAAGTTTCACTTTTGAACTTTTACGAACTTATTTGACTTGAAAACGAGAAGTCAACTCGTAAAACGCGAAATCTAAACACTAAACGAGCCGGAACAACCTAAAACTCTTAAAACAATTTGATTTATTAATCAAACTAAATACGAGAAACTATACGTGTGAATACTCATTTTAATCAGAAAAATCATTTCGGACGCAATGACGAAAATTTCGTAATTTAAAACGATCGTTTGCTAGCTAAAATGGGGCCCACACCGTTTATTTATAAAAGATTTGAAAGTTATCCATAACACTCCTTCACCCTTATTTACGCAGCCCACCCCATGTTTCAGAACTTGGCAAAACTACCCCCTGGTCAGATATAAAACCCTTTAAGGGTTTCACTATTCACCTCACTACTCTCTCTCTCTCTTCCCTTAAAGTTCTTCGGCGCCGCTACTCTTTTCCGGAGAAGCTCCGGCGAGACCACCACCGTACGCCGCCACCACTTTCTTGCCAAAGGAAGTGCTAGAAGGACGTTTGGAGGGTTTTGAAGCAAAGGTTAGGGTTTGGTACGTTGTCCGTTTGTCGCCGTCGTGCTACCACCACCACCATTGTCGTTCCACCACCACTTTCTTCTTCATTTCTTGCGTAGGGTAAGCAACAACACCATCACTCTTCTATATTTCATTTTCTTTTATTTAAAACTGAACGGATCTAAAAGGTTTTTAAGGTTTTCGTAGCCAAAACAATCATCTAAACCTTTTTATACATAAATCTCGTGTGGATCTAAGGTTTTATCACATAACTCGTTCGACTTGTTGTTGAGTCGACTCAACTCAGAGGGTTGAGTTAACTCGACTGAGTCAACTCACTGAGTTGAGTTGACTCATTTTGTTTATTGATTTCGTACCTATGTTTAGGCTTGTGTTGAGTTGTTTGGTATTGAAACTCGTTCATTTGTTTATTTTTTTCACCGATTGGGTTTTGACCCGTGTAGAGTGAGTCGTGACTCGTACGAGTCATGACCTAGTGTGTGGATATTTGTTTGGGTTTATTTATACTCGTGTACCACAAATTAGTCTTGATGTTGTCGTCATTGTAGTATTATTGTTTTTCAGATTTGAATGATGCGTTCAGTTGAGTAATACCCTCGAAAGGGTTTTGTTTGTGATTATATTTAGGTTACACGACAACTAGGGTCGTTGTTGTTTGATTGTGGAATAACGCGACACACTTGGTGTGTGTCCGTGATGTGTACCATGATACAAAACGTATCGTGGGGACTTAGATTGGAATGGTGTAAATATTGGTCATATCCATTTAACATTTAGATTTCCTTCGAGGTGCGGATACCTCTTGTTGGGATTTGGTCGTGTGGTAACATAACCAACGAGACACCCGTAGGTGCCTCGTTGTGGTCTAGTCGAGGTTAGGCAAACCCACGTAGGGTGAGCCTTGCCGTCGTGGGGTCTTAATTAACTACGTGGTCTCGAGGTCGAGCCACACTAGTCACGTTTTTGTCAAAACTTGTCATTTTAATGCTAAAATCAAACTGTTAGTAATTGTGTTTGTGTTTGCGTTTGGGTTGATGTTAGTTTGGGTTGGTTTTGGTCACTAGACTAGTAAGCCCATATGGGATTTATGTTGGGTGAGCCTTGGGCCTTTAAACCCAAGGTGCTAGTGTATTGGATTGGGCTTAGTCAAGGACTAAAGCCCAAGTGTGTTGAGTATGTATGGAGCATTGGGCCGAAGCCCAATGTATTTGTTTAATTGTTTTGTTTTCCTGATATATATTTCTTAACTGTTTAATAGTTATTTTCTGACTTTTATCGTCTTAGCGTGAGTTAAGCATGGATTTATATTTTCTAAATGCCACACGAGATTCAAATGTTAATTTCTTTATACCTTAATAACTAAACTTTCATCGTCATTGAAACTAATCGTTTTCAATCAACAACACGAGTACTCCACGAAAACTAAGATACTTTATCTTTTGAAAGCTCATTTACTTTATGAAACATACTCTGAGATAACTATATACTTATTAGGTTGTGCCGATCCAGTACCGTTGTGCCTATACTTCTTGAATACCGTTGTGTTTTACTACTTGATGCCAGTTGTGATATTTTGCATTGCTGCATACTGAGGTGAGTACATATCCCCACTCTTACTTGTTTTAACTGTTTTGTAAACTATTTGGGGTGAGATACATGCTACTTTTTCTATGATAACAATTGCTTGAAAACTGTATTATGAACTGAAACTGTTATTGACACTAAGTACCGCTATTGCCACAAACAAGTCCCTTTATCATGCAAAACAACTTAGAAAAAAGAATTGTATTTTTTTTTGACTTTTTAATTATCTATTATGATTTAAAGATTAAAATAGGAAAGAAAATGATTAAAAATAGCAAAACAACTTAGAAAATTATGGAATTTTAATGGAAAGTATATTAAGCTATCCTAAATCTAAGAAAAATATTGGATTTGAAAAAGATCAACTGGATAAGCAGTAATAAGCTAAAACAGCTTAAATAAGCTAAAAGGGAAATAAAGGTTTAAGATTTAAATGTTGCACTATGATTCACAAGCATAACTAGAGCATACTGGTTAAGTCGTGTGTGTGTGAGTGAGGAGACCTGGGTTCGAGTCCCAGGTTTTTCACTTTTTCTAATTTATTTATTTATTTATTTTTTTCTTTTAAGTACTTAAAAAACAAATTTTTTGAAAAACAATTTTTATGAAAAACTTTTTGAATGAAAAAGTGAAATAAGCTCAGAAAAGCTCTTAAGGAGGGCTGATCAGCAAGTAAAAAGCTAGATAAGCTAGATTCTATTCTAGTGGACTGAAAAGCTATAAATAAGCTACATGGAAGCTGAAATAAGCTAGAATACTAACAATAAGCTAAAAAGGAACAGAATAAGCCACAAAATACAAGCAAATAAGCTCTTAATCTAGCCAATTAAGCCCTAATTCTGCTGATGTGCAGGGGAGTGCAGGGCAGAAAATAGCTTTTTCAAGCCATTCATAAGCTATCCTAAGCTAGTTCTAAAAATTAATAAAAATGGGCAATAACTAGGTGGGCAAGCTAAGATTATTTGTACCAAATTTTAACTAAAAAGGACTTATATTGAAGAAATGAAAAATGAAACTAAAAGCTAAAAAGGGCGAAAATCAAAAAAGGGCTATTTGGATTCTGATGTGCAGATGGGGGTTTTTGACCCTTTTAGTCCACAAAACTTAACCAAATTCCACCAACTATTGAACAAACACTTCAACCACTAAATTACACCTAAATATGCCAAAAGTGGGATCCTAAATAAGCTCAGCTTATATGGGGCTTATAGGAGCAGTCTATGTTCTAATTTTAAACTATACTACTCAAATCTACAAAAAACATCAAAAGTACTTAAGATCTATTCAAAACAGCTTAACTAGCCTCAAATAAGCTCAACCAAAGTTCACAAAATGGCAGATGAACAGTAGCTTGCATTTTTGGTCAAAAATGGGCTTAATCCAAACACTAGCTTAAGGACTGATTTTGCTATTTTTAGCTACAAACTATTGATTTAAGCTATAAACCTGATCCCTACTGATTATCTAACTCCTTATAACCTTAATGAACAAATTTCCATAATAAATAAGCACTAATAAGCAAATTCCTATATGACTATTTTTTTTTTTTTTGGCTTTTTGATAAGTTTTTAAGACAAAACTGACATGAGCACTTCCTAAGTGGATATTATCATCTAAAATCAACTAAAAAGCATAAATAAGCAGAGCAAAAACAAATAAGCAAATAATAAGCATATGAACAGTAAATAAGCTAAAAGGCAATTTTTTATTTTATTTTCTTGAATAATTAAACTACAAACTGAGTTTATATTAAAACAAAAGTAAATTACAAAGCTGGAAATAAAATAAGCTGAAAAAAACCTCTAATTTATACTACTCCTACTAACCCTAAAATTTAACTAACTATCTAACACCAAAACTGTGAGGAGAGGCTGTTATTTATAGGGCTCAGGAACCTCTAGGGTTTCACAGGAACCTTCAGGAACTCCATCTTCAGCCCTTGGATCAATCTTGCTCACCACGTCTTTAATTTTCAGCCGTTGATCAAGGATGATGGAGACTCAGCCAATAAGATTGCTGGGAAATGCCACTCTGGCATTCCCCTGACTTGTCAGCATCTTCTAGAAGATTTTAAGGTAGGTAATAAATGTTTAGGAGCAGGGTAATTGTTGGGACGATGGGTGTACAGTGTAGGGGTAATTTTTGGCGGGTAAATAGGTTTATGGGTTGACCGGGTTTTTTTTTTGGTTGACTTCGGGTTAAACTAAGGGAAAACGGGTTGGGTTGTGGGATTCGGGTGTATATTAGTTAAAAAAGGGAGTGGGCTGGTTATTTAAGTGGGATTTGGTGGGCTTGTTTGTGGATTGGGTTAGGCTGTGGTGAATTTTTGTAATAGTTTTAAGATTTGGTTGTATTATGATTTTAGGACCAATCTTGAAATAGTTCTAACTTCAAGGGACCAAATCTGTCAAGCTGAAAATACATTCCAAGGACTGAATTTGTAAATTTTAAATGATCCAAGGGCTTTTCTTCGAATATATTTTTCTTTGACGATTTCTTTCCCGGTTCCGGCCTTAAATATTTTTCTTCCAAATCTCGTGCTTGCGTTTTTCGGGTTTTTCTTGATTTTGTCCTTATTTCGAGATATCCGTACCTGCATATTAATAAACACAAAAACACAAATATCTTTGGCATTTTGGTTAGTTTTTGGTCGTTTTGGTCTTAATTTGGTCAAGAAAAGGTATGTGTTTAAGTATATACCAAAATCCCCCAGACTAAGATATTGCAGTGTCCTCACGCAATGTTATACAAACACGTTTTTGAAACAAAAAATTTCCAACCTCTTTTTACTAACTTTGAAAAGTAACAAAATTTTAAAAAGAGATTAAGAAATCTTAAGTTTTAAAAACTCCCCGATTTTCCTTTTTTATTTTATTTTTGTATTTTTCTCATTATCATGTGACGGCTTTGTTGACAATCATTATCAATCAATAACTTTTAGGGTCCACGAGTAGGAAACACGACTCATAAAGAAGTGACCATACGGATAAAATTCATCATCCTTGATTTTTCACAAGTCCCCAAACTAAGCTTAAAAACGAAATCATCGTCATTTACAAGTTAGATTGCCAACACTACTCATGGAAGTTAATTGTGTAGAACTCTTTGTCCCCAAATTCCTATTTTCCTTTATTTATTTTATTTTTGGTGAGACATGAATTTCTTCATATTCTCGTTTCAATAATTTTTAGTCCGATAAAAGCACTTTAGTTTAGACGCTAAGTAGTTTCAATTCCTTCCCTCGAGAATCGTTGCATACAAAAATGAGGTCCACATCAAGGTGATTTAAAATGGGGCTTATTACTCTATTTTTATATTTTTGACTTTTGCATTCTTTTTTAATTTAACAACCTAATTTTTTATTGAAGTTGTGTACCATAAACTATGGATCTTCACGGGGAAATTCCAAGACCTTACACCTTTCGAAATAAAGGATCCAAGGGCCGTTACAACGGAGAGTTCCAAGACCTTAACGCCTTTCAGAATTAAGGGTCCAAGGGCCAGTGTAAGAGGGAAACCAAGACCTAAATACCTTCTGGAAATAAGAATCCAATGACCGATCTCGAATCCGCAGCTTATAGCACATAAATTTAAGTTTTATTTATTTATATTTATTTTTGGTGCCCACATTCCAAATCCCGTGTATCATAAACTAAACGGAACTTTACGGAGAATTCCAAGACTCTAGACATTCCTGAAATGAGGATCCAAGGTCGTTAGATCAAGACCTCACACATTCCTGAATTAGAGATCCAAGGGCCGCTTTATGAACCGTCGCTTATGTCACACGACACTTGTAGTAACCTTGATGTGTACCCAATTCTTACAAGCAAGGATTCTTTTAAGAAGGAATAAAAACTAATTATCGCCAAAACCAAAATACTTTTAATTAGATTATTATTATTATAGGGTGAAACAAGCTGATGGGAACAAAAAGCCACAATTAGCTTCGATGAGTTCTAAAGAGAACCAACTACTCCACGTTTAGCAATCTAACTTATAAACAACTCTATCATTTCTCGTTCTTCGCAAATTTAAAATCTTAAATAATAAGATCCGCGAATGCTTAGCCAAATGGTTAAGGAGACAAGCTAGGGCTCAACACGCCTGGTCAAGTCAAAATTTTATTCCTACTCTCACCAGCGGAAAGTCAACAAAATATCAAAATTTATTATATTTTTGCAAATTTTTTTAAAATTTTCTCATTTTTTGGATTTTTTTTTCATTTTTGGAGGAAAAACGGGGTTGCATGAGTACAAGGCAAAAATCAAATCGAAAGATTACCCCCCCCCCCCCCCAAGACTAAAACGAGACATTGTCCTCAATGTCTTAAAGGTAAGGGTTCTCCTACATAAATCTAAGGCCTTTTATTAATTATGCCAAAAGATAAATGTTAAACGATAAGATTAAGGATATCGGATAAGCAACGAATGTTGAAACTCGAGTGGAGAGAAGACAAAACCACGAGCACGAGAGTCGTCATTATTCGGCAAATCCTAAACACACACAAACAACCACGAAACACGACAAATGGAAGAGGTAACCCTCCTCACGTCACTTATTAGAAAGAAAATAGAAAGAAGATAGAAGGATAAGCATGGGGTGCCTCCCACGAAGCGCTTGTTTTTTTATCGAGTCGTATAGCTTGACTCGCCCCGAATTCATTTGTCCTTGGGGAAGCAAGTGGAAAAGATAATCTCAATCGGACTTTCGTTCAAGATGTTTGGATAAACATTGAAGCATATGAAAGTTCCACTCCGATGAGATACCCACGGTTTTAAATAAAAACCATAAGCAGTGATGCCGGGGTCAAAAATGGTATCTTCATTCCCGAAGGAGTGAAGGAGAGGAGAAATCACATCATGTGTGAGAAAAGGAAGAAAGATTCTGATAGTAATTATGAGAAAATCTCCATCAATATCAAGTTTTTCGTTTAAGCTCTTAAGTTTATGATCTAAAAGCACCTCAGGAGGGAGAGTAAAAATAGTTTCCTTTATAGGAAATACGTCTCCCTCCGAGTAATCATACTCTGGTGGAGATATGATGTGGGAGAGTTCATCGGCGAACTCCCCCAGACTAGAGACACAATTAGTCGATGGATCATGACTTAGTAACAATTCCATTTCTTTCAGATCTGACTCAAAATCGAAGTTTTTATCTTCATCCCCCGGTGGGATTGGATCGATGCGAGCGAGTTCATCGGCGAACTCCTCGAGAAGATAATCACTCTTATGAAGTACGTCTTTTTGCTCGGGCTCCGAAAGGATATATGGAGGTGGGACTTGTGCGGTACTTCGTGGGCTATAAATGTGGACCATATCGGTTTCCGTGTCGGACTCATCACTTTCCTTGTTATAAATATCAAATATTTGATTTTCTGAAATGAAAGTAAACTCCGAATTGAAATCAAACAAAGGATTCGTGATAGTCGTATCAAAAGTATGTGAAGTAGAATCAAGAAGATCGAAAGGTTCCTCGGATACCCTTGGGATTGGATCAAGGTCATCAAGTTCCTTAAGAGGATTGACGTCGACTTCCTCGTTCCCCATTAAAAAGGTATCTGAAGGGTCTTCAATAAGTTGATTGATCTCTGATTTCTCTTCTTCAAGAGGTTCATCCTCATCACTTTCATCGAAGTATGAAAAGTAAATAGTGTTAGGATGACCTAGTCCTTGCTGGCAATATTGATTAATATAACTTTTGTGATTGCCAAGAACCCCAATTTGTGCAATCTCTGCGGCAATGTAATTGGAATGATGATCACTTAAAACAGGGATAGAGTCAGAAAGGACTCCAGTATCCCACTGATAGTGATGTTGCGTCATATTCTCGATCAAATGATAAGCTTCTTGAGGAGTTTTCCGCATGAGATTGCCTCCGGCAGCCAACATGATTTTGTCTCGATCGATCATATTTATGCCATGATAGAAGGTTAAGATTTGATCAAGGAGTAAAATTCTATGATCCGGACATCTCTGCAGCAAATATTTGAATCTCTTCCAAGCTTCAAATACTGATTCTCTGTGCAATTGCTGGAAATTAAGAATGTCTCTCCTAAACTGCAACATTTTAGAATATGGAAAGTATTTCGAAAGAAACTTGAGGCACATCTCTTCCCATGTATGAATAGAATTGGTTTTAAGAGTGTAAAACCAAGATTCGGCTTCATGGGTTAACGAGAAGGGAAAGAGATTCAAACGGATGCTGTCGTGAGAGACTCCGTTATGCTTGAAGAATTGAGTGATCGATAGAAATGTGTCTAAATGATGATTAGCATCTTCATGTTCAAATCCATGGAATTGGCAGATTTGTTGAATAAACTCAATCATATGATCTTTCAAAACAAAATCGTTTGTTGGAGCGATCGGTCCTCCTCTACCGATGAGCGTCGGATGATAGAAATCCTCCATGGTCCTTGGATCATGGGGATGAGATGGGAAAGAATCGAACATGGTGGAGAATTAAACAATATGAGGGATAAGATGATAAGAATTAAACGGTTAAGAGGATAAGAAGATAAGAATTAAACGGTATGAGAGGTTAAAGAGATAAGAATTAAACATATAAGAGGATACGAAGAATATTTTTGGATTTTAAAATTTAGAATCATTGAAAATCACAAAATAAAAAGGAAAAGAAATTTGGAGAAGAAAATCTTTTTGGGATTTTATATTTAGAAAAATATTTACAAATGAAAACGATAACTCCACGAGGAAGGATCTTCAAAACACGAATCGATAAACGAAAATCACGAACTCACTTCAACCTTCCCCGGCAGCGGCGCCAAAAATTGATTTGTCAATTATAGTTCAAGGGATTACACAAGAAATATGTAAAACCTGAGTTCGTTGTCCCGACGAAGATGTGAATGGAATTGTAATTTCAGGATCGTGAATCGTGTTGTGAATGGTGAAAGAGTGGGATTTTTGGTTTTTAAACTAAAAATAGTGAAATATAATCTAAAAACAATTAATAAGACAAGGAAAATATTAATCTAAAGCTAATGTGGTTAAAAATGCAAAAGAAATCCTAAAAACGCGTTTAAAATGGAAATCCGAACCTAAACGTCAAAATAATGAAATACTAATCTTACGGGTGCAAAATAATTTTTCCTAAGTTCTAAATACTAAAATAAAATTTTAGAAAAAAGAATTGTATTTTTTTTTTGACTTTTTAATTATCTATTATGATTTAAAGATTAAAATAGGAAAGAAAATGATTAAAAATAGCAAAACAACTTAGAAAATTATGAAATTTTTATGGAAAGTATATTAAGCTATCCTAAATCTAATAAAAATATTGGATTTGAAAAAGCTCAACTGGATAAGCAGTAATAAGCTAAAACAGCTTAAATAAGCTAAAAGGGAAATAAAGGTTTAAGATTTAAATGTTGCACTATGATTCACAAGCATAACTAGAGCATACTGGTTAAGTCGTGTGTGTGTGAGTGAAGAGACCTGGGTTCGAGTCCCAGGTTTTGCACTTTTTCTAAAATTATTATTATTATTTTTTATTTTTCTTTTAACAAAACTATTAAGTACTTAAAAAACAATTTTTATGAAAAACTTTTTGAATGAAAAAGTGAAATAAGCTCAGAAAAGCTCTTAAGGAGGGCTGATCAGCAAGTAAAAAGCTAGATAAGCTAGATTCTATTCTAGTGGACTGAAAAGCTATAAATAAGCTACATGGAAGCTAAAATAAGCTAGAATACTAACTATAAGCTAAAAAGGAACAGAATAAGCCACAAAAGACAAGAAAATAAGCTCTGAATCTAGCCAATTAAGCCCTAAGTCTGCTGATGTGCAGGGCAGAAAATAGCATTTTCAAGCCATTCATAAGCTATCCTAAGCTAATTCTAAAAATTAATAAAAATGGGCAATAACTAGGTGGGCAAGCTAAGATTATCTGTACCAAATTTTAACTAAAAAGGACTTATATTGAAGAAATAAAAATGAAAACTAAAAGCTAAAAAGGGCGAAAATCAAAAAAGGGCTATTTGGATTCTGATGTGCAGATGGGGGTTTTTGACCCTTTTAGTCCACAAAACTTAACCAAATTCCACCAACTATTGAACAAACACTTCAACCACTAAATTACACCTAAATATGCCAAAAGTGGGATCCTAAATAAGCTCAGCTTATATGGGGCTTATAGGAGCAGTCTATGTTCTAATTTTAAACTATACTACTCAAATCTACAAAAAACATCAAAAGTACTTAAGATCTATTCAAAACAGCTTAACTAGCCTCAAATAAGCTCAACCAAAGTTCACAAAATGGCAGATGAACAGTAGCTTGCATTTTTGGTCAAAAATGGGCTTAATCCAAACACTAGCTTAAGGACTGATTTTGCTATTTTTAGCTACAAACTATTGATTTAAGCTATAAACCTGATCCCTACTGATTATCTAACTCCTTATAACCTTAATGAACAAATTTCCATAATAAATAAGCACTAATAAGCAAATTCCTATATGACTATTTTTTTTTTTTGGCTTTTTGATAAGTTTTTAAGACAAAACTGACATGAGCACTTCCTAAGTGGATATTATCATCTAAAATCAACTAAAAAGCATAAATAAGCAGAGCAAAAACAAATAAGCAAATAATAAGCATATGAACAGTAAATAAGCTAAAAGGCAATTTTTTATTTTATTTTCTTGAATAATTAAACTACAAACTGAGTTTATATTAAAACAAAAGTAAATTACAAAGCTGGAAATAAAATAAGCTGAAAAAAACCTCTAATTTATACTACTCCTACTAACCCTAAAATTTAACTAACTATCTAACACCAAAACTGTGAGGAGAGGCTGTTATTTATAGGGCTCAGGAACCTCTAGGGTTTCACAGGAACCTTCAGGAACTCCATCTTCAGCCCTTGGATCAATCTTGCTCACCACGTCTTTAATTTTCAGCCGTTGATCAAGGATGATGGAGACTCAGCCAATAAGATTGCTGGGAAATGCCACTCTGGCATTCCCCTGACTTGTCAGCATCTTCTAGAAGATTTTAAGGTAGGTAATAAATGTTTAGGAGCAGGTTAATTGTTGGGACGATGGGTGTACAGTGTAGGGGTAATTTTTGGCGGGTAAATAGGTTTATGGGTTGACCGGGTTTTTTTTTGGTTGACTTCGGGTTAAACTAAGGGAAAACGGGTTGGGTTGTGGGATTCGGGTGTATATTAGTTAAAAAAGGGAGTGGGCTGGTTATTTAAGTGGGCTTTGGTGGGCTTGTTTGTGGATTGGGTTAGGCTGTGGTGAATTTTTGTAATAGTTTTAAGATTTGGTTGTATTATGATTTTAGGACCAATCTTGAAATAGTTCTAACTTCAAGGGACCAAATCTGTCAAGCTGAAAATACATTCCAAGGACTGAATTTGTAAATTTTAAATGATCCAAGGGCTTTTCTTCGAATATATTTTTCTTTGACGATTTCTTTCCCGGTTCCGGCCTTAAATATTTTTCTTTCAAATCTCGTGCTCGCGTTTTTCGGGTTTTTCTTGATTTTGTCCTTATTTCGAGATATCCGTACCTGCATATTAATAAACACAAAAACACAAATATATTTGGCATTTTGGTTAGTTTTTGGTCGTTTTGGTCTTAATTTGGTCAAGAAAAGGTATGTGTTTAAGCACATACTGGTATTTCCAAAAACCTAGACTATAACCACTTTTACGAAAACTTAACCATATGACCGCCGCGTGCCTGTCGCCAAGCCAAAGCCTCATTGATGATTTTGTTTGATGATATATTAGACGTGATGTTTGATGAGTTGTGTGCCTGACTATTGGATAATTTATTTCCACCTATTTTAGCTGTTCACTATAAGTATTTCCATATGCTTATGCACGCACCGAACCTGTCACAGAGTTTTGCTATTTCCTTGCGTAATCCCATTATTTGATTTCGAGTTTGGACATTCGTCGTGGTTTTTCAAAATGACTTTTAAAAAACAAGGGACATATCACTTGTGTGACTAAACTGAGTATTTCAAAATTCATTGAACCTCGGGTGAATATAGACTGATCACCTATATTCAACCAGGGACAGTGGGACATAGCCTGATCACCTATGTCCGACTCAAAGGTGAATTTCGGGAGTAGTTATAATAGAGTTATGTCCGGTTGATTTTCTAATTGATTTCTGAGAACGGTAAAATTTTGGTGTGTGTTCATGAGCATGGCACATCATAAAAGTTTACATCTACACACACACACTGGCATCACAATACTTTTTCATCAAAATACTTTTCTCTTAAATGGAATACTTTTTCATCATAATACCTTTAAATGGAATATTTTTCATCATAATCAGGTTATGTTACGGTCACGTCTACCCCAACCCTTACACTCAATTGATGAACCAGGTTAAATCACTATTCGTCCTAGGAACGACCCCCCCCCCACATAGTACCTATAAGAAGGAACCCTCGATAGAAGTAGACAAGGACCAATGAAGCTTTGTCAAGGTAGAAAGCATACACTAGGTTAATTAGTAACCTAGCAGAAGGCTTAGGACCTTACGTAGTAACACGAGCCACTATTTCTGGGGACAGATGCCTAACCCTTCACTCACCCCTAGGGAATACCAGCTGTCTGCTTTGCTACCCTCTTATAAAATAATGAAATTTCTCGCTGTAACACCCCCAAAATATCGCAACGAAAGATAGTGTCATTGGGGTCTTACTTCATAGCTCATAGTACAAGTTACAGAAAATGACTCTAAATGAGACGCTTTCGAAAAACAACACCATTCGATAATATTATGAAAAATTCAGAGTTTTACAGCATAATATGGTCCCAAAACATCAGTACATAACATAAATTGTTCAAAAGTTTATCGAATGGTTTATAGTAAAAGCAAGTCTTCATTTATGCAAAAGACTTGAATATGCTTCCCACCTGCTATCGCCTTAAGGACCTGAAATTTCACGGTTGTTACATCACCCATCTGTTAAAAGGAATCACGTCCTCGTGATTCAGTTTGTGTTATCTGTCGAAGCGGTGTCAATGAAGAAATGCGGTCACTCGTGAAGAATGAAGTCTAGAATAACTAGCGACGTAGTTCGATTCTCGTCGTCTCGGAATACGGTATAGGGTAAGGTTGACTAAACGTGATAAGGATAGAATAAGAATTTGCTTAGTTGTTGTGCTCGATTGTACGAATACCCATGAATTGTTTATACTCACACAAAATTTTCGTGATTTTTGAAAACTAAGTAGAAAATCAATCAGAACATAACCCTGATATAACTATTCTCAGTATCGAAAAATTCATTTTTAAGTTGAACATAGGTGGTCAGACTATGTTCCACTGTCCCTAGGTTAAATATAAGTGACCAACCTATATTTAACCGAGGCTCGATGAATTTTGAAATACTCGACTTAGTTATACTTGTAATGTGTCTGTTGTTGTGACGAGTACGGTGTTTAAATAAGTATCTATAATATAAAAAGTAACATAAGTTGATACACACGTGATAAAACGAGTATAAGTAAGTAGCAACAAGCGAATAAGGCAAATATGCGCAGAAAGGAAGTTTTAAGCAGTTCTAAAACAGTCCACACCGGGCCAGAATCACGGACCTTTAACAATGAAGGTTTCGGGAAAGAACTTGATGAATGTAGAGAAAGTTGCTGAACTTCAGCTTTTGTAGATGATGAATCAGTTTAGAAGATTTATAAGAAAATGACGAACAATAAAATAATAACAAAACAATCCACGAGGTAATAGTAAATCAATGTTTTTAGTTTATAAGATGATGGTAAAGTAGTTTGTAAGAGAGTGACGAAATGATTGATGGATAGTGTCAAACAGTGTATAACATTTTAGCGAAATGGTTTATAAAGCGATAGTAAAATAGTTAAGTTAATGGCAAAACTGTTTTTAAGGTGCTTGCAAAATAGTTTATATGAGACTAACAAAACAGCTCATAAGTTGATAATAAGTCTTGTTATTCGTTTACAAGGTATTAGTAAGGTAATTCTTAGGAGAATAGCAAATCCATTTGTAATATAGTGAAAGGTAGTTTATATGATAATAACGGAGTTGTTTATAAAATGGCAGTGAAATTGCCAAGGTAAATAAATAGACTAGGTCGGGATTTCATGTAAAATACTGTTGCGTAAGGCCATTAAAAGTTTTTAAATATCATGGCATCACTCACGATGTTTGAGAAAATAAATGAGACCACTGTGTCACTCACAGCGTATGAGAGTTTTAGGGGATCATCAAAATAAATAAATATGTATTTAATAGTTTAGTAATCTTGGTGAAATAGATACATAATTGGGAGAAGTAGAGTTTGACATGGTGATCTATAGACTGAGTATATAAATGGTAAGAATCGATAAAACATTTATAGAAATAACCTTTATGTAAATAAGGAGTGACGCTCTGGTAAATAGATATAAGTTAGTCGAGAGCAAATCAAAGGTATATAAATAGTATTAATAGTGGTGTTTCAGAAAATAAGCAGAAATGCTCAGAAAATATAAGTGCACGGGTATTGAGACAATCAAGAGAAATTGATAAACTATAACGAGTTTCGTTATCATATGAAACGATATTATATATGGTTATGAAAAAGTTTAGAGACCATTGTTATCACATACAATGTCTGAGAAATAAGAGAGACCATCGTGTAACTCACAATGTCAATGAAGTAAACGAGACCATTGTGCAGCTCACAATGTCTGGGAAGTAAATGAGACCATTATGTACTCACAATGTCAAAGAAATAAACGAGACCATTATGCAGCTCACAATGTCAAAGAAGTAAATGAGACCATTGTGCAGCTCACAATGTCAAAGAAGTAAACGAGACCATTGTGCAGCTCACAATGTCTGAAAAAGTTTCATAGATCACAAAAATGTAAGGGTAGGTACATGATCAGGGAAATAAGGTTCGACATGAAGTTCAAGAAACAAACGTAAGAGGTCAAAATTAGTCAAACGTTTATATAATTAGTCTATATGTATAGATAAACAAATGATATGTTAAAGAGTAGGCATGGCGCACGGAATGTAAAAGACAACAATGAGTAAGGCAGGTCTTAATGTAAAAACTAGTTATAGTCTAGGTTTAAATGCAACCTGGTTCTCTATAACTGTAGCTCTGATACCAATCTGTAACACCCCCAAAATATCGCAGCGGAAGATAGTGTCATTGGGGTGTTACTTCAAAGCTCACATTACAAGTTACAGAAAACGAATCTAAATGAGACGCTTTCGAAAAACAACACCATTCGATAATATTAAGGAAAATTCAGAGTTTTACAGCATGATATGGTCCCAAAACATCATTACATAACATAAATTGTTCAAAAGTTTATCGAATGGTTTATAGTAAAAGCAAGTCTTCATTTATGCAAAAGACTCGAATATGCTTCCCACCTGCTATCGCCTTAAGGACCTAAAATCTCACGGTTGTTACACTCGCCATCTAACACACAAACTGTTTTCAATTATTTTACCGACCATTCTGCGGTCATCCCACAAAATGTTTTACTATTATATCATAAAATCAAAAATCTTGACCTTATTACTCTTTTATAAATAATGAATTGTTTTCCTGCTGCACTATAAACTGTTTTACAACTCATTGTACAAATCATTCTATTATTAAGTAATAAACTGATTCGTTACTTTACTCTTATTTCATAAACCAACGAACAGTTTCACAAAGATTTTGTAAACTACGTTACAGTTATCCTACAAGTCTTACTACAACCTTATAAACCATTTTACTTCCTTGTGAGCGGCTTAAGCCACTGTTTGATTTAAAAACAATAAAAATGCCTTATTATAACCCTACAAATTATTTCGCCATTACTTTACAAAACTATTTTACCATCACTCGATGAACTATCTTGCTACTAAATCACAAAATAAATTACAGCTTTGCTAATATTTTACAAATTGTTCACCCATTACTCTATAACTGTTTTACAAACCGTTTTATAAACCATTCTACCTCATAAACAGAATAACCAATATTTTCCTGGTAAATAAACCAAACCTTAGAAGTGGATCCCACACCTTTGCCTGGGACTATAGATAACAACCTACTAAGCGTTGATACTGTTTCATCATGGTACAAGTTTTCCCATTCATTCCACGGGATAAGATTTCCCCTATTGGTAGTAAATGCGTTAAACCTTATGACATTTTTACCCTCTAGGAGTTCTATACAACACAGACTCAAAACCCATTTCTTTTATATGACCCGACTTCTACACCATGATGCCAAGAAATCTTAGCCTACCTAGCGACTATTGATACCCGACCTCACCTTGTAAACAAGAAGGACTTTTCTCGACATAGTGTCGGGCTGATTCATGCCTCTCAGGTCACTAGTGCAACCGTTTAAGTCAGGATACCTCTTAGCACTGAGCTTCACCTGGTATTAAGCGTTGAACCCCACTCAGCCTTGACAAGTAGACCTTGTCTTTAGACATTCAAAACGTAGGTAGACGTACATGCCCGACTACACCTTCTTCTTTGACGTTCTCATTTTAAGGACATTTCTTTAAATATGTTTATCAACCATAAAAACTCCTAGTGATATTTTTCTGAAATACCTATTTTGATGGGTTAAATTTTTCTGGTCAAACTTTATCAAACTTTTGTTAAGGGATGTCAAACAACAATTTTTGTGAAAATTATCTTATCCACACTATGATTAAAAACATGTTTTACGAAACTTTAGATCTTTTTGAAACAGTGTCCAACAAAGAAATGTGTAATACTTGAAAAGTTATTTTGGTCAAATTCGTATAAACACTTACTCAGATAAAGTTTCCAAACAAAATTTTCCCCTTCCCTCTAAAGAGAAAAGTGCACAATTCCGGAACAAATATTGAAGACCAGTCATCATGCCCTTTTTATCACTCTACATCACAACATGTTGAAACCTTGTGTCACTATGGTATAGACCATACATGGGATTAGGACCGAGGTAATTTGAGGTGCACACATTAATAAGGTTGTGAAACATCGTAAAGTTAAGACTAGAACTGTCCCCCTATTAAACTTACTTTAGGAATCATTCTATCTCACCAAATCACGAAAATGGGGACAATCAATGGCAGACGACCTAAGCACCCTCCCACGAACAAAAAGAAACCCTTAAACAACCTAGTGAGACCCAAATCTGTTACAAGTACCATCACCTCTTCCCAGACAACACACTATCGGATAACTTGAACTGAATCGTGGGACGCGATTCCTGTTAAGCTGGGTAGACTATAACACACTGGAAATTTTCCATACTGATTTTAATAATAAATTATATTTATTATTTCCTAAGTTTCACTTTTGAACTTTTCTGAACTTATTTGACTTGAAAACGAGAAGTCATCTCGTAAAACGCGAAATCTATACACTAAACGAGCCGGCACAACCTAAACCTCTTAAAACAATTTGATTTATTAATCAAACTAAATACAAGAAACTATACGTGTGAATACTCATTTTTATCAAAAAAATCATTCTGGACGCAATGACGAAAATTTTGTAATTTAAAACTATCGTTTGCTAGCTAAAATGGGGCCCACACTGTTTATTTATAAAAGATTTGAAAGGTATCCAAAACACCCCTTCACCCTTATTCACCTCACTACTCTCTCTCTCCCCTAAAAGTTTCCAGGCGCCGCTACTCTTTTTCGGCGAAGCTCCAGCGAGACCACAACCATAGGCCGCCACCACTTTCTTGCCAAAGGAAGCGCTAGAAGGACGTTTGGAGGGTTTCGAAGCAAGGGTTAGGGTTTGGTACGTTGTCTGTTTTTCGCCGTCGTGCTACCACCACCACCACCGTCGTTCCACCACCACTTTCTTCTTCATTTCTTGCGTAGGGTAAGCAACAACACCATCACTCTTCTATGTTTCATTTTCTTTTATTTAAAACCGAATGGATCTCAAAGGTTTTTAAGGTTTTCGTGGCCAAAACAATCATCTAAACGTTTTTATACATAAATCTCGTGTGTATCTAAGGTTTTATCACACAACTCGTTTGACTCGTTATAAAGTCGACTCAACTCAGTGAGTTGAGTAAACTCGACCAAGTCAACTCACTGAGTTGAGTTGACTCATTTTGTTTATTGATTCCGTACCTATGTTTAGGCTTGTGTTGAGTTGTTTGGTATTGAAACTTGTTCATTTGTTTACTTGTTTCTCCGATTGGGTTTTGACCCGTGTAGAGTAAGTCGTGACTCGTACGAGTCACGACCTAGTGTGTGGATATTTGTTTGGGTTTATTTATACTCGTGTACCATAAATTAGTCTTGATGTTGTCGTCATTGTAGTATTATTGTTTTCAGATTTGAATGATGCATTCAGTTGAGTAATACCCTCGAAAAGGTTTTGTTTGTGATGATATTTAGGTTACACTACCACTAGGGTCGTTTTAGTTTGATTGTGGAATAACACGACACACTTGGTGTGTGTCCGTGATGTGTACCACGATACAAAACGTATCGTGGGGACTTAGATTGGAATGGTGTAAATATTGGTCATATCCGTTTAACATTTAGATTTCCTTCGAGGTGCGGATACCTCTTATTGGGATTTGGTCGTGTGGTAACAAAACCAACGAGACACCTGTAGGTGCCTCGTTGTGGTCTAGTCGAGGCTAGGCAAACCCACGTAGGGTGAGCCTTGCCGTCGTGGGGTCTTAATTAACTATGCGTGGTCTCGAGGTCGAGCCACACTAGTCACGTTTTTTTCAAAACTTGTCATTTTAATCCTAAAATCAAACTGTTAGTAATTGTATTTGTGTTTGCGTTTGGGTTGGTGTTAGTTTGGGTTGGTTTTGGTCACTAGACTAGTAATCCCATGTGGGATTTATGTTGGGTGAGCCTTGGGCCTTTAAGCCTAAGGTGCTAGTGTATTGGATTGGGCTTAATCAAGGACTAAAGCCCAAGTATGTTGAGTATGTATGGAGCATTGGGCCGAAGCCCAATGTATTTGTTTAACTGTTTTGTTTTCCTGATATATATTTCTTAACTGTTTCATATCTACTTCGCTTACTAACTTATTTATATATATATATATATTTTTTTGTCAATGATGGTGTTTCAGATACTTATTGGGATATTTGAAAATGTTATGGATTTGGACTTGGGTATTGTAACAAAAACCTATGCTTGGATGTAGTGATTCTGAATCGTTATTGGATTTACGGTATTAGCCGATGGACTTATTGGACGATTTGGTTCTTGAGAAGGAATAATATATTAGACTCGTGCAGAATTTAATATATTAGGACCCGAACGGACACAAAATATTCAATAAACCCGAAACTAATAACTACGCGAATGATAACGATAAACGAAACTTATAAAATATGGTAATTAAAATTTGGTTTATTCAAAAGTCACGATGATCTGGGGAACGTTATATAAACGGACACATCCGGTCAAAATCTTTCCAATCTTAAAGAATTACAACTCATAAACATTATTGCTTCTTTTAGAAACCCTATAACTTTTCTCTCGAAGAACGTATAACTCCTTTCCTAAACTATAATGTTTTACCAACTAACTGGGTCTACGGGGTAAACACCGAAACATGTAGTTGATGTATTCTTTTCCTTATTCTTTATTTATTCATTTTCTTCATTCTTTTCTTATTGTTTAATTGTTATTTTCCAACTTTTATCGTCTTAGTGTGAGTTAAGCATGGATTTATATTTTCTAAGTGCCACACGAGATTCAAATGTTAATTTCTTTATACCTTAATAACTAAACTTTCATCGTCATTGAAACTAATCGTTTTTAATCAAGAACACGAGTACTCCATGAAAACTAAGATACTTTATGTTTTGAAAACTCATTTACTTTACGAAACATGCTCTGAGATAACTATATACTTATTAGGTTGTGCCGATCCAGTACCGTTGTGCCTATACTTGTTGAATACCGTTGTATTTTACTACTTGATGCCAGTTGTGATATTTTGCACTGCTGCATACTGAGGTGAGTTCATAGCCCCACTCTTACTTGTTTTAACTGTTTTGTAAACTATTTGGGGTGAGATACATGCTACTTTTTCTATGATCACAATTGCTTGAAAACTGTATTCTGAACTGAAACTGGTATTGACACTAAGTACCGCTATTGCCACAAACAAGTCCCTTTATCATGCACCATTAATCACTTGCGAGTGAGCGCGAATATAGTGTATAGGATACGTGTGTGCTATATTCGAGTTACCTAGGTATTTGGCAAACTACCTACTTGAGGGAAACTGTGATTATTATGATTTATATCAATGCTATTGATACTGGTTAACGTTTTGCGTGTCATGAGCTTAGTGTAATAGTAACTACTATATTTATGGGTGTAACAACGGAACCCGCTATCTCTTAAACTTGAAAATCTTGTGACCAACTGCTTTATTACTAAACCTATAAATTCACTCAACCTTGGTGTTGACTTTTTAACATGTTTTATCTTAGGTGTACTTTTGGTCATTACTGCTGCATAATTTACTTTTGGAGGCGCTTGGCGAATGGCATGGCATGGTCATAGATGACTCTGAAAATCATTTGGGACCGCTTAGATCCTTTTATGGGCCTGTATTTCCGCGATATTTTAAAAGATGTAAAACTAAATGCTTTTGATAATGTTATTTCTTTCTAAACGGATAAGGTAAATCCATTTTCTATACTTTGTGTTGTGATACCAATTGAGTAGCACCCCATGACTTGTATGCTTCCGCTGTTCCGATTTGGGGGTTTACAGTTGTTTCTTTACACAAGTAATAATGGTCATCGTTTTATTATCTGAAAATTGCCATCAAAGTAACTTAAAGCTCAAAGTTTTTGTTATTTGGGAAAATCACTTAAAAATATAATAAACTTACCTATTATTTTAGTTCCATCTTTTTTTTTGGTTAATAAATCATCAAACTTTTGAATTTGAGTTTTTATGTGTATTTACGCATGTAAAAGTTTAAGGTATATAAGAGCAAAAAAAAAAAAAAAAAAAAAAGAAAAAAGAAAAAGCTACACACAACTAGAAAAATGAGTAAGTTTACTGCATTTTTAGGTAATTTTGCCTTGTTATTTCACACAACACCTCGCCCAAAAAGCTATAGATAATTCTTTTAAGCATAAAGGAATAATTTTTTTTTGGTTGTTGTTAGAATTAAACATTTTTGAGAGAATGTAGCTTTGAAATTGCACAACATTTTAGGAAAGGATAGGATCCTCTCACGTTCATTTTGAACATGATGGGTCATGTTGAGTTTTATGCGAGAGTGAAAAGAAAAGTCGACTATCATTGCAAAACTTTTATTTTATTTTAATTTAAATTTACACTAACAACAATCACAACATCACATCTCATGATCCTAATCCTTATTTTAAGCTATAATATTTTGATGGGTTTTGGTCATTAAATAGCAATTTACTTTCTCAAAAGTGTCATTTTGATATGTAAACTAAAAAGTGTTCCATTAAATGTTACAAACTTTCAAAAAGTGTTTCAATATGTACACTTCTGTGACATGTCACATAAAAACATCGATACGTGTCACATTTTGGAGTATGATACATAATCCAAACGTGTATATTATAACACTCTTTTTAATTGTTTGCAACATTTAATGGAACACTTTTTAGTTTATGTATCAAAACGGTACTTTCAAGAATGTTCTTGCTATTTAATAACCTAAACCCTATTTTGATTACCAAAATGGAGAGGATGATCAATAAATGTAACTTATTTTGACAAGCAAAGATATATGAGTATTTGTATTAGATATTCGACTAATCACGAATGTCGGTAGGTATATATTTCCGAAGCTTGATAAACACGTGAATATTATTCATACTATTGAGGTATTTCTAAAGTTTTTATGGCTTATGTTGATAAAGTGGTGAATATAATCATGTAAATACAATCCTAGATTGGACCATTACGGATCTCATCTGCGGAGCAAATTGATAAATTGTAGACAACCCTAGAATATGTTGATGGGTTGTCTACCCAATTCGAGGAGGTGCTGGAGTCCGGAAGAGCTCAAAAAATATCTTTAGCCAGTGAGCTCAAGAAGGCCGTGGAAGAGTGGAAAAGCGCCCAAGAAGAGACGAAAACCGTCTGGGCAGAGAAGAAGATCCTCCTGGAAGCGAAGGAAACCATATTTACCTCCAGGCACAGGCTAAATAGGATGAGCTAAATGGTTTGCACACTGTTGAGAAAGAGAGGGTTTCAAGTCTTGAAGCTAAACTTGCTAACATGAAAAGAATTGGCTAATGAAGCTTTGAACCAAGAGTCTAAAGTTAAAGCTGAGAAGAAAGACTTGGTGAGTTTTCTGCCTACCTTCCTGAGAAGTTTTTTTGTCTGTCATGAATTTGGGATTGAGCTGGCCATGGTTCAGTCTTGTGCTATGAAATTTGGTAACTCTCTTTTCGTGGCTCAGATTAAGAAAAAAGATCTGAAAATCTCTGAATGTGCGTCCTCGGGCCAGAGAGGAACTTAGCAAGGAAAGTAAGGAGTTCAGTGCCAAGCGGTGGGCTTTCCTTGCTTTTTGAGAATGTTGAACTTCTTTTGGAAGATTTGGAGAATTTGATGCCTGACGGTCGTGATTCTCCTTCTTCATCAGCCCAAAATTAGTCCTTCCTTCATTGTAAATAACTTGTATTTGTTTTTTGTTTGTATTGTTGTATTCCAAACAATTAATTGAATACAACTTTCATTGTTTGTCGCTTGTTTTTGTATGACTTTGAATGCGTTAAGCCTGTTAACTTTGATAATACATATCGTTATTCGAGAAGTGGGTGTTCCTTATGAATTTTGTTTCACAGGTTGTTTGTGGGTTTTCAGGATCGAATGATAAAACAACAACATGCCAACATCATCATAGAATTTATAAAAATGAAACAAGAGAGATTGGGTGAACCCTTATATGTAATATTGATAATCGAATGGGTTAATTATTACAAACAGTCATGTCCCTATTTATACTAAAAGAACAGGTATGATATGAAGGGTTATGATGGTTTAATGATACCAACAGTTGTGTCCTTTCAATCATAACTGTCAATAACTAACTATGATAACTGTCAAAAGACATGTCATCAATCCTAATGATTCAACCTTATTGGTCGAATATAAGTCTGCAATAATACATAGTAATAAACTGTCTGTAATATCTAGAAATATGAGGAACATTTGGACTTATAAAATCCAACACCTCCCTAAGTTCAAATGCTTGATCCTTCTGTCTTGATGTGGTTAAACAATGATGCTGAAATCATCATTGCTATTATTGTCTTCCTTTAACCCTTCCTTGTTGATGCTTGCTTCTCCTTTTTCATTATGAGTGCTGAGTTGATGTGTTTGGCAATTGTCATTGAGATCTTCAAGCTTCATGCCAAAGTGCTCAATCTTTTTCTCCTTTTGAATGTTCATAATAGTGGATTTAATCACATGATCCTCTCGACCTTCATGGCATTTTCCTTTGTGTTAGGAACACGTATTAATTATAATTCAAGTCTTGTTCATTTGAGATAAATGTTGCTTAAATAGGATCATATGTTAGTATTTAAGCTCACGGTCCATTAGTGATCCATGGGCCGTGTAGCCTTGTTAATCCTTCTAGAAACACCCCATGTGCATGTTGCCCTAAACTATTGCCTATAAATAGAAGGCATGGGGTGCTTAGTTTATTGTTGGTTATTCATTCTAGTGTCGAACCTTTGCTACTATGTCTTATGAATGTTAATCATCCATTTCTCTCTTATTCTCTTCTTCTCTTATTTAGCTTATTAGCTTATTATCTCTCGTAGCTTATTCATATTAAGTAGTAGTACGTGTTTTACCTTTTATACGTGTGTGTGTTTGTACTTATACGGACCTACAAGTGGTATCATTCGCCTAAGGGATAGTTAGGATCGTGTTTTGAGTAGATTTAATCGTTTTCTAGGTTGGTTTTATAGATTACTTAAGGGTTTTGTTCTCGTTCGATCATTAATCTCTTTTGTTGGAACGTATCTTTCATCTCGTGTAAAAGCTCAAAAATCTCATCAAACTTCCATTTCTTACGTTATAGATCTTAAATTTCTTCATATTTTGTGACTACTAATCGTTAGAAATCAAAAATAATCCGTTTTCATTGATTTTCTTGATGATTTAGTGAAATCCGGATAATTAGCGTGTTGGGAAAGCTGGTGAAAAGTGAGTTTTTGGCATCTGGGTGAATTCCGACAAGTTAGGGTTTATCGCGATTCAATTCCGACAAGTTAGGGTTTATCGCAATTGGCAACTCTTCAAATTATCGGCATTGAGACTCATTATTTTACTTCCTTGTATAAGAAAGTGAAAATACTTCGACTTGGTTGCTTCTCTTCTCTTGTATAAGAGTTGAGAATTATCGAAATTGGAATTTAGATAAAATTATCGAAATTGCCATAAAATATCGCAATTCTGATAAATTATCGCAAATTGCCTTTTCTATCGCAATTTTAGATTACTTATTCAAATTGTCATCTTTTATCGCAATTTTACGTTTTATCGCAATTTCTATTTCCTTATCGCAATTTGGATTTTATCCCAATTGGGTGAACAGTACTTATCGCAATTGGTTGAATAGTAATTATCGCAATTGGACAAAAATCTTCAGTTAACCAAAACCAACTTAACATAACTCATCACACAAATCTTAATTATCTTCAAGATCTAGACATGTCTCAACCACCATACTTCAATTACTACTATCAGCTACAACAATATCCACAACAACAGCAATTTCATCCTCAGTATCAACAACAACAAGCATTCGTGCAACAGCATCAATTTCTCTCTCCACCACAAGTATCTCCACAACAAATCATGCAACAGAATCAAATGCAGAACTATCCATACTACTTCAGAGAACCACATTGGTTTAATAAGATGTGTGAGGCAATCAGCAGTCAGCAATCCCGTCATGAGGCTGGCAATCAGGAAACTCCACCTATGCTGACACCTGGTAACTATGTGCAATGGGCTAGTAGATTCCTCAGATTCATTGAACTTCGAAAATCCCATGGGAAATATCTTAAGCAAGCCATTGAAGAAGGACCCTTTCCACTTCCAGTAACTGTTGTTCCAGGAACTTCAGAAAGAGAAGAGACATCAACTCCCATTGCTGTCGCTAACTACACAACTGAACAAACACTGCAACAAGAGGCAAATCAATTGGCAATGTCTTACATACTTCAGGGAATTCCCAATCCTATTTACCGAAGTATTGATGCTCAAAAGTCTGCCAAAGACATGTGGGAACATGTGCATCTTCTAATGGAAGGGACAAAGTTAAATCAAGAAGATCTTGAGTCAAAGTTTTACATGGAGTACACTCACTTTATCATGGAACCAGGGGAAACTATTGAATCATACTACCACCGTTTCACAAACATTGTCAATGACCTCGATCGTCATGATATCAAGTTACCAAGGATTGCTATCAATTCCAAATTCCTAGGATGCCTTGGACCAGAATGGCAGAAATATGCAACGTTTGTCAGGCAAACAAAGAAGATTGGTGAAGTCAAGTATGGACTAATGTATGACTATCTGAGACAACATCAATCTGAGGTAGATAAGGAAGTTGCAGCACGAGGCGGTCTCATATCAGCACCAACACCTAACTCGCTTGCTCTTGTTGCTCAATCCAACTTTCCACTACCAAACCAGGAATTTGGTCAATCATCTTTCCAACCAAGTTTTCAACCACAACCTTCTAACCAAATCGTTCCATGTGAAGCACCATCACAATACTCTGACAACCAAATGGTCCCTTATAACAACTCAGATTCCATGATGTACTCAAATGTTGATTATGATGAAGAAGAGGATGCATTCAACTCTCTCAATGAAGCATTTGGATTAATTGCTAAGGCATTTGGAAAGTTCACCAACAAATCCAACAACCATCTCCGTTCATCATCCAATACCAGGAATCAAGCTGTTATTAACAATGGTAGAGTGGAAATTCAGAATCGGTCTTCGGGCAGATATGGTTCAGGAAACACTGGAAACTATGGGTCTCAGAGGTTTCAGTCAGGAGGGAACAGGTTCAATTCTGCAGAGGGTAACAGGAACAGTATGGGAACTACTCAGAGAAGAAATCAGATGGCTGGGAATGCACAGAAAGGCATTGCAAATACTTCAATCACGTGCTACAACTGTGGTGGAAGTGGTCATATGGCAAATGCGTGTCCAAAGCCTCGTACTATGGGCAGTGCATATCACAAGGAAGCTCTTTTGATGGCAATGAAAGATGAAGCAAGGGGCACAATGAATGTGAAAGAACAAAGTTTCATGGCAAGTGCTGATTCTGATGATGAGATGGAAGATCTCGAAGCAAATGCTGCAGTGATGCTCATGGAAAACATGCAGGAACTGAACATGTCTGAGACAGGCCCGGTTTATGATACCGATGGTCTTTCTCAGGTACTTGATCCAATATGTCTTATACATGAAATTGCTTCACCATCTGCATCTTCATCTACAAATGAAATTTCTGTTCAACATAATTCATCATTCTCATCTCCATCAGATGATCAAATAAACACTGTTGTATCATTTGATGATGATAAAACCGTCGTTTCATTTGATGATCCTATTGACGATGAAAATTATGATCATCTTGAACAAAATGATCCTTTGAATGATCAAGATTCAGAGCTTCAGGCCTTGTTAATGACCACCCAATCACAAATTGAGAAATGCAATGAAATCAATCAAAATCTAAAAGCAAAAATTGCATTGTTAACGAAGGACAATGAGTGCTATAAACTACAACTTTCCGGATATCAAAAACAAGAAAAACGTGAAAAAGGTTTTGAGATTGCTTTCCAAAAAGAGTACGTAAAAGTTCAGGATTTAGAAAGTCAAGTTCGTGAGCTAACCGTTTCCAAGGCTGAGCTCCTCTCTCAAAAAGAAAAGGATCAATTTGAATTCAAAAAAACAAATTGGTACTTTAAATTCTGAGTTGTTAAAAACTCAATCCGAGCTTTCAACATCTCAAAATAATCTTCTTGAAGAAAAGCAAGCCACAAGTAAACGCGTCAACTCATATCTTGAAGAAATTGTCACTTTGGAATCCAAACTTAAAGAGTTTCAAACTATTGTATACAAAAATGGTGAATCAATAACTCAAATTCAAAGGCTAACAGTAAAACCAGTTCCGAAAGGATTTGGATTTGCTATTGGCTGTGACCAACCACGTTTTCTTTCTAAAGCACTCAGCAAAAATCCCAAGTTATACAATGCAGAATTATTACTTGATGATACCTTTCAAAGAGTTGTTGTGCTTAGTAATGATGAAGAACTTGAAAGTCTTGAACGTCAAAAAGAACTTGAGAGTCGACCAAAAACAGACAAAGATTTTTCCAGAGTTCATTATGATTATAACGCAAGACCTCATATCAGTAAATCATTTGTCCCTCCAAAGGACAAACCAGAACAAACGTTGTTAAACACCTACATACATGCTTCTTCTTCAGTAATTCCTGTGTCCAAAACTATTACACATCTCAAGGATGCTTTGACAGAGGATGAAGTTGATCCACAAATGCCTCAAGAATGTCGAATTCTTCGATATTTTAAGACATTTATGGAAGACATATTTCTTTTGGAGAATGAAATTGAGTTTAGTTCTCAAATCACAGTCTCTACTTTTCTTTCTCCAGTCGCGAAAGAAAAGCGAGATATTCTTCAAAAGAAAATTCTGCCTCATGTCAAACATCTGAAGAAATGTGCAACACAATGGGAACAAGAATTACACACGGAAGTAGCATCTATGAAGAGCATTTTCAAAGCTAAAGACAAAAACTTCAAAAGAAAACTTTAGCAAAAGAAAATGATCGACTCTTAGAAAAAGTTCTGTGTTATGACGTTGTTTCTGTGATAATGAATTCGCTTTATGAGTCATGCAATGAGTTACTTGTGAATGATCATGCTGTAAATGTTGAGATGTTGCAAATGGAGATAGATAATTTGGTAAAAGAGAATGAGGATCTTCGTCAAATCAACCATGATGTGGAAAACAAAGTTTTCAACCTTCAAAAGAGGCTTGACTGGTGTCAACATCAAAGTGTCATATTTGAGTTAAATTACCAACTTCTAAAAACATCGTTGTCATTTCAAAATAGTCATACTTCTGAAAGTGAGAATCAAAATGAAAATGATGTCTTAAGACATAAACTGTTTGAATATGAAAAGGAACTGGATGAAATTATTCAAAACAGAAATGACACAGTCCGCCTCAACAGAATTTTAGATTCAAAAAATCAAGAATACCAACACATCATTGTTGATCTGAAAAAGAAAATCAGAGTTTTAGACAAAGGCAAAGCAAAAGTTTATGAGATTGCCCCAGGGATGTATGCAGTAGACAAGGCACTTACCCAAGCATCAGACTTAACCACTAATGCAACTACTTCAATTTCCACAGGATTAGATACCATGTCTAAGGCTAGCAACTCCAAGACCTACAAGAAACAATAGAAGCATAGAGTCCGAAAACCTAGGAATGGATCATCTAAGTCTGTAGAAGTTAAAGTTAAAGCAAGTAGTTCAAATAAAACGCATGTAATATCAGGAATAGAATCAAACTTATCTAAGTCTAATTCTAGTAATGATGTAACAGACGTTAAATCTATGAATGTTAATGATGATGTTATGCTTGATGCTAGTTGTATTGTGTGTCGTGCTAGTATATTATCTGGTGATCATCAAAACTGCATTGCTAAAACTCTGTTGAAACGCAAAAAGAAACGAACTAGTGGCTCTTCCTCTAGGCTCAAAATTGTTGCCAAGTCCATTTTAGGAAAACCACCACTAGTAGTTTCTAAGCAAACCATAGATGCACCCATAGCCACACCTAAGACAACCAAATCACCTAGTGCATTTATTCGGAAAAAGGCAGAGACTAGTTGGACATGGAAACATTGGTTACAAAACATAGCAAGCTTCAAATGGGTCCCAAAGATAATTAACTCTTGTGTTACTAACCCAACGGGTCCAACCGTTACCAATTCGCAACGGATGTGTCTGAGTAGAATGTACCGATTTCGAGCGATTCTCCTTGAATGTGATCTGGACGGGTAATAATTTCAAGCTAGTTCTACTAGTGATATAAGGGTGTCTCGCGATGATCATGTTCATTGAAAATCAATCAATTCAAAAGTGCCAACTCTTTTTGGCATGTGCAAATTTCAAATTTATTACATATGCGCACATGTTAAGGGGGAGTCTTTCTGAAAATCATCAAACTCTCAGGGTGTCAACAAAACATCTTTATAATCATCGACACTTTGAGAGATTTTCAAAGGTTTGGTTTATGGCATTATCAATAGGATAATCATGGAGTTATAAGGTGACTAAGGTTTAGGAAAAACCGTCCTATGATCCGCCAGAGCCGGAGGGATCTACCCAAGGACAATTCCCATAGTTTAGAACTAGAAAGTCCTAGGTATGATACAAAAAAAGGAGAAATGGAATGAAAGGAGAAAGAAGGGGTTGAAGAATTAAAAAGAAAAGAAAAGAAAAAGGGTGAAAAGAAATAGCCCTCCATTTGTTCAACCTTAGGGCAGACATCGAGTTCAATTCATAATCTACTGGTTGATGAGCATCACCGGTATTGAAGAATAAAGACGTCATGGACCCAGTGACGCACTGCACTAAACCTTCCAAGCCAGTCAAGTGTCTCTCAAAAGACACTTGTTTCATTCTCACGGAGAACCCTTCATCATCTATCGACCTCTCACTACGAGGGTGTTGATATTGAAAAGGAGGCACTCTGCTCCAGCCTCCGACGACCAAACAAATATGCACTAATTGAGTCTAAAGCCATGAGATTCATCAAAGATCTCTTAGGTACACTTAGAATTACACTGGTGTTCTACATCATGGGCATCAGTTGTAAATTAGGAAAGTGTCCTTCGCAGATCGTAGCAATCTGCCTAGAACATTCTTGAGAGAGCTCACAATTGTGATTCTTAGTGATAGAATGGAAATCCTGCCAGGATAACATCAAACAACCCTGTCAGCAGGTCACTTCGGTAACTCCTTGTGGGTTACGCTTAGTGTTTGCTCCAAATGTTCTACAGTCGTGGGGTGATCTCCAGCAACTCACTGAATCGTGGGTGCACTTCGGTGTGTCTGTGTAAGCCCTTTCGAGGGTATCTGATTCAGAACGGCCTGGGCGAGGATTAGAGAAAGTCTTCATACTATGCTGTTGACAATCTCGAAGTCTGAGCCTGTAAGTGCCAGTTGGTTCGTGTTGCTGCTGCTGCTGCGGAGGAGCTTGAAGACCTGAAGTTCAACCACCATCAAGACTCAATCATGCTCATATCCTGAAGATAAGTTCTCATAAAGACTCAAAAATATCAAAAGTTCAAAATATGTTAAAGAAAAGTCAAAAGTTCAAGCACTTCAACCTTTCACAAGTTAAAGATTGAAAAGTGAGAACAAGCTGCAGAACAAAAGTCAAAGATATATGAGCATGATGGAAAACGACGAGAAGACATTGGAAATTGGCAGATCGAGACAACACCATAACATTTCAAGTCAAGAAAAAAGAACAAAGATTATAAAGACGTCTGAAGCCAATGTAGCAAAGATGGCGTCAAGCAACATTGATGACCAAGACATAGGGGGAGATTGTTAGGAACACGTATTAATTATAATTCAAGTCTTGTTCATTTGAGATAAATGTTGCTTAAATAGGATCATATGTTAGTATTTAAGCTCACAGTCCATTAGTGATCCATGGGCCGTGTAGCCTTGTTAATCCTTCTAGAAACACCCCATGTGCATGTTGCCCTAAACTATTGCCTATAAATAGAAGGCATGGGGTGCTTAGTTTATTGTTGGTTATTCATTCTAGTGTCGAACCTCTGCTACTATGTCTTATGAATGTTAATCATCCATTTCTCTCTTATTCTCTTCTTCTCTTATTTAGTTTATTAGCTTATTATCTCTTGTAGCTTATTCATATTAAGTAGTAGTACGTGTTTTACCTTTTATACGTGTGTGTGTTTGTACTTATACGGACCTACACTTTGCCTTTTGAAACATATTCATCTGTTTCATAGTGTGATATCCTGGCTGTGTTATAATAACAATTGAAAACATTCAAGTATAGATTGTAGCAATCTTTGATCTCTTGACCATTTTTCCTTTGTAGGCCAAAAATTTCAGCAATATATGCAAAATCATTTGAAAAATCTACACTTAGGTAGCCCCCTAGTGTATCAACAAGTTTATGAAGATCCATTAAGTGGATCTCTTTCCCATGTATTCTGGGTGGTAAGGGTCATGGTAAATCCTTTTTAAGATAGACATTATAAAACCATTTATAGACTTTAATGAATTTTTCTCTAAAACTATCCCATTCCTGACTTATAAGCAAATTGTTTTTAAATAAAACTAGGAATGTAACATAATCATTAAAAGATGTAATCTGTGTTGGGTAGTATGCACCTTTGATGTAAATGAAATCATCTTCTTGTGGGGTAATCTAATTAATCTTTCTTTTTCTTCAATCTTCTTGTTCCTGGGTGTTGATGATTTTTTGGCTTCTAATTGAACCAAATTCCAGCAGGGTTAGTGCCGCCATCACCACTTGAATCTTCATGACTTTTGGTTTGTTGGGCAAAGGTTTTAATCTTCATCGCATCACCATCATCATAGCCTTGTCCCCATCTTCTTTGGCATCCTGCCTTTGTCAACCATCATGGTTGTAGGGTTCATCATGAACCAGGGTTTCAAGATCTCTATAGGTCTGATAATTCCTCCCTTATAACCGTGCAAACCAACAAGCCTTCTTTCTTTTCTTTCTTTCTCTTTAATTCAACATCTCATCTTCATTGAATCTGCTATTTTTCTTCTTCTTGGTTAACCGCCGGACTGGCTGGTGTAACCGTTTCTTTAATCTTTTTTCTTGATGATTGTAAACATGATTTGAGTGTTGTTTGATCCCTTGGGCTCTGATACCAATCTTTCACAGGTTGTTTGTGGGTTTTCAGGATTGAATGATAAAACAACAACATGCCAACATCATCATAGAATTTATAAAAATGAAACAAGAGAGATTGGGTGAACCCTTATATGTAATATTGATAATCGAATGGGTTAATTATTACAAACAGTCATGTCCCTATTTATACTAAAAGAACAGGTATGATATGAAGGGTTATGATGGTTTAATGATACCAACAGTTGTGTCCTTTCAATCATAACTGTCAATAACTAACTATGATAACTGTCAAAAGACATGTCATCAATCCTAATGATTCAACCTTATTGGTCGAATATAAGTCTGCAATAATACATAGTAATAAACTGTCTGTAATATCTAGAAATATGAGGAACATTTGGACTTATAAAATCCAACAAATTTTGTGCCTCAATTGTTTATGAGGTTTCTAATACAAATTTATTGCATATATCTTTGTTGGCTTGAAGACTTTTTGTTGGCCTATAGGTTCATGTCATGATCATTTTGGAGCTCATTATGACTTTGCAACAGTTAGCATATTTAGTGATCAATTATATATGCTTGGCTGTTACTCAGGCTAACGACATGTTCTCCCTGATAGTTCACAGACCTACATACATTGCTGTTGTTTGTTTGACTCTCGTTATTTGATGTAGAAAGAAAGAAAGAAAGAAAGAAAGAAAGAAAAAAGCAAGCAACAACAACAGCATGAGGTTTTTGGTCAATATCTTGGTTAAAAAAAGATAGTTTTCCGATAACTAATTATGTACACACGTAGTAATCAACGTTGTACTAAAACAACAGTAGTTGATTAAACTGGTCACAACAATTCGTTATTATTCAAAAAGACAAGCATTACCTTTCATCCGTTCCAAGCACAAAAGAATCCATGTGTAGAAGGCAAAAAGCCTTCCTAATCAAGTTGATGATACCTAAAACACTGAAATCCAATCTTGAAATGCCTAAAGAAAACCCTAAAACTCTCTCTATGCATGGCGATTTTTGTGATTTCCTTTAATCCTTCAATTTTAATCGATAATTCTTGCTCTATTTGATTCGAACATCCTATAACATCATTGTTACTGTTGGCTTATCATTCAATTTTTCCTCTTTAACAGTTACTTATTGGATCGCAGGTCTCTTAGGGTTAGGGTTTTGATTTTTTTAGTTTTAGGGTTTCGCTTTAATGTGCTGGTTAGGGTTTCGATTATACTAATTGCTTCTATCTGATTCATTATGAGTGTCGGTTAGGCCTTTATTGCGGTGTGACTTAACCTTTTTATTCTTCTCCTTCACTTGGCTTAATCGTGTATGCTGCTGCTGTTTTCATTTGTTCGAAGGTTGTGTCTGGTTTTTTAGGGTTTTTTGTTCCGTTTTTCTTTTTTTGGCTACTTTAATGCAAGGTGGACATGATGATACTGTTAAGATGGGCACGATTGTTAAGGATATGAATGTTACAATGAATGTTAAATCTGGAGATAAAGCTGTTAATGAGGGAGACATTCCCATACTTCTTATGCATCCATGTTCAAGGATAATTCCCCCAAGAAAACAATGAAGATTTCTGAGATGAGGAACAAAGAATGTGTGACCGGTGCGTATGTGACAATTCCTTTGAAGTGGTGGATGAGGTAAGCAACTGATTTGTCAATACTCTGTATGGTTATTTTATAGGGAAACACCTCGCTTTTCCAATTGTCGAGAATTATTTGAAGAACACATGGGCTAAATTTTGTATTGAACGTGTGATGCTAAATAATGGGTTCTTTCTCTTTTAATTTGCAATGAAGGAAGGTATGGAAAATGTGTTAGAAAACGGTCCTTGGTTGATTCGTTTAGTGCCAATATTTTTAAATATATGGTCACCTAATTCGAAACTCACTAAAGATGAAATAACCACAGCACCCGTTTGGGTTAAGATTCATAATGTTCTGATAGTAGCTTATTCTGAAGTTGGTTTAAGTTTAATTACAACACAAATTGGTCATTCCATAATGCTTGATGCGTATACTAGCTCGATGCGTCTCAAGTCGTGGGGTAGAAACTCTTATGCTCGTGCTCTTGTAGAAGTTTCATCTAGGGCAGGCTTGATTGATTCTCTCGTCGCGGCAATTCTATTCCCAAATGGTTCTGGTCATTCTATATATGGAGAAGCTTGATATCGAATATGAATGGAAACCTCCAAGGTGCGACACATGTAAAATCTTTGATCACAATGATGAATTATATCCTATGACAGTTAAACCGGTTATTAAACCTTTGGTGAGTGATGATGGGTTTATTGAAGTTAATAGGAAAAAAGGGATGAGAAAGCAACCTGTCAAAGAAAGACATATTGATGGAATACGATTAAATAAACCAAAGGTGTCGTATTACTATCGTCAAGTTAATAAGCCTTCTAGTGGTAATGGTGAGGCATCGACTTCTAAGCAGCAAAGTGATGTTAATATTGATGAGTCGACGTCTTCTCGTAATGGTCACGATCCTCAGTCAGCCACTGGTGGGGAAGGGGTTGCGAATTCTCAGCCTCTTGATGAGGTGAATAAAGGTGTGTTGCCTTCATTTCCTACTGTTGCTACGGGTGTTAATGAGTCTAATATGCATGGTTCTGATTCTATTAGTAGTACGTCTCATTTGCATGATTGTTAGCCTCACTTTTTTATAAAGATAACGTCACACAAGTGAATTGGACTAGATTCGTAGTAAGTAGTGCTCGCAGGGACTACTATTGTTTAAGTGGCAAACTTGTAATGTAAAAGGCCTATAAATACCCCTCATGACTCTCCATGAGGGGTGTGGGGAAATCATTGTGTATCTTTCATTTTATCAAGCTAATAAACATTGTCTGTTTTCTCCACCCTTTTTCTCTTACTAAAACTATGATTCATATCATCATGTTTGATCAACCTAGACCTCCCGAACCACATAAATCATGTACATCATCGATCCTACAATTGGTATAAGGAGCCAGGTTGTTACCTTGTTGATTTTTGTGGTTCGAATATTGTGTTTGAAGCTGTTTTTTATACCATGTTTTTGTAGCCGGAAAATTTTTTTTCCTACTTTGCTGGTAAACAGTTTCATCTCAGTTTGATGTATCAAAAATGGTCAAAATGAGTCATGGTCTTACACGGTTTAACACATCAGTTTCTTTTGTGCTTCTTTTTAGTCCCAAGATTAACTGGTTTATGTATATACCATTTTTATGACTTATTTTGTCCTAACCGTGAATCTTGTGGTCATATATACTGGTCGAAAACATGGTCTGAAAAAGCTGGTTGGAATTTTTGGTCGGAAAAATCGTCGGAATTGATGGTCAAAAAGTCAAAACCACTTTTATCGGAATTGCTTGTAAAGTAATTCCGACAGACCCTACTTCATCGGAATTAGATCGATTTCTTGTAAAGAAATTCGATAAGACCCGTCGGAATTAACCTGTCAGAATTGACCCATCGGAATTAACCCGTCGAAATTGACTAGGGATGAGCACGGTACCAGATTGGTACCGAACCCGTACCGAATTGATGGTACCGTTTTTTTCCCGAGCATGAAATGGAGGTACCGGTACCGTACCGAACGAGATTCGGGTACCGAAACCAGTACCGGTACTCGGTACCGGGAAATCGGTACCAATCCAGTTCTTCCCGTTTTTTGTTAAACAATTAATCTTGTGTAATTACAATCCCATTTTCTTTAACGTTTAGCTTGGCAAGAGGGGGAAGTCCGTAAGGAGAACGACTGGATATATGAGGGCTTGGATATGTAGGCTTTTGTAGTTTAGTTCTGGTTTGAGTTTTGATTATAATCCAACAAAAAATGACAAATTTTCTATGTACTGGTCGATGAATTGAGTGCTTGCAAATCTATTGTATGACAATATCATCTGGTTGGAAGATGATTTCATGTGATTCTATTTTGTTACCAATTTGTTTGTTAGTTACAAGTTTTGCAAGTTTTTGTTTTATAACTGTAGTTTTAAACCAAACATCAAACAGGTTTACTGTTTTCTTGCATAAATGGAATAAAGTTTACAAAAGGTTCGAGTCTTTGAGATTACGTTCATGTATTCTTGAAACTAGTAACATGATGAGTCTTTATTTAATTAGGAGAAAATAACATTCGTGCTACTGCCTTTTTTTAGTCTAATCTTCTCAAAAACATGACTATTCAAATTACGGAAATTTTTTCGGTACTATCCCGTTTTGGTACCGGTACCGTATTAGTAGTACCGAATTTTTTTTGGCTCGATTCATGGTCCCGGTCCCGTACCGTGTATCCGGATCCGGTACCGTTTCGGTACGGTTCCGGTTCGGTACCGGGATTCGGGTCCAAATGCTCATCCCTAGAATTGACCCGTCGGAATTGGATTTAATTATCCAAATTCGACAGGTCAAATAGTCAAAGCTGTCGAAATTGGTTTTATTCCCAGTTATCGGAATTGAGAAAAAAAAAGGGAGGAATCAAGATGAAGAAGACCTGTGACCACTGTCCAAATACCAACAACTCAGACCTCAGCTTATTATCCATCATCGGTCAAAGAACATAAAACGAAAAAAAAGGGAAGAAGAACAGTCGGTCCACAAATC
Source organism: Artemisia tridentata subsp. tridentata (assembly GCA_021014915.2). Lineage (NCBI taxonomy): Eukaryota > Viridiplantae > Streptophyta > Magnoliopsida > Asterales > Asteraceae > Artemisia > Artemisia tridentata. Next base: position 282,503,025 of record CP139507.1, on the reverse strand, counting down.
AAACACAGTCCAAAAACAAAACAAGTCCAACCCAAATCCAAACCTATCGTAACACATCTACTCCAAACCAACATCACATATAACATAATCCCATCTTCACTTCACAACTATCCTCGAACTTAAATTAAAAAAAAAAAAAAAAAAAAAAAAAAAAAAAAAAAAAAAAAAAAAAAAATTCAAATTGGTTACCAATCTGTTAAAGATTTTTTGTTTGAACTTATCATCACAGATCCAATACGAAGCTAAAATATCCGAACTCGTTTAAGAAAGAATAAAACAACTTGTGTTTTAAACTTACTCTTTGTTCGGTTTAAAAGATTCAAAAACATAACATGCAACTAATCACCTACCCGAGACCTATTCATAGATCTTGAAGTCGAGAAACAACATCAACAACACTCAAAGATTGGTCTTTTAAGCTTCGGTTGAGACATAAAATGAGTTTGTGTGATGGTCAGGAAGTAGAAAGATTAATAAGGTCTTGATGATGGTTACTTGTTGTTATGAGATGGGTTATTGAAATGAAGATGAAGATGGAGGCAGAGTGAATATAGAAGATGGGGGCAGATGGATAATGTGTTATATGTTCAGGGTTGTGGGTATGTAACCATATATCTAGGGTAAGGTAATATGTTTGTGGTTGGATTGGATTTCTGGACTTAGACGGATTGGGCTTTGATCCGTGTATTGGGCCGAGTTGATGAACATGGTATTTCATTTTGGAATGTTGGGTAGAAGATGAGCTGCCATATATTTTCAAATGTGTGTTATTCTAATTTTTGAATACACAAATATTTGATAATTTGGTAAAAGAATGGTATTTTGGAATTATAATTTTCACGGGGATACATATTTCACAGCTAGAATTGTTATGTTTAACAAAAATGACTACGGGGTTTTTGTACGGTATTATTGATTTGATTTTGAAGTAACATTTCATGGGTACTTATTTATCTTAGAGATGTTGGTTGGTTGGTTGCATGTCTCAAGATAACTTGTCTGGGCATTTTTTCATCATGATTAAGACTTGACAATCTAGTTATAACTGATATAAGGAGTTACGTTGTAGTGCTCACAGTGTATAACTATCACTTTAAGGAGTTACGTTGTAGTACTCAGTGTCACACGAAGTTGTGGATTGTTCAAGAGGCGCATTAGTACAAGCATTAAGTCACAAAGTTGGGGGTGTTTACTTCTTTTTCAAGTTGGTCATATCGGGTTGTCTCCATATGTGGTCATTACTAGTAGCCAGTGAATTAAAAGGAGGTTCGTTTAAAGGTTGGTTTGAGAGAAGTATTGAGAGTATTTTTTCGACATAATATCACGAAATTATGCTTACACGGGCTGTTATGGCTTTAATACTGCATCAAGTAAAAGGTAATCTACGGCGTGTACACTACAGTATGATGATTCCGATAACTCGCAACCATCAGGAGGGATGTTAGCATTGATTTAAAAGTGATGGTCATTTGTATTAATTAAACTTTGTGTCATGTGTATGTCTAGTCTAGCAAAGTGGGCTTTTGATAGTTAATATGTAAGATTTAATGTAAAAGACTAGTCCAACTCAAAAGCCCACTCAAAGACCATCAAAGCCCTTTAGGGCATCACATTTGTAGCATAAATAACACACTCCCACCTCATTTCCAGTGTGCCTCTTAAGACAGCCAAGGTGGGAGTGTGTATGCTTTAGGTTTGTATTTGTTATCTTTTTCTTTAAGCTAATCGATACACAGTTATATTTCATACGATCCACTCTTCTCATCTTGTTCTTGTTTGAGTACTATTAGATCTATAGTTAGTTTGTGGGTGATAAAGTAGTGATCTTTGTTCATAACAAGTGGTATCAACACGCCAAACAACGATTTAGGTAGTTTGTTATCTTCGATTTTGATCTATAAAGATTGCATAAAGTATCGTTTTTAATCCATAAAATGTGTACTTTGTGTAACTGATTTGATTTTTACGCGAGTTTAAAGGTTAAAGGTTGTAGAGTTTTCAGTTTTTATGAGTGGTTTAGTAAGTTTTGGTAGTTCTTCATTCGCATATTAGCTTCCAAAACTAGTTTCTTGCGTTAAAAGGTTTGATCTTTAGAGTTTATTCGAGTTTTTGGACGTGATTTGATCGTGAAAAAGGCTACAAAGATTGTTTGTGACTCAGTTTGGAGCTTCTTCGACTTGTGAAATATCAAAATTCTTGTATAAGAATTTCGATAAAAGTGGGTGTATCTCAATTATTGGCTAAATTATTGCCTCAATTATTGCCTCAATTATTGGCTCAATTATTGGTGAAATTTTCTTAGTCTATCGTAATTGTGCCACTTATCGAAATTGTGGAGCTTATCACAATTGTGACTTCTATCGCAATTCTGGGATTATCGCAAATCTGAGAAATCTATCGCAATTGTTGGTCTATCGCAACTGTCTGGAATCTATCGCAATTCTGGAAATTATCGCAATTGTGTGATTTATCGCAATTCTTGGATCTATCGCAATTCTGGGTTCTATCGCAATTGTCTGGGTTACCGCAATTCTGGTTACTTATCGCAATTGTTGGATTTTTATCGAAATTCTACTTGGACTCTTATCGCAATTGTGGAACTTGGACCTCTATCGCAATCTTAAATACTCTATCGCAATTGGCGGGAAAATTTGAGTAAAATTTAATTTTTACAGGTGACTAAACGTTCAATTTTTACGAAAAATTCAAATTTTGGTACAACAGTGAAATTTTTGGCCCAAAATTCAAATTTTTAGGTCAATTCGAATTTTTTCGGTAAAATTTGGCGTCAAAATTGTTAAAACTCAAAATTTTCGTATAACCTTAGAATTGCATTTTATGGTGTATTTCAAATTCTGGTAGAGAAATTTTTCAAATTCAATTTTTGGAGGGAAATCAGAAACCACCATTAAGAAATCCTTCAAACGATCTTCAGCTAAAGACCAAGACTTCACCACACCAACTGAACTTAACCTTTACCAACCACAACTCCTATTTTGTTGCAACGATCCTGCATCAACTTTATCATACAAATCATCAACAATGACTACTCAACAAGATATTCATGCAGCTGGTGCAGAAAACCGTCCTCCTATGCTAGAAAAAGGTGGATATCTTCAATGGACGAGCCGTATGCTTCGCTATATCAAAACCAAACCTGAAGGACAAGGTAAACTCCTGATCAACTCCATCCAGAATGGACCATTCAAGCCTCGTCAGATTCAAGACCCTGGAAATCCAAATGATACACCTCCTACTCTACCATTCCTTTGTACACAAAGAGAAGATGATTACACAGCAGAGGATTGGAAGAAAATTGCAGCTGATGAATTGGCAATGCACTTAATACAACTTGGTTTACCACGAGAGATCTTTGCTGCTGTTGAAAGTTGTGAAACAGCTTATGATATATGGGAACGAGTTAGAAGACTTTGTCATGGCACAGAAATTGGACAACAAGATGTTGAAAACAAGCTGCTAACAGAATGGGAGAAGTTCACATCCTCTCCAGTGGAACCCATTGAATCTTACTATACCAGGTTATGCACCTTAATGAACGAGCTCATCAGAAACAAATTGTCACCAAGGCAAATTGTTCAAAACATCAAGTTCATCAACAATCTACCAGAAGAATGGGGACGATTTGTCACGATTGTTAACCAAACAAAGGACCTTCATCAGGTGAACTATGATCAGCTCTATGATTTCCTAAAGCAAAACCAGGCAGAGGCGAATGAAGTCAGGAAAGAGAAGTTAGCAAAGCAACATGATCCTCCGGCACTCATTACTCAAACACCTACACCTGCAACAGTGAATACACAACCCTCTTCATCTTCCACACAGAACTTCATGCAACAACAATATATTCCACGCCCACCATTCTACCCACAACAACAACAAGTCATCCCACAACAACAATACCCGCAATACCCAGAACCAGAATTTAATGACAATGATGAGTCCACTGCTGCTTTGACTCAAGCATTTGCTTACTTAACAAAGGCATTCCAAGGACACTACTCAACACCTACCAACAACAACCAAAGAATCTCATCGAACACTCGCAACAAGCAGATTGCACAGCCGAGTTTCAACATGGGTCAACAAGGATAAATGGTTGGAGGTTATGGGAATCAACAGGGATATGCTCCTCGATATCAGATGGGTAATCAGAATGCAGGGCAATATGTTGAAAATCAGATGGGTCAGTATGCAGGGAATCAGATGGGTCCAGTTGTTGGAAATCAGAGGGGCCATAATGCTAGGAATCAGTTTGGGAATGTTGCTGCTCCAGTTGCTGGGAATATGACTCAGGGTAATTTGATAAAGTGTTTCAACTGTCAGGGATTCGGTCACATGGCAAGGAACTGTCCCAACAAGCCGAAAAAGAGAGATCCAGCTTATCTGCAGAAAGCATTAATGTTGGCACAGAAGGAAACGGCTGGGTTACAGTTGAGTGCAGAAGAGAATGACTTTATGGCTCTTATGGATTATATGGAAGACCTTGAGGACATCGATACAAACTGCATTTTCATGGCCAATCTTCAGGAGCTTGAGAGATATAAGTTGAATGAAAAAGTTTTTGAAATCAATACAACCCGACAATCCGAATTAGAAGATGGTTACAAAAACTCCGTTTCAAGGGAAAAACAATTACAAATTAAGTTTGACACACTCGATGTTAACTTAAACAAGAAAATAAGATCCTTAAACACGGAAGTTTCAGATTTGCAAAACCAACTTTCTAAACAAAAATCAACTTGTTCTGATCTTGAAAAAGAAAAGAAACAGTTGAAAGCAGATTTTTCAAAACGCGAAAATGAACTTCTTGATGAAATCATTGAGAAACAAGAAACAATTAAAACGTTGGAAGATTTGCTTGTCAAAACAGGTCATTCTGCTCAAACAATTCATATGTTAATCAAAGATCCAAACCCGCTTTTGTACACCATGAAGAAAATGGCTATCGGTTGTGAAAACCCTTATACACTCAAGAAAGAACATAATGTGTTGTATAATGGTAATTTGATATATGCTAAACATGATCCTCCCGAGGTTCGGGATTCTGAGGAAACGATTGAGCTAGCCAAGGAGAGTAGAATCAAAATGAGACAAATGAACCCAGAAATCAAACCAATTGATTACAACAAGCTTAACATACTTTCTGGGGTAAATTTTGTTAAACAACAACAACCAACAAAGGTTTTCAAAAGACCAGTTGCTTCAACAATACCTAAAGTTGTTTCCAAAAATCTTTCAAATATGGTACAAATGTCCTCTAGCAACCCTTTTAGCACAAGTGAAGCTAGACGATACTTGGATGATCTGAAAGATAAAGTAAAAACACTTCAAAGTATTGTTGACTCAAAAACGAATCTTAGCATCAGCAACTGGCATTCAAGTTTTCATAATGAAATGAAAAAGGTGTTTCAAACAGAAATTACTACTCCACTTTATAACATTAGTGCGAGGGTAATTCATATTAAAAATGCTATTTTAAAAGAAACAGCCGACTTCGTCAAGGACCACCAATCCCTAGTGAAGGAAGCTAATGAAAACATTGAACGCATCAAAGTTTTGGAAAACCACAATGATACTCTCTTCGAGGCAGTTCTATCGACCGATATTATGTCCATTATTTATCAAACATATTCTGTGGAAGATGATGAAAGACTCCGAGCTGAGACTTCTGCACTTGTTATAAAATATGAAAATTCTCTTGCTAAGATTGAAAAAGAAAATGTCACATATTTGAAACAACTTGATCGAAAAAAGGAAGAATGCAAGTATGACAAATTGTCGTATGAGCGTGCTTACAAAAATATGAAAGACCAAAATGACCTTTTGAAGTCTCAGCTTGATAGTCAAAAAAGGAAGGGTGAGAAAACTAAGTTTGCAAAACCATCGACTCCGGATAAACCAAAAATGTCAATTTCTCAAACGGTTCCAAAAGTTGATGTGACAATTGATTTGACAAAACCAGTCACACCAACACCCTTACCTAAACAATGTGCTGATATAGGGAAAGCTGTTGTCAAAACATCTAATGTGATAACGCTTGGCCTTTATAGGATTAGTCCCACTAATGCGTTTGCCTCTACATCTCACACATATAGGACGATAGACAAAAGTAAAAAAGATAATCCAAATGAGTCTAGGAATGCTACAACAACCTCTCAGGACAACAACATAAATTCTAATGAGTGTGCCTTACCTTCTACATGATTAGAAAGCACCTCTAGGAGCAGCAGACTAAAGCCTAGGAGCAATACCAGGAACAATAGCGTCTCGCCTGCCTCTGAGACTGAATGCAAGAATAAAAATGGAGAAGTAGAAGAACACCCTAGGAATTTATCGCTTTCGAATAAGAAACATATGTCATCAGGATGTAATGTTAAGAGTACTGTTTCAAGTGCATGTAATGACTCTGTTTGTTTAATGTTTAAGAAATCGTTATCTGAAAATGTTTGTGATGATATTGTTAATGAGAATGAGAATGCTATGCCTGAACAGAAAGATGTTCCCCGAGGAACTAGTGCTAGGACTAGATATGTTCAAAGACTTATTGCAGCATCTAGGACAATCACTAGTAGTCTATTGCCTAGGGACTATCTTAAGCTTTGTGCATGGAAACCAACGGGTAGAAAGTTTACACTTAAGAATGGCAAATTAGAAGCTGTTCCAAAAGAACAAATAGAAACCTTCTCTGAGTGTGATTCATTTGTTACCCCTAACCCCATGGAACCAAATGATATACGGTTTCCAAATGCAAACTCTTCTGTTCTTGGCAGGTTATCGAAATCTATCTTTGGATCGTCGACTCGGGTTGCTCCAAGCATATGACCGGGAATTTGAAGCTGCTAATCAACTTTGTATGGCAGTTCTTGGGAACTGTACGGTTTGGAAATGATCATGTAGCAGCTATTCTGGGTTATGGAGATCTTTAGTTTGGGAACTACTTAATCACTCAGGTTTACTATGTCGAAGGTTTGGGACACAATCTGTTTTCAGTCAGGCGGTTTTGTGATGCAGATTTAGAGGTTGCATTTAGGAGAAACACTTGCTTCGTTAGGAATTTGGTTGGAGATGATCTCTTAACTGGGAATCATGGCACCAATCTCTATGCTATCGACATAAACCAAATGGCCTCTTCATCACCAATTTGTCTCATGACCAGAGCATGCGAAACAAAGTCCTGGTTGTGGCATAGACGTTTGTCCCATCTTAACTTTGACACCATCAACAAGCTTGCCAAAGACAACATCGTCAACGGTCTCCCAAAGTTCAAATACACCAAAGAACACTTATGTCCATTCTGTGAGCAAGGAAAAAGCAAAAGGGCAACATATAAACCTAAAACCGTACCCAGTTCGGTTGATAAGTTACATTTGTTGCATATGGACTTATGTGGCCCAATGAGAGTTCAAAGCATAAATGGGAAGAAGTACTTTCTTGTAATCGTCGATGACTATTCAAGATATACATGGGTAAAGTTTCTGAGGTCAAAAGACGAAGCACCAGGCATCATCATCACCTTTCTGAAGCGAATTCAAGTCCTACTTCAAGCTCCAGTAAGGATTGTAAGAACCAACAATGGCACAAAATTCACAAAAAGAAGAAATTGAACTCTTGTGGAAGCTGCTCGCACGCTGCTGATTTATTCTAGTGCACCGTTATTCTTATGGGCTGATGCTGTTGCCACTGCTTGTTTCACTCAGAACCGATCCCTAGTCCATCCAAGATTCAATAAAACCCCATATGAACTAGTGAACAACAGAAAACCCGATACCTCTTACCTTCATGTATTTGGCGCTTTGTGCTATCCAACGAACGACAGAGAAGATCTGGGGAAGTTGAAAGCTAAGGGTGATATTGGAATCTTCATTGGTTATTCAGAAAACTCGAGGGCATTCAGGGTGTATAACAGAAGAACTAAGAGAATAATGGAGACGATGAATGTAAAGTTTGACAAAATTTCACAAATGGCTTCTGTGAGACTCGCTATAGAACCCGCGCTTAACCCGATGGCTTCTAATCATACTAGATCAGGACCCGCACCAAACGTTCAGACTTCTGGACATATCAGTTCAGGACTTGTACCCCAAGGAGCTCAATCAACTAACACCGAAAAACCAACAAATCAAGAACTGGAAAATTTCTTCGAGTTTATGTATGATGAGTACTATGGTGGTGCTTCGATAAATGCATCTCAACAACGTTCCGCTGCACCCGCTCCAAATCAACAACCACCACCACCACTACCACAAGATGCATCAACAACATTCGAAGCTGACGTACCAACTCCCTCAACATCATCAACATCTACTCCACCAACTCCAGTAATTGAGATTGTTCTACCAAGAGTTGATGAGCAAAACCCAAACACCCCAATTCAAGAAGAACAACAACAAAACGATGTTGTGTTAGAGGAAGAACCATTCGAAAACCCATTTGCAACGGATTCTGCTGAATCTTCTTCTAGGCTACATGAACCAACTAACACGCAGTTGTCAAATCCAAGGTACCCTTCAACGTTACAGTGGACTAAAGACCATCCAATAGATCACGTTATTGGTGAACCTTCACGGCCAGTTCAGACAAGAAAACAACTCGCCACCGATTGCGACATGTGCATCTACGTCTGCTCAGTCAGTCTAAATGAGCCAAAGAACATTCGGGAAGCAATGGCAGATAATGCTTGGATTGAAGCGATGCAGGAAGAACTTCTCCAATACCAGTTACATGACACTTGGGATTTAGTTCCAAGACCAATTGACAAACTCGTCATTGATCTTAAGTGGTTATGGAAGAACAAAAAGGATGAAGAAATGACTGTCATTCGCAACAAAGCTCGTCTCGTGGCCAAGGGATTCAGACAGGAAGAGGGGATAGATTTTGAAGAGTCATTCGCGCCAGTAGCAAGGCTTGAGGTAGTCAGGATTTTCTTAGCATATGCAGCTCACAAAAACATCACGGTCTATCAGATGGATATCAAGACAGCTTTCTTGAATGGAACTCTGAAAGAAGATGTGTATGTGAGTCAGCCAGACGGATTCGTTGACTAGGATCATCCCGACTATGTCTACAAGCTAAAGAAAGCTATCTATGGTTTGAAACAAGCCCCAAGGGCGTGGTATGACGAATTATCATCTTTCCTGCTTCAAAATAATTTCACCAAAGGAACAATTGATCCGACCTTGTTTACAAGAAAATTCAAAAATGACATTTTGATTGTTCAGATTTACGTGGACGACATAATCTTTGGGTCCACTAATCCGAAACATTCAAATCATTTTGCAAATCTCATGAAAATCAAATTTGAAATGTCCATGATGGGGGAATTAAAATTCTTTCTTGGTTTACAAATTCATCAATCCCCACGTGGTATTTTTCTAAATCAAGCTAAATATACTATTGAGATTTTGAAAAAACAAGGAATAGAAAATTGTGACTCTGTTGGTACTCCAATGGTCACTTCACCAAAAATAGGCACTGATTTATATGGGAATCCCATGGATCTGAAGAAATATCAGAGCATGATTGGTTCTCTCATGTATCTAATAGCTAGTCGACCCGATATTCATTTTGCTGTCTGTTTATTAGCACGGTTTCAGGAAAGGCCTACCGAACTTCACCTCCAAGAGGTTAAACGGATCTTTCGGTACCTACGAAGAACCATTAACATGGGACTTTGGTATCCGAAGGATTCGGAGTTTACACTAATAGCATTTTCAGATTCAGACCATGCCGGTTGCCAAGTTACAACAAAGAGTACATCAGGTGGAGCACAATTCTTGGGAGAAAAGCTAGTAGGCTGGTCATCAAGGAAACAAGACTGCACTGCACTATCAACCGTAGAAGCCGAGTATGTGTCTCTATCTGCGTGTTGTGCCCAAGTTCTATAGATGAGGACACAACTCACAGATTATGGCTTCTCTTTCGACCGCATACCTTTGTATTGTGACTCAAAAAGTGCCATAGCCATCTCGTGCAATCCAGTTCAACACTCGAAGAACAAGCATATTAGAGTCCGCTATCACTTCATAAAGGAACACGTAGAAGAGGGTACTATTGAATTATTTTTCGTGAAGACTGAATACCAACTCGCCGATCTATTTACTATAGCCCTCCCAAAAGAGCGGTTTGGTAACTTAGTTCGACGAATTGGAATGCGAAGCCTAACTACCGAAGAGTTAGAAAGTCTTCTCGAATCTTCTTGATTTATCTCAAAAAGCTTCGCTGTAAATATTTTTGAAAAACAAAATACAAAATTGGAAAAACCAACAAAAACAAAATATAAAAATAGAAAATTTTCAAAAATACAAAAACAATAGAAAATAAAAAAAACCAAAAATAGTCTTCTCACGACATGTCTCTCGTATAATCGATATTTTGTACGTCTCTAGCAATTTCATTCAACAATGATACGGACATGTACAGATGCTTGAGCGAGAGTTCATTTATAATTTTTCTAAAACATGTCGTTTCTCAAAATTTTCTTAATAACGGCTTTCGTATATTTCAGTACGAAACCCGCGCTACAATGATGACTTCTGATTATTTCATATCAGGACTCGCAATGTTAATGGCAAATCAAAAATTCTTGAGCACACGATCAAGATTTTTCATAAAGATTTTTTAAAATCTTTCTCAAAATTTTGTGCTCAAGATTTTTTCAAAAGAAAACTCCCTCTATACCCTTAAAATTAATTTAAACTCAATAGTTTAAAATTATGCTTTGTTTAAGGGGGAGTATAAAATGAAAAACAAAATGTTCCAAATCATGCTAAAATGATCCGTCTATCTCTCCAAAAAGCTTTCATTTAATCCGTTGATATAAAAAATATCATTGCATGCTATTTTTGAGGGATAGAAGACGTGATTAAAATGTTATCAAAATATTTAAAGATCGTAGATTGAATCTCAATAAGAGCTCGACTCAGTATGAACCCTCGAGTTGACGAAAAATAAATGTCCGTAATCGAAAAGACTTGTCCGGGACGGGTAATAATTTCAAGCTAGTTCATCTAGTAATGTAAACGTGTCTCGCAAAGGACTTGTCTGAGTAGAATGTACCAATTCGAGAAATAATCTTTTGATATGACCGGGACGGGTAATAATTTCAAGCTAGTCTAACTAGTGATGTAAACGTGTCTCGCAAAGGTCATATCAACTGAAAATCAATCATTTCAAATGTGCGATCTCTACCCAACATGTGCAAACTTATATAAAAAATGCATGAGAACATGTGAAGGGGGAGTATTTCAGAAAATACAAAACTCTTGAAGTGTTAAACAAAAAATGTGTTTATTCATAAACACTTTGAGAGATTTTCACAAAAAAGTTTTATGGCAAGTGATCAACAAATCTAGGATAATCATGGAGAAATAAGGTGATTATGTTTAGGTTTATGTCCAATGATCCGCCAGAGCTGGAGGGATCTACCCAAGGGCAATTCCAATAGATTAGATTTAGAAGTCTTTAGGTAAGATTGAAAAAAGGAGTAAATGAGAAAGGGAAAAAATGGGTTGAAGAATTAAAAAGAAAAGTTTATGAAAGGGTGAAAAGAAATAGCCCTCCATGAAAACTTAGGGCAGAAACTGTGTCAATACATCTGCTATCGGTATTCTCTAAGGTGATACTGATATTGAAGTCAAGACGTCATGGACCCAGTGACGCGTTGCCCCACCCCTCCTAGCCACTCAGATATCTCTTAAAAGATATTTGTTTCATTTCTCACAGAGAACACTGCATAATCTATCAGCCTCTCATTCCGAGATGTGTTGATATTGAAAAGTTGGCACTCTGCTCCATGCCTCCGTCTACTAAAACCAAAACGCATATTATCGAGTCTAGAGCCATGAGATTCATCAAAAATATCTTAGGAACACTTTCCATATAATACACCTGTGTTCACCAAAAAGGACACAAGTTGTAAGAGCCTTAATGAGATCTAAGGATCTTGCCTTATATCATAATGGTTACGTGCTTCAAACGGTCTACAGTCTTGAAGTGATACTCCGGTATACTTCAGAGGCTCTCAACGGCCTTGGTCAAGATTAGAGAAAGTTTTCACACTATGTTGTTAACGATCTCGAAATCTGAACCTATAAGCGCTGGACGAATTATTGCTAACTGTTTTATGCAGGTAAAGACGAAAGTCCATTCACCATCATCATACGTCTCAACATCCATATCTCCTCAAGCTCATACTTATGATGGAGGCGACGACGCAAATGTACAGAAGATGTTGATTAAGGCAAGAACGACCAAAAGATGATACTTTGAAGATCACAAAGCATGAAGGAACGAAGAAGCAAGACTATTCTACAACAACACACAAAGTTCAATACATCGAATACAAAAGACCTAATCACTGGGAGCATCATTTGAATGACCATCCCTTAGGGGGAGATTGTTAGCATTGATTTAAAAGTGATGGTCATTTGTATTAATTAAACTTTGTGTCATGTGTATGTCTAGTCTAGCAAAGTGGGCTTTTGATAGTTAATATGTAAGATTTAATGTAAAAGTCTAATCCAACTCAAACGCCCACTCAAAGCCCATCAAAGCCCTTTAGGGCATCACATTTGTAACATAAATAACACACTCCCACCTCATTTCCAGTGTGCCTCTTAAGACAGCCAAAGTGGGAGTGTGTATGCTTTAGGTTTGTATTTGTTATCTTTTTCTTTAAGCTAATCGATACACAGTTATATTTCATACTATCCACTCTTCTCATCTTGTTCTTGTTTGAGTACCATTCGATCTATAGTTAGTTTGTGTGTGATAAAGTAGTGCTATTTGTTCATAACAAGGGAGAAGTACACAAAGAAAGAAGTAGTGTTTCGTCTTCAATAATTTGGATTGTGGGTACATCGAGGCTTATTACCAACTTGGATGCAATACTTTGTGAGGCATGTTGTTATGATGCTCCCCGAACGACAACCATGGTGCTACACTTTAGTGTCTACATTCCCCGCTGTGTGTTTGAAGACTAAAGAGAGTTGTCGATTCAGGAGGGAGCAGATAAAAGAAAAGGTTCACTAGTTAGGAGGGAGTAATAACCTAACTAGATGTAAGATCTAGCCATATTGATTGTGTGGATCGGGTGGTCTTGGATTGTGGAAGATTAATTCCATGTTAAGAGTTTTAGAGAGAAGTTAGAGAAAGAGATGGGAACCTTGAGAGAAAACTTGTGAGATTAGATTGAAGTGAAAAATGTGACAAGAGTTCCAACCCTTCCCAAGTGTGGGAAGGGGTATATATAGTACCTAATATTGGTGCCCTTAGTGGGCTGTGGAGTGAGCTGACAGTGGGTATAGACCTGACCCACTCCACAAATATAAATACGACTAAGCTAATAATACCAATACTACTAGTAATAATAATAAGCCTACGAGCTATATAAATGCTAAATAGATACTCGGGGTGACTGAACCTTCATCTGAATATTTATATTCCTAACAATCTCCCCCTAAGGAAGGTCACCCCGAAAATAATATTTCGAATTCTAGCATTTTATCTTCTGAACTTGTCTTCATAGCTCGTAGTCTTTGATTCTTCAAAGTCATTAGTCTTTGATAATTGTGCCTTCAGCAGTGAACATTTTGATGACTTATCCTTCAATCTTGGATGATCTCTGTGTATTCTTTGACTTCATCATCCATCATATTTCTTCAAGTCATCTTGCTTTCTCGTTTTATAGGAGGTTGTGATCTTGGAGCCTTCTTAGAGATCATCCACCACTGTAAATCTCTGAGCTCATCCGTTGTAGTAGTATTACCTTTATGTGTTTGGTTGTGACTGTTGTTCTCGCATGCTCACACCTTTTTGGATCATGATATGTACCATCAGAGTTGCGAAAGCTATTTTGTAGGTCTTTTAGCTATCATGATGTCTTTAATAATGAGTTGGAAGTGTGAGCATGGAGTGTGGATTGACTCGTCTCATACTGGAATCAGGAACCACCATCACCATCTTTATATGTACCTGAAATAAAATAGTTAGCAATAAAGTCGGAGAACGAATATGGCTTTGTCATTCGTTCGGTGTGGTTGGATTAACCTTCGGTTCTGTGAGGACCGACCTGTGATCAGGTAGAATTCCCTTTAAAGAGAATTCTCCTTGACAGGAATTTCTAGCTTGTTGTAAAGACTCATTCAATGAACTAACATTGGACTCGTCTTACAAGCATGTTCTCATACCGGAACGTCTCAAAGCAGACAACACGGTTGAGTGAATCAGTGAATTGAATACCCACTGATTGATGAGAAATTGATTAGAAAAATCACTCGCGTGTTACTAGATAAACAATTTTTATGTAACACGACGAGGGTTTTACACATTAAATCACATTTCTGTCATAAATACTTTTGTTTGAAAATTTTCACAATCAATGCGCTTGAAATTCATTTGATGAGCACATTGAAGGGTTTTCCAAAAGCATCCGTCAATCCATTTCCTGGAACAAGTTTGATTCAAATGTGAATCGCCCCATTGTTTCATTCCAGTTGTCACAGGTTTGATCCATGAAGGATCTCACATGTCACCCACCAAGAGCTTGTTTGATGTTGGCTCTAGAAGGATTTCCATCTTCATTGTGATTACTTACTCGGATGTTCTGGCAATACCACAAGGATAATGCGTAGGACTCTTAACATATATTTCCTTGCTTTCCACATTGTGTGAAACAGCAAGCATATTGGAAGTGCGTCCTAACGAGATTTATTGATGATCTCTGGGCTCTAGACTCAATAGTGCATTTTGATTTAGTAAGCGGAGGCTGGAGAGAACTGCCACCTTTTCAATATCGTCTAACTCGGAGTGAGAGAGACGATAGAAATGTATTGATCTCCGTGACAATTGAAACAAGAGTCCTTTGAGGGACCTTGAGTGGCTAGGGAGGGTTGTGCAGCGTATCACTGGGTCCATGATACTTTGTCTTCAATGCCAGCAATTAACTAAGTGATTCTGACAGCATATGTATTGACCCGGTTTCTGCCTAAGGTGTAAGGAGGGCTTCTTTCTTTTCACCCTTTATCTTTACATTTCTTTTTCATTCTTCAACCCCTTCAGCGCTTACCGAGACTTCATTACTAGCACCTTGTTGGGTTTGTTCCAGTGCTAGCTCCATCTCAGTCGGCACTCTTCCCTTATTCACTTTTCTCCTTTTTAATCATTCCTAAGGACTTCTATTCTAACTAGAGGATTGTCCCTGGGAAGATCCCTCCGGTTCTGGCCGGATCATGGGAACTAATACCTAACCTCACCATCCTTATAACTCCAATGCATTAAAATAAGATTGGTCGGTCTTTGGTATTCTTCCACAGTTGCCATCATAAATCATTCGCTCCCCCTCAATATGTGTATCGATATACGAAAAGGTTTAGCACATATGGGAGAGCCTACACTTGAGTTCCAAAAGATCACATTTTTATCAGAATTTCATATTTAAATCACATTCTCTCCCCCGATCAAAAATTTCAAACCGTTTGAAATTTGTGATCCCAATTGATTTAAATAAGTTAGAAAATGTGGGAGAAAATGTGTCCGATTTAATGTTTTCTGATAATGGAACATACTATGCTCCCCCTTAATCTAAGAGGGAGATTCACTGCTTATTATGCACAATTCGGCTATTGATGAAGCGAAAAGTGTACCGCTTTTAGGGGGTCATTTAAGCCCTAAATCGTATTTATTTGATCAAATATTGCCCTAAATCGTTCCTTTTGTCATTTTAGGTACTTTTGAGAAGAAATCTGGAAAAGGAAGCATTTTGGACGTTTTTGGAGCATAAAAGTGAAGAAAACGACAAAGTCTCAAAATTATGCTGGAAAGTACATTTGACGGCGTCAGGGATTGGTCCAGACGGCGTCACGGCTTGGCAAAAAAAGGTGGATATGAAAATTACTCATGATAAGCCAGAGAATTTTGCATGAAAAATCTGACGGCGTCACCCTTTGAAGTGATCAAGGTCGTCACGGCTTAACTTAAAGAGGGACGGTGTCAAGCTCATTTCTGACGGCGTCAAGCCTTGATAGGCCAGAGCGGATTTTGGAGCACTAAAGAGGGACGGCGTCAGGAAGGCCATCCGGGAACCCTAAAAGCGGCGAGGTGACGGCGTCAGGATCTACAACGTGACGCCGTCAGACCTTAAACTCTATATATAGTTTTGCAATTTTTTTTGTCATGAGTGTGGAACTTATTGTGTGTAATTTTGGAGGAGAAACCCTAAGACGAATTTCTGCCATTTTTAAGGGTTTTCATACCCTTGGATCTCCCATGTTTAATTGAAGATAAGTAATCGTTTAATCATTCAATATGTCTATGTGTTGTTTGATTACATCTTGTTCTTGTCTTTTGATTAACATGCTAGGCTAGATTTATCTTGTGTTTGCTTAGATCTAATGAAACCTAGCTATTGATTATTGGTTATTAGTGTGTTATTAATTGTATTGGATGATTGTTCATCGATGTTAGGCTTAAGAAAACTGGCTAACTTCCTATTCGGTAACTTGCTTGAACGTCTTAAGAAACATGAACCAATGCGTACTAAGGTTTTTATGGTTGTATTTAATGCATGAGCGAATTCTAGTGATCCCATGTTAGGAGCTTCCTAGCCGGCTCGACATAGGAGTGAAGTAGGAGCTTGTAGAGTTGGGGAAGTACGTACGCCACCCCACGATTGGTATTAAGGAATACACCCGTCATCCACGCGATTAATACACACTAATCAACCGGTAAAAGATAGTTAGGGAGTAAGGAAATCTAAGTAAACACATTTCTCTCCACATAAGTTTCACAACCTTTTCATTTTCTGTTATTTTATTTTATTTGCATTTGTAGTTATTTGGGTTAGTTGACTAGCAACTAATTCCGCCCACTCTTTCAAACCCGAGATTTTACTTGCTTTCATAAAAAATATAAAAATACAAAAAGAATCTTCTTTCACCCTTAGACCTATTAGAATAGTTTTTCAATCCTAACGACACTATTTCCTGTGGAGAACGATCAATCCCCCGTACTTACCACTACACTATACTACATCGGTCAGGTACACTGCCTGGTGGAGTTGTAAGCCTCTTGAGATCCCTCGAGAGGTAAAACCTGTTGTAAGGTTGCAAAACCACGCATCAAGTTTTTGGCGCCGTTGCCGGGGAATAGTTATTGTTTAGGTTGAAATTTATTTTATAGGTCTACTCACTAGATTCCTTTCTAGTGAGATTTTTATTTTATTTTTCTAGGTTTTCTTTAGTCTATCTTTTTTCTTCGTTTCTTTGTTCGTAACCATTACCATTCGACATCATGGAAGATGGTAATATCCTCGATCCCAACAACCCACCACAACAACCACCACAACCTCCTAGAGCCCGTACCTTAGGAGACTACTCCCGTCCTAGCTACCATGGCTATCGAAACACCATTGAGCTCACTCAAGGAGCCAATGTCACTCCCTTGCGATCCGACACCATCCGGTTGGTGCAAAGCGGATGCGCATTCCATGGACTTCGTTCCGAAGATCCTAACCAACATCTCAAGGACTTTCTCAAAATTGTTGATTCCATAGACCTTGATGTTGCCACTCGAGAGACGACCCGACTGCGTCTCTTTCAATTCTCTCTGCGGGACCAAGCTAGTCAATGGCTAGAGCGTCTACCCGCAGGATCCATCACCTCTTGGGATGATCTCACCACTCGTTTCCTTGCTCAGTTTTTTCCACCGGGAAGAACTACCAAGCTAAGGAATGATATCTTGATGTTCCAACAACGTCAAGGCGAAACCCTCTACGAGGCATGGACTCGATTCAAGGACTTACTCCAAAAAGTACCTCACCATGGCATAGAACTTTGGCTCCAAGTCCAAATCTTCTATGACCATATCAATCTCTCCACGAAGCAAACCATTGACCAAGCGGCCGGTGGTAAGCTACGTGATCTAAGTGCGGAACAATCATGGGCTCTCCTAGAAGATCTTGCTCTTTATGACAACGAAAGTTGGAGTGATCCCCGTGATTTGAATAAAACGGTCAAGGCAATATCTTTGCCTTCGAACAATTCAAGCACTTCCGACCGTAGGATCATAGAACTTGAAGACCAAGTCAAGTTTCTTATGAAATCCTACGAGGCTCCTAAACCTTCAAGCTAAGTGAACAAAATCACTTCTTCATGTGAATTATGTAGTGGTCCCCACGACACTCGTGATTGCATGGAACTCCCCGAACAAGCTTTTGCGGACTACGCATCCTCGCGTACCGACGGAGTGGGAGACAAGTGGTACACTTTCAAACCCGAGCCAAACCCCTATGGTGATTCATACAACCCCTCATGGAAAAATCACCCGAACCTTAGGTGGAAACAAAACCAAAACGCACAACAAACCAATTCTTCCAACCCACCTAATCGTTTCCAATCAAGCGGTTCCAACTCGAACCGTATTTTCAACAACAATCCTTCCGGCAATGGTAGTACCAATAACTTTGAAGGATTGATGTCCCAATTTATGGCATCTCAAGAAGCTCGGATAGCTAAATTTGAATCCGAATTCAATCAACAACAAACGGAGATGACCAATAAAATTGACAACTTGTTGAAAGCCCTCAATAACCAAGTGCTATCACCTCCACATAAGGACGCTAGGGACACAAATAGCAGACCCCAAGTAAAAGACCCCTCTTGATCCAAACACGTCCACTTCGTCAACGTTGTCACTATCAACCCAATTGATAGGAATGAGGATAATAGTGAACCTGAGGACGAGGTTGAGAAAGTCGAGGTTGGTAAGGAAGTTAGGAAAAGTGAGATTGAAGAAGTAGATGATGATGAGGACTACTTCAATAGGCTACCCACTAAGGAAGAGCACGCATATCATACAGACTTATTCGATGACCCCGAGACACCATACTTCCTAGGTAGACCAATTATAAAAATAGGCGATCCTTCTAATCTCAACATACCATGCAACATCGGACATTTGCATGTGTGGAAAGCTTACATCGACCTTAGATCGCCCATAAACATCATGACTAGAGCCCACTACAACTTAATAATGAAAAATCAACTTGGGTATAGGATGTTCCTTGATAAGGGTTGGATGAGTAACTTCACGGGAAGAGTTAAGGGATTGCCGGTTTATGTAGGAAACTTCACCTATGTCACCAACTTTGTAATTGTAGAAGATATCCACCCAATAGTCGATGCATCCTTAACTCAAGTGGTTTTTGGAAAACCATTTGTTGAGGCCTCTAGAATGACTTATGAACCTTCCTTAGGGATAGTTAGATTTGAGGATGAGACCGATGAGGTAAACTACCAAATGCCATATAAGATAGAGCAATTCCAACACCTGTCAAATGTTGAGAAGGAGCTTAAGCAAGCGGTCTACTATAGGAATGATGAGGATAGAAATAAAGGAGTAAACTATGTTATGGAAAGGATATCCGGTTTCTACAAGGATTGTTTGAAATTAGGACCGGAATATAAAACCGGAAATGAGAATGGCATAGGAACCGTGACCAATGATGGAGTCACGTAATGTACGGTGACTTTGAGTCTAGCTACAAGACTCGTTAATAAAGAAAAGCGCTTCTTGGGAGGCAACCCAAGCTTTATTTGCTTTGTGTGTTTATTTGTTTATTTGTTTCCGTATGTATGTTTAATTTTTATTATTATTGATTCATGTTCAAAACTAATTTGTGAAAATGCTTTATCTTGTTTTTAACTTCGTCTTAACTACATATAAAGGTATTTTGCAAAAGTTAAGTGTAAGGGAAATCTAAATCGGTTTATTAGAACACAAATGAACATGAATCGTAATAATAATAAATTAACATACATATTAGTATTTGTTTGAGTCAAATGCTTGTATCGAGTCATGATGATGTTTTGCAGGAATTCCAGGAAGTAAGGTATAGGTTTTTCCAAAAATTTTCCGGAAACTTAACATGAGAATTCTGTCAGATCATTTCTGACGGCGTCAGGATTTACAACCTGACGGCGTCAGGTTTTAATTTTCTGAAAATTTTGAAAGTTTTGTTTTCATAAAAAAAGTTTTTATTAAATCTCTAACTTATAATCTCCAGGAATCTGCAAAATAATCATTCCACAAGCATTATATCCTTATATATAGAATTCATCCCGCCGATGTTATGCAGGTTTTCGTGTTTGTTTTCTCAGGTTATTTTGGACAAGGAAATGTATGTGGAATCAAGCTTATGGCGATGCATTAGTCTAGAAGCTTCAACATTACCTTGGAAGAAGATCTAACCGTGTTACCACATTATCCACCAAGCGAATCAGGGGAGTATTTGATTTCATTCTTTTACTTTATGCTTTTACATCTTGTTATTTGAACATTGGGGACAATGTTCATCTTAAGTGTAAGGGGGGGGGGGGGTAAAAGTACAATACTTTAGAGAATACAATTGCACTTGATTTTTGTTTATTTAATAGTAGATGTGTAATAAAACTGAGAGAAACACCTGTTAGGGTAATTTTAGTGCCAAATTTAAAATTTTTTACAACATATATGAGTGAAACTGATGAACTCAAATAAGTACATTTTATTACTATCATTTATCCTATTAATTTGACTTGTTTTACTATATTATGTATGAGGATTGATACTTAATCGTTTACTTTTGTAATTCTCAGTTGAAAACAAGCATTTGGTGAAACTTAGCGATTATGGACTAAAAACGGAGTAAAATGATCAAGATTGGAATTGGTTGTTGGAATGAAGAGAATGAAGACCATTGCCTGACTTTGAAAAATGCGCCGCATGGATTTATCCCATGCGCCGCATATGAAACTTTGGTCAACGAAGAATAACCAACTTGTTCTGCTCCAGATGCGCCGCATCTCACTCGTTACATGCGCCGCATCACTATCAATATTTCACCAGATACGATCCAAGATACAAGAGGACATGCGCCGCATCTGATAATGAAGATACGCCGCATCTTCTGGCGGTGTACGAATATTCCTGAATATTATAATCTTGGACCCCACGCGAAGTTAAGTACATGCGCCGCATCTACTTACTAGATGCGCCGCATCTCACCCTCAGACATAAACTATAAATACCCCAAGACCAGACGAATTCGATGTGACATATATTATATACGAGACCGAAGACCAGAAACCAAGGACGAATTCAGTCAAGGCAGCAGCACAAGACACACCCAAATCAAAGATACAAGAGCTGTAAGAAGGTGCTTCATGTGTTTAATTCATTAAGTAGTTTTGTTTTATTGTGTTAGTAAACTTTAATTCATCAAGATTGGTGGCTTGTGTAATGTGACAACGGAAAGGTTGCACTCCCTTAAAACTGCTTTCTCATCAATTAAAGTTTATATGTTAGTGTCTTTGGTGACTTTTATTAGTGCATTGATAACCTCTGTGGCTAGCTGAGCGTTGATCGGGTCGCCATGCCTCTGCCCTCGCCTGTTTATTAGATGCCTATGTATTCTATGGTCTGTAGAAAAGTAGGAGAAAGATAAACGGGATAGTCATAAGTAATCATTAAGGGTTTACTCACCGATAAGATTAGAACCAACGAGAAAGGACTTAATCTCGGTGCGTTGCATCGAACTATACACTTCATATAACACTAGCAATAAAACAAGTGACAAACTACTTATCATAAGGACAGCCCTCTTATTGTCTCGAGTATTTATCTGTGTACGTGTGTGCTACTTGCTGATTCGTGCCTATTGGTTTAGTTTATTATTTAATTGCAACAAAATCGTGCCAGTCTCTCAGGCTGAACCCCCTTGCGTTAGATTAGATTGTATAGCTAACTTAATTTATTAAAATACTGATTAGAATAACTAGATAATACGTTCCACTCTTAGTGATCGACACTCTACTTACCATTATATTCATACTGACCGGGTACACTGCTCGTTAAGTGTGTGTGTTATTGATAAGTCGGCTAAATATAAATTTAAAACTTGATTAGGCATTAAAACTGCTAAACCGCAACGACACGCACGCGCATCAAGTTTTTGGCGCCGTTGCCGGGGAGTGAATTGTTATTATCTGTTAATTTGATTAGTATTTTAATTAGGTTTTTAATTTTTTTTCTAACCGCTAATTTTGTTGTGTATTAGTTTAATTTGCATTCATTGTACTATTTTGCATATTTTCTGTTTTTGTGTGTTATTTATTTGCTTTTATTTGTGTTTATTTTCTTTCGTGTGTTTTTATTTGTTTTTATTTTTCGTAATTTTTGTTTTCTGCGATCGTTGTACTGAGCTAAATCGAACGATACGGCGCATCTGATTTCTCAGATACGGCGTATTGCGTTCAATTTTTATAAAATACAACGCGTTTAATTAATTCGATACGACGCATCTTTTCCCCAAGATACGGCGTATCTGTTTTTAATAAGAAAATTTTTCTAAGCGATAAAGTGATACGACGTATCTTTTCCCCAAGATACGGCGTATCTATTTTTGATAAAATTTTTTTCTAAACGTTAACGCGATACGACGCATCTGCTTTAGCAGATATGGCGTATCTATTATTTTAATTAAAAACAGTTTGCGAATTATTAAACAGATACGGCGTATCGATTTTTATCGATACGGTGCATCCTCTGAATCAAAAATCTTATATTTTGAAACGTCACGAAAATACGGCGCATTAACTTTTGTTAATACGGCGCATTTAATTTTAACTAAATATCGATTTTTGATTAATTTAATTCGATACGGCGCATTCATAATTCCTAAGCGGCGTATCCATTTTCTGAATAAAGTCTGATTTAATTTTAACGATTATAAGATACGGCGTATCCAACTTTTTAGATACGGCGCATCGTCTGCAGACATCAGTAACTTTAGATTTTCGTATTCCGTTTTCGTTGTTAGTTTTATGATATATTACTTTCTCGAGCATACCCTACTGATGCTTTTGTGTTGATTTCAGGAAGTGCATGACTAGGAGTTCAACTAAGAACTTGATTCAACCTTTCGAAGATCCTGAACGAGCCCTACATTCGCTTAAAAGGCTTTTCAACACAAGAAGCTTTGATCTTTCAAGTTCACTCGAGCTTGATTACTTTTCTGAAGAAAAAGAGGAAGTTGAAACAGAAACAATGGTCGAAAACACTACTATGGAGGAATACATGAACAGTACCCGTGCTGATTACACTTCAGGAGTTGCTAGACCAAAGTTTGATGATAATTCAAAATTTGAGTTGAAGGGTCAGTTTCTCAAAGAGCTCAGAGAGAATGCTTTCAGTGGGACGGAACATGAGGATGCTAATGAGCATGTTGAAAAGGTCCTGGAGATTGCAGATTTGTTTACTTCAGAAGGAGTCACTAACGATCAACTCATGCTTAGAATCTTTCCAATCTCACTAAAAGGAGCTACTAACAAGTGGCTAAGGAATGAACCTGCTAGTTCAATCATTACATGGGAAGGTTTGAAGAGCAAATTCCTGAAGAGATATTGTCCACCTGCTAAGACTGCTAAAAAGATGGAGGCTATCAACAGTTTCAAGCAAGAGCCTGATGAAACTCTTTATCAAGCTTGGGAACGATTTAAAGATTTATTAATAAAATGTCCTCAACACTATCTAACCCCTATGCAGGAGATAATATTGTTTTATCAAGGATTGGACGTGCCTACTAGACAGATTTTGGATGCTAAGGGAGCTGTACCTCAAATGAGTGCAACTAATGCTAGGAAAGCGATCC
Organism: Artemisia tridentata subsp. tridentata; assembly: GCA_021014915.2. Classification (NCBI taxonomy): domain Eukaryota; kingdom Viridiplantae; phylum Streptophyta; class Magnoliopsida; order Asterales; family Asteraceae; genus Artemisia; species Artemisia tridentata. Next base: position 282,479,321 of record CP139507.1, on the reverse strand, counting down.
AAGAAGCTGCTGATCATTCTCAGAAATGGCACGATGGGACCTCTACTAGATCTAAGGGCATCACTAATTTTGACGGGATTGCTGCTATTCAAGCTCAATTGGATAAAATTAGTAGAGAGATGAAGAAGCGAGATGAAAGAGTGTATGCTGCCCAAGTTGGATGTGAAAAGTGCGAAGGACCTCACTACACTAAAGACTGCCCGAACAAGAATGAAAGTGAGACGTTTGAAGAAGCATATTACACCCAATTTGGACAACCATTCCGACCTTCAGGGAGATTTAGGGAAGCTACACCGGGATTCTATCAAAAGAATAACTTCAATCCCGCTTATCAAGAAAGGAGGCAGACTTTAGATGACACTCTAAAGCAAATTATGGCCGATGCTGCTAAAAGACATGAAGAGAATACTGCTATGATCAAAGAAATCCGAGCTTCAACGGACACTACTACAAGAAATCAAGGAGCTTCGATCAAAGCACTGGAACAACAAATTGGTCAAATGAGCAAAGTTCTTCAAGAAAGGGGATATGGAAGTTTACCTAGCTCAACTGAAACCAACCCAAGGGATCATGTCAAGGCCATAAGCACCACTGAAGAAGTCACTCCTAACTTACCTAGAAGATCGATGAATGGTAATGATGATGCAAGACCCGAATTTTTCTTTAATTCTTCAATCAGTTTAAGAAGACTACTAAAAGAAAAGACAAAGATTGAAGAGGAGATCAAGGCTACAATGAAAGAAGGGAGCTCTGCAACTGATTTAAATGCCTTGCCTCATAAAGAAAAAGACCCAGGAAGTTTTACTCTACCTTGTTCTATTAATGATATATCTTTCAATAATGTGTTAGCGGACTTAGGAGCTAGTGTTAGTGTTATGCCTCTTTAGACATTCACTACCCTAGGACTAGGAAAATTAGCACCAACTAAGTTACTTATTGAATTGGCTGATAAAACGGTAAAATGACCTGAAGGGATTGCTAATAATGTGCTAATTAAGATTGAGAAGTTTATTTTCCCTGTAGACTTTGTTATTTTAGATATGCCCGAGGATGTTAAGGTTCCTTTAATCCTTGGAAGACCTTTCTTGTCTACTGCCCATGCTAAGATTGATGTGTTTAAAAGAAAAATCTCATTAAGGGTAGGGAATAATAAACTGGTCTATAAGTGCCAAGATCCTATTAAAAGCATAATTAGAGATGTCTACATGCTAGGATTAAGAGAGCGTATGGACCTCGATCTTGAAGCTAAGCTTATGGGGGAAACATTGATTCAAAACAACACAACTAATCCTAATCATGAGAACTTTGAGGAATTTATTGACCTAAATGTACCTACCGAACTTAGACGCGATATTGTTAATGATTCCGATGATGAGTGGTATGATTGCGTAGTAATTAACAAACGTAGGAAAATAGTTGAGAAAACGTATTTGAATAATGATATGTTTATTGAACTACCACCCCACCTTGCTTAATTATGCTTATATGATAATAAGAATTTCCCGTCTATCATTTTGTCATCTCTGCCCGAAAGGGACAGGACTTTGTTTATACAGGTATTAAAGAAGAACGGCGTGGAAATTAAGGACGAGCAAGGAGTGTTCAATATTACTGAATTGGCAATGAGGGAGCGCGATGTTTCCGACTCCTTCAATGATCGATACTAAAGAGCTGAACGTGAGTCTAACTTGAAGACTCTGGAATAAAGACAAGTGCTTACCGGGAGACAACCCGGATTTATCTTTTTATTACTCTGTTTGTGTCAAGTCAGTCAGACCGCCGAGGATACGGCGCATCTCAATCCTGAGATGCGACGCATCTCAATCCTGAGATGCGACGCATCTCCTGCAGATGGTCATATCTTATTTTATTTTTCTGCATTTTTTATTTCCGAATTTAAAACTTTTTATCAGTTTATTTTTAATGCGGCGCATCCCTGGTTAAGGATGCGGCGCATCTTTTATTCTGATCCGTATTTATTCCAGGCTCGATACGGCGTATCTTTTTCCATAAGATACGGCGCATCGACTGACCTGATGATTTTCATTTTTAATTTTTAAGTTTTTATGTTTTATTTTTTCCTAACTACTAATGTGTTATGCAAGTTTGAACCTTTCTTAATAATAGGTGTGTTTTGAAGCCTTGGTGGTATTATAGATTCCTGCATTTCCTGTGGATACGTCTAATATGAAGCTTAAACGTTCTAATCCACAAGAAAATGATTTTTGCTCTACTACTAATGGAGGATCATACCGAGCAAACCTCAGGGGAGTTTTTCTGTTCTAATTCTTTTATTTTCCAGTTTTTAACCTTTTATACAAACAACGAGGACGTTGTTTAACTTAAGTGGGGGGATTGGAGAATTAGAACACTTAACATTTACTTGTCCTAAACTTTTCAAAATATGCTTAAAATGTGCTTAATATATCAAAATTTAAAATTTTTTTTAGCATGTTTTTGTTTAAGATCTAAGTTGCATAGCTGCACACATGACGTTATTTTCAAAAATTGTGATTTTTCAAAATTCACAAATCTATGAGTGTGCCGGTGACTTGTAAACTTTAGAACTTGGCTTGTATACTATTCGAGACCACCATAATAAGTATTATTTTATATAATTGGAATGACTTGTCTAAATTGGTAAATTTCTAGGATTACACCCAAAAAGCCTTTATATGTTATGTGTTATTAGCTAACTACACTGGTTAGTTAACCCCCGTATAACCCTTTTGTTACTCTCATTTTTAGAGTAAGATACCCCTAGAAAAACACTCAGAGCCATTCCTTTCATTTCTTACACCAATGTTTAAAATGTTTCGTTACACCCTTACACCTTAGCCTACCCTGTAGATTAGAATCCGTGGTTGGTTAATTGCTATAGGCAAAGTGTGTTTCCTTACATTACCTGTGTTCGCGTGCGTAATTCATTATCTATGGTTAGGTCGGGAAATTGCACAATGCAATTGGAGTGAAAGTAAATATTATATATCTTTGAGTTTATTTTTCGTGTGTTTACTACTTTCACTATTACCGTTATTTCTGAAGTATGAAAAGTATGGAAAAATTATCCAGAATTATCATTATAGTGATGTGGTGAAATTTTACACATCTATGTTTATGTTAGTGTCAAAAAAAAAAAAAAAAAAAAAAAAAAAAAAAAAAAAAAAAAAAATCGAAAAAATGAGAAAAGAAAAAGAAAAAGAAGAAAGTTGGATGTTTGATTAAACCAACGATGTAAAGTTATGTAAGTGGTCGATATCACCACTAGTTGTTATATATTTATGGATTAAATGGGAGTTGGCAGTTATGGGAACGCCAATTAAGGTTTATTCTTTGATTAAGATCTTGTTGAGTATAATTCGTGTCTACCTAAAGCGTGTGTTTCAAGTGTTAAAGCGTGAGTTATTCAATGATATGAGTCTTATTCATGGGATGGTTGGGATAGTTATTAACCAAACTTAGGATTTTAATTTATTTGTTTTGTTTATTTTTTATTTTACACCAATTTATATCCCAAATATTATCCATACCCTGTATTATTCTTTATCCAACCAAACCTTTGATTTATTGAGATTAGGGATTTGAGCAATCTTAAGTATCGTAGTCGTGGATTCGGCTATGTATTTATGATTTTGTCGCCCTTTTTGATATATTATTATTGGTGAAGTTTGGACCTATCTTTAGCCTATTCGAGTTAAGGATTTGAGCAATTGCAAGTATCGTGTTCGTGGATTCGATCATGTATTTGTGATTTTGCCGCCTTTTCTGGAATTTGAGATCGATAAAGATTAAGAATAATTAACCCTTAAGCCTAAAAACCCTTTTTACCGCTTTAGACTTGTTATTCCTTAGCTTTAGTGGTGGAGATGTGTATACTTGCCAAACTTATGATAGAATATTCGTCGCGACTGGACAGTTAAACGATTAGATTTGCTTTTATCGAAATATTTTATTCTACTTCTAATTCGTTAAGTGTTTAGTTGTGTGATTATGATAAAACGAATACATGCTTAAATATAAAAATACATCCTAATGTCTTTTAGGATACATTTTCATAAGTTTTAATCTAAGGTTTACTTGGGGACAAGTAAAGTTCAAGTGGGGGGATATTTGATGAACTCAAATAAGTACATTTTATTACTATCATTTATCCTATTAATTTGACTTGTTTTACTATATTATGTATGAGGATTGATACTTAATCGTTTACTTTTGTAATTCTCAGTTGAAAACAAGCATTTGGTGAAACTTAGCGATTATGGACTAAAAATGGAGTAAAATGATCAAGATTGGAATTGGTTGTTGGAATGAAGAGAATGAAGACCATTGCCTGACTTTGAAGAATGCGCCGCATGGATTTATCCCATGCGCCGCATATGAAACTTTGGTCAACGAAGAATAACCAACTTGTTCTGCTCCAGATGCGCCGCATCTCACTCGTTACATGCGTCGCATCACTATCAATATTTCACCAGATACGATCCAAGATACAAGAGGACATGCGCCGCATCTGATAATGAAGATACGCCGCATCTTCTGGCGGTGTACGAATATTCCTGAATATTATAATCTTGGACCCCACGTGAAGTTAAGTACATGCGCCGCATCTACTTACTAGATGCGCCGCATCTCACCCTCAGACAGAAACTATAAATACCCCAAGAACAGACGAATTCGATGTGACATATATTATATACGAGACCGAAGACCAGAAACCAAGGACGAATTCAGTCAAGGCAGCAGCACAAGACACACCCAAATCAAAGATACAAGAGCTGTAAGAAGGTGCTGCATGTGTTTAATTCATTAAGTAGTTTTGTTTTATTGTGTTAGTAAACTTTAATTCATCAAGATTGGTGGCTTGTGTTATGTGACAACGGAAAGGTTGCACTCCCTTAAAACTGCTTTCTCATCAATTAAAGTTTATATGTTAGTGTCTTTGGTGACTTTTATTAGTGCATTGATAACCTCTGTGGCTAGCTGAGCGTTGATCGGGTCGCCATGCCTCTGCCCTCGCCTGTTTATTAGATGCCTATGTATTCTGTGGTCTGTAGAAAAGTAGGAGAAAGATAAACGGGATAGTCATAAGTAATCATTAAGGGTTTACTCGCCGATAAGATTAGAACCAACGAGAAAGGACTTAATCTCGGTGCGTTGCATCGAACTATACACTTCATATAACACTAGCAATAAAACAAGTGACAAACTACTTATCATAAGGACAGCCCTCTTATTGTCTCGAGTATTTATCTGTGTACGTGTGTGCTACTTGCTGATTCGTGCCTATTGGTTTAGTTTATTATTTAATTGCAACAAAATCGTGCCAGTCTCTCAGGCTGAACCCCCTTGCGTTAGATTAGATTGTATAGCTAACTTAATTTATTAAAATACTGATTAGAATAACTAGATAATACGTTCCACTCTTAGTGATTGACACTCTACTTACCATTATATTCATACTGACCGGGTACACTGCTCGTTAAGTGTGTGTGTTATTGATAAGTCGGCTAAATATAAATTTAAAACTTGATTAGGCATTAAAACTGCTAAACCGCAACGACACGCACGAGCATCAGAAACTTTGATCTTAATGAGCATCTCACGGATAGGAGTTATATGACTAGCACAAAACCGTACCACTAAAAATTTTTTCCACCCCAAATATGTGAGGTTCGCCCCTAGAATTGGTAGGAAAAGCATTTATGCTATGATGTGTGTACCGGTAGCACTTAGATTCTAGAACTTGCGTTAGGACCATTCCGAGGCCACAAGTGAGACTACATTCGTGTAGTTAGATTTACTACATGATAAGAGGCATTAGGATTAACCCATTGTTTTACACCTGTGTTTTTGTTATAATTACTTTGGCTACATTGGTCAAGTAATTCTCCCACACCCTTTGCGTTGTACTCATTTTTAGTACACAATACCCCTAGTACACCCCTCAGAGCCTATCTTTTCGTTTCGACCTTTAAGCATTTTACTTAAAGGAAGAATTTGTTACACCCCACTTAAATGTACACCCAAATCGCCTTAGCCTACCTTGTATGCACTCATCTTTAGTGCATTATTGTGACAACATTTGTTAAAACCCAAGTTAATTATCTAATTGATTACATGGTTGCTAAGTCGAGTCATATCCTTGTACATATTGTTTTGGGACGATTGGGACTCATGGGTAAAGTACTAGTGTAATGGAGTAATGGGGAAGAACATCATTTATTACCCCCATATGTGCTAAATATTTTAAAAGTACTCCAAGTTTTTCAATTATCTTAATTCGAGTCATTAGAATAGTTATTTGTAAAGTTATGTAAAAGTTCAAGTGTAAGGGAAATGCAACGCCCCTATGATGTATTATCTTGGATGGTAGGGCAAAAGTGTATGCAAAAAAAAATAAATAAATAAATAAATAAATAAATAAATAAAAAATGAGAAAAAGAAAAATAGAAAAAACATACAGACTACCATCCCGTTTTATTTTATGTTTATTTTATGTTTTTGTTATTTTGTTTTTAGCTTAAGATTGAGTCGAGTCTTGGCTTAGCGACATTGTATAGTACATGTAATTAATCAAGATCTTTAACTCGCCACCAGTAAAATATCCCTTATCCAACAAAACCGTGTTTATCATATCCCTACACCTCACGTTATAACCCATTTAAAAGTCCTCTTTGATAGTTTATCTTAGGTGCTTACGCCTAGTGGAGGAGGTTTTCGATCCTTTCCCAAGCCTATGGTAATCTATTTGCTATGACAGGTAGTGAGAGATATTATCCGTTTTCATTTATGAGATTTATTTTGATGACACTTGAGAGATGTGAGTATCTAAACACTACTTGTGAGGTGCTAGTTTGTAATCTCCGTGCTTATTATGATTAAAGTGGAACGATTATTTGTTGTAATTACTTTTATATTAGCATTAAATGACCCCTAACTTGTATTTTGATTAGAATAAAAGCACATTTGCTTGAGGACAAGCAAATCTCAAGTGTAAGGGTATTTGATAAAGCGAAAAGTGTACCGCTTTTAGGGGGTCATTTAAGCCCTAAATCGTATTTATTTGATCAAATATTGCCCTAAATCGTTCCTTTTGTCATTTTAGGTACTTTTGAGAAGAAATCTGGAAAAGGAAGCATTTTGGACATTTTTGGAGCATAAAAGTGAAGAAAATGACAAAGTCTCAAAATTATGCTGGAAAGTACCTTTGACGGCGTCAGGGATTGGTCCAGACGGCGTCACGACTTGGCAAAAAAAGGTGGATATGAAAATTACTCATGATAAGCCAGAGAATTTTGCATGAAAAATCTGACGGCATCACCCTTTGAAGTGATCAAGGTCGTCACGGCTTAACTTAAAGAGGGACGGCGTCAAGCCTTGATAGGCCAGAGCGGATTTTGGAGCACTAAAGAGGGACGGCGTCAGGAAGGCCATCCGGGAACCCTAATGTAATACCTGAAATTCAGATAACCTGTAAAATTACCAAATTACCCCTGATAACATAAAACCTTATTAAATAACTTATAAAATTCTGAAATAATTCCAAAACATCTGAAATCAAACTATATCTGAAACAAATAAATTTCTGAGACAATGTTACATCATTTTGGATATTTAAAAAATTAACATACTCATTATATATATAAAATTCAGAAAATTATAAAAATTAAATAAATATAATGTTTTAAAATCTTTTAATTAGATAATTGCTAATATAAATTAAGGAAAGAATTATATAAATCAAGCCCAATATTTATCTTGATTCTCTAGGCCGAATTTCTGGTCCTTGCCCCCCCCCCCCCTAAAGTCGGTTTTAAGATATTAAAGCAAATCTTTTTATTTCTATCTCAAAAACATAAACCGACTAAGCATAAAAAAACCCTAAGCGATCCAAATAAATCGACCAAGGCTTCTCCACGAATTCTGGGCTTGAACAAGGATTTTTCTGGTGTTATTGGAGGTGCAAGGAAGCTAGGAAAATTAAGGGTTGCTGCGTTTTCTCCTTGATTCGTTCTTTTTCTTGATTTCTTGTCGATTTGCTCTAAAACAAGGTAAAAATTCTTGCGACTAAACCAAGTGTGTTAAAATTAATATGGAAATTTTTCTGTGATCTCTAGATGTTATATAACTCATATAAAATATGTAAATCGATCCATGCATGCTAATCCTATGCGTATGAAAATATAATGGTCATAAAACACGTAAATCACAAATATATGAAATCCAAATTTCTGGGCATGATAGCTATTTTATTTAGACCTCTTATGATGTATTAGACCTGGGAAAAATGATAGATCAAATTATAGTAGCCTAAATCAAGTCGTTGTAATTTTAATGTCTAAAATGTACGTAAATATGCAATATATGTTAAACGAATTTTATGGGCATGATAATTATTTTTCGTGAGTTCCTTATGAGTCATATGATCTGGGAAAAATATGGTTTTGATTTTTAGAGGCCTACAATTAACGTGGTTAATTATTGATAAAACCGGATTTTAGAAAAATAAAGAAATAAAATAAAAGGAAATCGTGGCTTCTAGGGTTTGATTTCTTGGATGAATATCTGATCATTTAAGGTGTTTTAATAATGAATTAATGATGGTTCAATCATTGGTAAAAAGTAGGGTTTCTAATTGTTGTTAAAAAGTCTAACCGATTTGAAGTAAAATGTATAAGGACCTGTTTTGCCAACTTTGAAACTTCTGGGATATTTTTGTAAGATCATATACATCTGTAGGAATGTGGGAAAAATATAACTTTGGGGTCCTAAGTGTAAATATTGCATAATAATGAATTAATGGGAAATTAGGGTTACGAATTGGAATTAATTAAAAGTGAGGGACCAAAAGTGTAAATCTGGAATTCTGAAGTTGTTTTGTGTTAATACTGATATAAAAAGGTTGTTGTGTAATTTTGAGGATTTTTGGGCTAATTATGTAATTGTTATGAATTATGACTTAATATATATGTTTTGTAAACTTAAAGGGCTAAATATGTAAATTCTAAATTCTGAGGGGTCAAATATGTAATATACTGAATTCTGATGGTATATTCTGAAATTTTGAAATATAATATGTTTGGTTGGTAATTATGGATATTGTAGGGTTTAATTTGTAAAATATGTAATTATAAGGTTGATTTTGTAAATTATGAAACTAAAGGGGTGTAATCTGTAAATTGTGAAACTTAAGGGAATAAAATGTAATTCTGAATACAGTGAGCATATAATTCTGTAACTTGAAGTATTTTCACTAATGACCTTGGAAATTAATGAAGTTACATCTAAAACCCTAAGCTTTGTATAATTGTCATGTAAAACCCTAAACGTCTGTAACTTGATAAAATGTACTGTTATTCCATAATAATCTCTGAATAAGGGTTAAACCTAATCTGAAATGATAATATATGTTAATTCTGGAAAATCTGCTAATTATGGAAACTTACTAAATCTGGAAAGTTACTAAAAATAGAAAGTACATAAAATGATGAGATAAACAAAGAGTAATAATCTGAATAAGGAACTTTAGTAATTCTGTCTTCCTCTTCCTTAGGTGTGAAGAAGGAGAAGTCTTGATCATCTGATTTCTGTGTTTGTCTATTTAATTTCTGCTGTGCTAATAAGGTACAGATATTCTGCCCTATTTCAGTAAGGGTGTTTCTTTCCCTTTTCTCTCAGTATTTCATTTTCCTTATTAGGATTCCCTATACCATTGCTATGTTCCCCTCTGTTTGTGAATCTCTGTTGTGATCTGTTTATCTTGAATCTTTGTTTGAACCTCTGCTATGATTCTTGTATTCTGAACCTTTTTCCTGAACTCTGATTGATCTCTTGTTCTGAACCCTGAATTTGTGAGTCTTAATTGAATCTGATCTGTGAACCTTGTTCTGAACCTTAACCTGATCTATCTGTTGTAAATTCTGATTTGATTTTGGTAAACCTTAACCTGTTAGATCCTTATCTGAACCTAAATGATTTTGAACCTCTATTAAACTACATATGAAACTGTTTAAGAAAAGCTATTTTAAAAAGAAGCGATACCACTTGGAAATGGAAGTTACTAAACGTTTTGGAAGACCATTTTTATGAAAACTATTTCGTAAGATCATTTCAATGAAAACCATTATTAAATGATTGATTTAAATGAACTTTTGACAGGAACTTCTGAAATGAATTATTGCTATAAACTTGTAATTATTAACCTTTGATATACTCTTTTGGACTAGTGGACATAAACCTTTTAATCTGAACTTAAGCTTTGGTATTAAACTTAATCTGATAAACTCTGATTTAAACCTTATTATCTTAATCTGAATTGTTGACATGACCCTTCTGCCATGAACCCTTAGATGTGACTCCGTTTATTATATGACATCTGACCTTGACCACAGTCTGATATCCGAGCCAATCACTAGGCATGAGGGTTTCATGTCCATGTCATTGATGCACCGATGGCATGACTCTAGGGCAGGAGAGTGATGACCTGTCCCGTCCCTGATTTATTTTATCTGGTGTGTTAAGGAGTTTCTGGCCACAGGGGGCGCATGGATGCATCCTAGTTCTGACTCTGTTATCTGTTATCTGTTATCTGTTTATGTTATATGTTTATTATTATATCTGGTGACTGATGGTGTGTGCGATACACGTCTTTCACATATATCTGGGAGCTGATCACTCCGATTGGATACATGAGGTCACCCCTCATATTATCTGTTACTTGAGAGGCATCCCCTCTGGATTATTATATGATTACTCTGTTAAGATATTATCTAGGCTCGTGATGGATTTCTGTATTTCCCTAAACCTGGTTTGTGCATTATTCTTTTCTCATTTCTTTTCTTGTTCCTTATTCCTTTCCTATTCTTTCACTTTAATTCTGTATCTGTATAATCTGTATCTCTGATTTGTTTCTGTATTGTTCTCTGCTATTGTTTCTGTCATCTATATATCTGTTCACTGAGCTCTAGTAGCTCAGCCGCATTTCTTTTCCTGCGGCAGGTTTTAGTAGGAAGCTGGGGATGAGTGAGAGTGTACCTCTGGACTTAGAAGGCTTGGTAGCTATTCTGGATTAGAATTGGATAGAAGACATTATGTTTAGAATTAGTTTTGAAAGTTTTCTTTGTAACCTTGTAGATTCAGTATTTCATTTGTAATCCTTTGAGATTTTTGTATTACTGTAGATGTATGCTCTGTTTTGATCTGATATGAATCCATTATTGTGATATCTTTACCCTTGTCGGGTCGGGGTGTTACAATTTATGGTATCAGAGATCAAAGGCTGCGACTCGTAATACATTTACCCTTGACCTGTGAAGTCTGGACCACTAAGTTTCCACTGTAGGCGCTCGTAGGACAACCTTTGAGAATCTACTTTAGGATTTCCCTATAGGAACTTAAATTCTGACCAGTGAGGAATGGGTAGACTATAAGTCAATTGCTTAAGTATCTTGCTTCCGCACCACTCTGATTCGTGTCTTGCTTCTGGTTAAAATCACATTTGAAAATTTGGAGCTTATGCCTTGAACCACCTAAGAATTGAAACCAAAATAAAATCTGAAGCATTGGAAATTGCGTAGTAATTATCTGACATTATTTGATCCTTGACTTCCGATTTAACTCCGACCTTTGAACCTTCTGTTAATCTTTCTGATGCCTCTTTGGGCAATCTGAGAATCCCCATGATGATGATACACTTGATACATTCTGTTATTTCTTTCTTGCTTCTGATAATTACCTATGAATCCTTTGATTCCTTCTTAACCATCTCTGTTCCCATGAGAAGTTGTAGCGTTTGACCACGAGTATATAAATGCCTTCCCTCACATTTCCGAACGATAAGATTTATCTTTATTGATCCGTCTTTCTTTGACAGTAACCTTGATTTTATCCTTATAAGGATTGATTGATTTGATCATCTAATATTGACGACTATCCTCCTATGTCTCACCTTTGGCGTTTGAAACAATTTTGGAACCCCTGACATGATTACCGATTGTTAAACTTTTGCTGCCACTACCTGATTTTGACCTTCATTTCTGATCTGTGGATAAACCGTCTGATATCTCTCCGACCATCCCGAAGACCAGTTAACCTTAATATGTTTGACACATCCTATAAATTCATGACCCATGCTGGATATAAATGTACCCACTGAAACTATATTGTCCTGAATGATGAATCTTATTTGCTCCCTTGAATGATGAATCTTATTTGCCAATCAGTTTCCTTTGGAAGGATTTGATGCAAATACCGTCTCTGTATGGAATTGTTAACTGAGCATATGATGCTGATATCCGATATCTCATAAGTCTCACTTCTGCAATTATACGATGTTCGTATTACCGATGATGTACACCCTACCTGTCACTTATGCTAAAAAGCTAAACCAAAAATCTCCAATACCTTGAACTATTCGCGTACCTATCCCCACACTATACTGAACCATGTACTTGACTCTGACATATGAACTATCCGTCTGGTTAAGTGACCATATACGTTCTGCGGATCTGTTTACTATTGATATACTTAATTTTGGAGATCTTTTGATTAGTGATTTACTGGTTCTTCAGCTATCATAAACTACCGCATCTGAAATGTAACAATCTGACCCACCCTATTTGGTTATAATAACCTTTAACCGCTTAAATCTGTTAAGCTTATCACTATATTTACCCTGATCTCATTTGATTGTCAAATTCTCCTGACACCTATTAGTATCCACCTAGAAAGTTTGGTTGTACAAAATTTTCTGGCATTTTCTGATGAAACTTCTGATTTTTCCTCCCGTTTGAGAAGTAGAATTGATTCTGAACCGACCTCGGTTGACGACCCATGATGCTATAGAAGTTGAGAGATTGAAGAAACCAATGAGATATGATTTTGTTTCACCTCAGTGTTCCCTTTAAATACCTAAAAGCGGCGAGGTGACGGCGTCAGGATCTACAATGTGACGCCGTCAGACCTTAAACTCTATATATAGTTTTGCAATTTTTTTTGTCATGAGTGTGGAACTTATTGTGTGTAATTTTGGAGGAGAAACCCTAAGACGAATTTCTGCCATTTTTAAGGGTTTTCATACCCTTGGATCTCCCATGTTTAATTGAAGATAAGTAATCGTTTAATCATTCAATATGTCTATGTGTTGTTTGATTACATCTTGTTCTTGTCTTTTGATTAACATGCTAGGCTAGATTTATCTTGTGTTTGCTTAGATCTAATGAAACCTAGCTATTGATTATTGGTTATTAGTGTGTTATTAATTGTATTGGATGATTGTTCATCAATGTTAGGCTTAAGAAAACTGGCTAACTTCCTATTCGGTAACTTGCTTGAACGTCTTAAGAAACATGAACCAATGCGTACTAAGGTTTTTATGGTTGTATTTAATGCATGAGCGAATTCTAGTGATCCCATGTTAGGAGCTTCCTAGCCGGCTCGACATAGGAGTGAAGTAGGAGCTTGTAGAGTTGGGGAAGTACGTACGCCACCCCACGATTGGTATTAAGGAATACACCCGTCATCCACGCGATTAATACACACTAATCAACCGGTAAAAGATAGTTAGGGAGTAAGGAAATCTAAGTAAACACATTTCTCTCCACATAAGTTTCACAACCTTTTCATTTTCTGATATTTTATTTTATTTGCATTCGTAGTTATTTGGGTTAGTTGACTAGCAACTAATTCCGCCCACTCTTTCAAACCCGAGATTTTACTTGCTTTCATAAAAAATATAAAAATACAAAAAGAATCTTCTTTCACCCTTAGACCTATTAGAATAGTTTTTCAATCCTAACGACACTATTCCCTGTGGAGAACGATCAATCCCCCGTACTTACCACTACACTATACTACATCGGTCAGGTACACTGCCTGGTGGGGTTGTAAGCCTCTTGAGATCCCTCGAGAGGTAAAACCTGTTGTAAAGTTGCAAAACCACGCATCAGCTATTATGACACAAATGATATTGACCTTTTTGCGCAGATGATGTAATCACCCGCTTTTCTGAGGGAGTCATGAGTCAACATCAATTATCCATCCACCAACAAATCTTTCCAAGTATTGTCGATCCCTACTTGGCGAGATCCGAGTAAGTACTGCTTTGTTGAAATGATGGTGGTGGAGGTGAAGACAGTGTTGTTGTTGTTGTTGTGGTGAATTTCGAGCCAATCAATAGAGTTTGAATGTCTGATCAAATGGTTAGAGCGGGAACTGGCACATTCCTTTTGGCCATGGAATCTGCATAAGAATATCCACACAGATATACATACATACAGATACACTAGACATTAATAGCTACCACATAGCGGCATGCCACATCATAATACCAAGTTCATCTCATAGTCTAACCACAGTCAGGTAATACATCAAACCACTATCTATCATGAAGAGCAATTAGCAATCATGAACATGGCAATTCACACAGATTTCAATATTCAACTCAGGATCTTAGGAACATGGTTTTAACATGATAGTAACATGATAGTTGTATACCTAGGCGAATCCTGAGAACATATGCACAATATCAACAACAATTAAGCAGCAGTCGACCAACAAAAGTCAAACAACTTTTGAAACTCATTCATTCAGATCATACAAATGCCAGTGGAGTATTCAAGAACATCAAACACATCGGGTTTTCTAACTCCTTTCAGATTTTGAGTTTTAATGTATCTAGGGGATTAAACGAGGATTCCAAAGTGATACAAATGAACCTTCTAGTTATATGAAGCTAGGATACTATAAGCAAATTGCACATAATGTCCTAAACTTTCTAGCAACTAACACATTTGGCCATTTGATATAAAGTTTAGCAATTTCCTCTTCAACTAATACCCCATTAACTACAAAACCTTTTCTAAGAATTATGAATTAATCAAGACCCCCGTTTGATGATATAAAATTTGAATTCACTCTCCCCCTCAATCAATGACCCGTATTCTAGTTAAAGATTTATAGTCGTTGATTGAGTGATAAGTTTCAAGAAATGATGCACTGAAACGTATATCAGATCGAAGAAACATGGATATAAAGTAATCCATGCCCAGGTGAACATCACCCAGTTGGAGGAACAGCCGTCTTTTTGGCGATGTGCTTTCCCCATTTTGAAGCGCGGGTTGCTATCTGAAGTAATAGCAAGCCATTTAGACATGTTTTAACCGGTTTGTATAACTTCTGCTCGAGCTTCATTTAAAGTCTCGTGTCATTATTGAATGACATTTCTAAGACCGTAAATGTTATCGATAAACAGAAGACATGCCTAGGTGAAACTATTTTTGGTATTTTCTAATTTTCTGATTTTTATGGGTTTTTGTTTTTAAGTTTCTCTATTTACAATTAGTTGGTTTTATATTTTCTATATACATATTGGAATAAGATATGTACAAAAATGTATGAAGCAAATATATACAAGGATACGAAGCAAAAGCCATTAATCCTCAGCATCCCGAATCTTCTCCGCTGCCATTGCTTTACTTGCTGAAGAGCAATGTGAGCACATTTAATTAGAGATTACTTCTGGCTTTTCACTCTCCCCTAATTAGTGCTCTCCCCCAATCTGACAACCTTTCTGATGAACACCCATAATAGGAGGAAGACTTTGGATGAACGCCCATAATATGAAGAAGTCTTTTGATAACCAAATGCATGCCGTCTTTAGTCTTCTAACACATAGCGGAGAATGTAGAAAAGACTGTAGACTCGACCTTCTTCAAGATTGCCCAATTTGGAGGAACAGAATACCAATCATCTTTATCTCACCAAATGCCTTCCAGTAACCTTACATATAACCCATCAACCCGCAACCTACACATGAGATGCTAGCATCAAAGTAACAAGTTGAACCACTGATCATCTATAATATATATCCTGAGATATTAAGCCCGATCACGTGAACCTGTTGTGCGTCCTTGATGTACACATTCTCTCTCCCCTGATGGTTACGATTAATCAGCCCATGACATAAAGGTGAAACGATAATACCAAGGTAACAAGTTGAACCATTGATCATCTATGATATGTATCCTTAGATATTAAGCCCGATCACGTGAACCTGCTGTGCGTCCTTGGTGTATACATTTCTCTCCCCTGATGGTTACGATTAATCGAAATCATCATCATGATGTGTACATGTAGCATAATGACGTATACATGAAGCATTGACTAGAAACCCTTTGTTACTGATTGTACCAGCCTGTGAGAAGATGTCGATTAGCATTCCATGACCATGTTCTTCAACACCTTGATAGACGGAGGAAGATGTAGTGTTGGAGAAACATGGTTTGCACGACTCCTGAACTGACGTATTCAGGAGTCGTATGACCATTTCTCAATCATCAAACAACATGTAGATTATTTACCCTTCCCCCCCCCCCTCAAAAATTGCATATGCCTGCCAACTGCAATTTTTGATGATTGAAAGAGTGAATATGAATACCATCAACGGTAAGCAGCTCCACTTGACGGTTCTTGAAGACTGACATGTTGTTTATTCACCCTTTCCCCCCTTCAAAAATTGCATATGCCTGTCAACTGCAATTTTTGGTTGAATAAGTGAATAAGAGTATACTCCAATATGCGTCGATCCACTTGAAGACTTAAAGAGCACGGAAAGAGCATGAAACTTGTTGATGAGAATGGCCATAAATAAGAAGATTTCTCTTCTTCCAAAGATAAAGCGCACTTAAGCATACACCTTTCTTTTCTTTGAGGAACGGGGCCTGAAGTGTTATCTGCAGACGCCATAATGTTGAGGCCCAAGGCTTGAACTGCTGTGTTCAAACGTCATAATGATGAAGAGCGAGGCCTGCACTGATGTGTACAGACGTCATAGCCAATGAAGAACGAGGCCTGAACTGATGTGTTCAGACGTCATAGACGATGAAGAACGAGGACTGAACTGATGTGTTCAGACGTCATTGCCAATAAAGAGTGAGGCCTGCACTGATGTGTACAGACGTCATTTCTCTCTTTTCTACTTCTCTTCTCTAACTCGATACCAACCCCATTATCATACTGTAGGCTTGATGTCGTGACTACTGATGGAGAAAAACCCAATATGATGAACTTGAGACTGAAGTAACATAACCCGAATTTGTGACTTAAACTTGCACTAATGTGTGACTAAGAGCGGTGTAGAGACTTCGTGCAACATTGAATCCCTAAGTACTCTATACTCTTCAACGAACCAACCATCAAGTATAAGACGCACATCACCTCTTGGATATCCACAAATTCGTGTGACACTGAGCACTACAACGTAACTCCTTAAAGTGATAGTTATTTTGTGTTGGGTCATGTAAAACCCAAGAATACGTAAAACATGGTTTGGACACAAATTAACTAAGTGTTAAACTTAAACCGAGAACAATTCAAGTCACTGAGAGAACAGTCTCTCAGTGAGTCATCTTCAAGATGCTTAAGGCGAATTCAAGAAGAAGGATTCACTTCTCAGGAAGGCGGTACTCCCTGAGTAGGACTTAAGACAAAGAAGAAGATGATGGTTCAGTGAGTGTTGGACAAGAACTCACTGAACCCCAGTCTCCTCAAACAACAAAGTGATTGAAGGACTGAGGAACCAACGCCTGAAGAAAAGGCGGGAACAATAGGGAAAAGATCTGAGAAGATAATAGTGTCAGCCCAACACTCTTCTCTTGTCAGATCCAACCTTCCCTATTGCGGCTAAAAGTCATGGAGTGTCAGCCAACAACTCCCAAAGTCTTATTAGCCCTTTCCTATTGGTTCTTGGAAATGACAATTACTATTTGTAATTGTCAGACACGCAACCTCAACAACTTGTATTATATTTAATCACTTATACTTAGATTACTTGTGTATAAATAGATCAGATGGGAGAGAAGTTAAAGTGTGCTTTGTATATTTAAAGTCTTGAACTTTTGCAAAGGAACTTCTCTCCTACAAAGAGTATACAACTCACTGAGATAGCTCAGTGGGTATATTGTTACCACTCAAGCAAAACTTGAGTTTCGATAGGAGACACCCCATACCCTTGTCTATTCAATCCCAAGTGTTTGTTCCGCAAAACACTTGGGTATAGATTCTTGGAATTACTTCTAATAAGAATTTAAACGTTGAAAAATATTGTTGTTTTTACACTCACGTTTTATAACTGTTAGAATTAATCCTAAACATTGTATTAGTCATAACACGAAATAGATTAACTTTCTAGTTAACTCTAATAGTGTAAAGGGACCAACAAGTGGTATCAGAGCCTCTGGTTTATAAAATCTTTTAAACTAACCAAGAGTGCTCTAGGTTTTTAAAACCAAGATCCTACTATGGCTGATATCAATGTACCCCAGCTAGTCGACAAAAAGGGTGGCAACTACTCAGCTGTTGCACCCAGACTTGAAGCTGGAAAATTTAGCAAATGGAAGAAGCGTATGATTTGCTATCTTACTGGTATGGAACCCTACTACATCACCTGTATCAGGGATGGCCCATTTTTCCCAAAGACTGCCACAGGGCTAAACAAGCCTGAGGCCCAATGGACCATTGATGAGAGGAGGGTGGTCAATCAAGACCAACGCCTGAAAAGCATCCTTATATCATGTCTTCCTGACGATGTAATGGAATCAGTCATCAACTGTCTAACAGCCAAGCAAACTTGGGATGACTTGGTAAACAGCTTTGAGGGTCCCTCAGATACCAAGGAAAATAGGGTCATGGACCTTAAACTTGAGTATAATACTTTCAGGGCAAAAGACTCTGAAAGTCTCTCACAGACCTACACCAGATACAAGACTTTGATAAATGAATTATCAAATGATGGTGTTGTACTGACCAAACATGAGACAAATGTTGGCTTTGTCAACAGTCTCCCTGAGAAGTGGCTCAACTTCTCACAAGGCCTGAGGAATGCTAACCACATTCAGACCCTTGAGCTCCCTGAAATTTATGGGAAGTTTGTCTATGAAGACAACTTGATCTCAAGGAGATACCCTGACTCAAAAGCTTTTGAGTCCAAAAAGGCCTTAACCTCCACACCCATATCAACTGCTTTCTATTCTAATGGTGTTGTGCAGGATATTCAAGAGGATTCTAAAGAAGAAATTGATGAAAGGACTGATGAGGAATACCTGAATGACCTGAACTTGGAATTCCAAGAAAGGGCACTCCTTGCTAATTCAAAACGTTTCATCAAAAGAAATCAGTCCAACTTTACAAAATCAAAAGCAAATGAGACCACTGAATGCTTTAAATGTGGTAAAAAGGGTCATTTTGCTAGGGACTGTTATTCTAAAACTATCTCAGAACCCTCTTACAAATTTTCAGGAACTAGCAAGTTTCAACCTAAAATGTTTCAGTCCACCCAACAATTCCAAAACAAGGGTCAAAAGGATTTTGAAACAAAATATAGGAATATCAAAGCTAAACTTGCACTTCTTGAAACTAACCCCATATTGTCTCAGGCTGCTCAAACATCTAAACCTATTCAGACAAAGAACAAGGTTTTAATAGCTGAAGCATATGATTGGGATGATGAAGAGGTTTCCTCAGATGAGGAAATAAGAGTTAGTGCGCTGAAGGCACTTTCAGAAGAGGATCAGGTGGCTGTGGGAAAAGGCCATGCTAGAAATGGAGAGTGGGTCAACATCACCATGAAGAAGGTAAATACTTTACTTTCTATGGATGATGATTCTGATTGGCAGTCTTACATGAATTATATTTGTGTTGATTTAAAGTTTGTTGAAGAACAAAGGCTTAACTTGCTTTCAAAATATAACAATATTGTGTCAGAATTGAACAAATGTAGAGATGAACTGCTTGTACTTAAGCAAGCCAAACTAGAAACAATAACTCTACAAATTCAGAACACTGAGATTTTGAAACAAAACCAAGTCCTTCAAACTGAACTTAACAAAGAAAAGGCTATCATTCAAAGCTGGACCAAGAAGAACCCTAAGGTTTTTGACACTGTGGGATTAATCTCTCAGAAAACCATTGGTATTGACCCTCTTATGGTTGATCCAACTGTGTGTCAAAATGAAATAAACTTTGTTCCAGCTGGCATATCTTTTGAGCAAGAATTACTTCCCAAGTCAAATGACTGGATTGTCAGGGACAACCCAGTCAGTAAGTTACCAAACTTTGAGACTGGAAAGATCTTGCTTCCTGAAAGTCAGGCTTTGAAAAATATGCTTGGAGTCACTGAAAAACTCAGTAAGCTTGAACTCACTGAACCACTCACTGAGTCCTTGGATGAGTCTGAATCAGAATCATACCCTCCACTTCCTCCACTGAATACCCTTCAGGGTGCTACACCTAACTTAGGCCTCCCACCTATGGTCTTCTCACCACACTCTCCAAAGGAGAGATCAGGAAGGGGAACAACCATCCTGAAGAGAGCAAACCTTGATGTCTCAGTAAATACTGATGACTCATCAACTTCAGTCCCTTCTGAAGTAACAACCCAGAGCCCTGACTCAAAATTAGATCAGTTGGCTGAAATGGTCAGGAAGCTAGGAGAGAAGATTGTATCTTCTGAGAAATCCTCTCAATCCAAGAAGGAAAAAAAACCAACTTCCTCAAAGACCAAACCCAAACCCACAAAACCCCTGAAAAGATGTGAGCTATGCAACTATACAAATCATCTCACTGATGATTGCTATAGAGTCCTTTATTGCATGATTTGAAAAAAGGAAGATCACAGGACTTCTGATCATAAACAATGCTCAGTCATGTCAAACTTTTCAGGACTTAAGGCTCAGTGCCTGAACTACCCTTTTGATTCTAAGCAGAAACAGAAGAAAAAGGCCAAGCCTTTTCCACCCTGCCCTTTGTGTGGATTCAATGACCACCACCCTGAGGATTGTCAATATGACAAACATTGTGAATCTAGTGGAAGTTCCACTCAGAAACCCTCTGGAAAAGAGAAGGTCATTCAGTCAAGAAGAGGAATGAAACAATCCTCTCAGACTACTGAGGCTACCCCTACAACCAAATGCAAAACATGTGGTAGCTCAGTCCACTCAACCTCTGACCATGAATCAATTAATACTTTCATAAAGACCTACAATACCAAACCCTCCATGAAATGGAGTCCTAGAAAGAACTGACCTAGTTTACTATTTGTGCAGAAGCATGCCAGGGATCCTGTTTGGCATCTAGATAGTGGATGTTCAAGGAGCATGACTGATGTTAAGGAGTGTCTGCACAAATATGTGGAAGAACCAGGACCCAAAGTGATATTTGCTGATAATTCATCATGTCTCACAGAAGGTTATGGTTCAGTAAACTGCAATGGTATTGTCTTTACTAGGATAGCATATGTAAATGGTCTTAAGTATAATCTGATCAGTGTCAGTCAACTATGTGATGCAAAATACATAGTTCAGTTTGATGATAAGCAAGGAACCATCTTCAATGCAAATAAGGAAATTGTCCTCATTGCACCAAGAAGACAAGATGTTTATGTATTAGACATGTCCAATCTAACTCAGGATGGAACTTGTCTCTTTGCTAAAGCCACTGATACACTCAACTGGCTTTGGCATAAGAGACTTACCCACCTGAACTTTAAAAACATTAACAATCTTGTAAAACAAAACAAGGTCCTTGGCTTACCATCTCTTGTGTTTTCTAAGGATAAACCATGCTCAGCTTGTGAAAAAGGAAAACATCACAGAGCAAGGTAATGACCTTGGTCAAATGTCCTGAGAATGTCTCAGTCATTGGCATGAAATGGGTATTCAAAAACAAAACTGATGAAAATGGCATAGTCATTAAAAACAAAGCCAGACTTGTAGCCAAAGGCTATAATCAACAAGAAGGCATTGACTATGAGGAAACATTTGCACCAGTAGCAAGGATGGAAGCCATCAGGATCTTCCTTGCTTTTGCTACATACATGAACTTCAAGGTGTACCAAATGGATGTTAAAAGTGCATTCTTAAATGGTTCACTGAAAGAAGAAGTTTATGTTGAGCAACCTCCTGGATTTGAAAGCCATGAGTCTCCTGATCATGTCTGTAAGCTTAACAAAGCCCTTTATGGACTGAAGCAAGCTCCCAGGGCATGGTATGAGACTCTCTCAGCCTTCTTAATCCAAAACAAATTTGTTAGAGGCAAGATAGACAACACATTGTTTATCTATAAGACAAATAATGATGTCATACTAGTACAAGTGTATGTTGATGACATCATCTTTGGCTCAACAAGTTTCAAACTTTGCAAACAATTTGAAAAACTAATGGCAAAGAAGTTTGAAATGAGCATGATGGGAGAACTGACATACTTTCTTGGTCTTTAGATCAAGCAGACTGATAGAGGAACCACTATCAGTCAAGAGAAGTATGTAAAGAATCTACTGAAGAAGTATGATCTCAGTGACTGTACCTCAGTCAAAACTCCCATGGTTCCCCCAAACAACCTTGGTCCTGATCTAACTGGTAAACCAGTAAATCAAAATCTCTTTAGAGGAATGATAGGATCACTGATGTATCTTCTTGCATCAAGGCCTGATATCCAATTCTCAGTATGTCTATGTGCCAGATATCAATCTGACCCAAGAGAATCTCATGTCACTGCTGTGAAAAGGATATTCAGGTACCTAAAGGGCACTCCTAACCTTGGATTATACTATCCAAAGTGCTCAGGACTTGATCTCAAAGGATACTCAGACTCTGACTATGCTGGATGCAACATGGACAGAAAAAGCACCTCAGGCTCTTGCCAAATACTTGGTGGGAAATTAGTCTGTTGGAGTGCCAAGAAGCAACAATCAGTTGCCTTGTCCTCAGCTGAGGCTGAATATGTTGCAGCAGCTAGTTGTTGTGCAAATGTACTTTGGATGAAAAGTCAACTCAGTGACTATGGAATTCAGTACAAGATGGTACCCATCTTTTGTGATAACACAAGTGCAATTGCAATCTCAAACAACCCTGTTCTTCATCAGAGAACAAAACACATCGATATCAGATATCACTTCATCAGGGACCATGTCATGAATGGTGACATTGAATTACACTTCATTCCTACTGAATATCAGTTAGCTGATATCTTCACCAAACCTTTGGATGAACCACTTTCACAAGACTGAAAGCTGAATTAGGAATGTTGGATATAGAGAATCAGTCCACTGATTGATTCCTACCAACTGAAGTGTAAATTCTTAAAATCTCAGGTCCCTAACTCAATGTGTTCGTCAGTGACTTAATTCAATGAATCCTCAACCTCAGGAACTAAACCCAAGTTCCTGAAATCTTTAGGGTTCATGAACTAAACCCAAGTTCATGAATCCTTTTTGCTCAGGAATTTTTTTCATATTCCTGAATCATCAGTGACTAGTCCCAAGTCCCTGAAATACCATCACTGAATGAAAAGTCATTCAGGGCCCTGAAAAGAGACATTAAATACTGACTTAAATGCTCTAAGTATCTAGTTAGTAAATGTCCGAGGTTGGTAACTGAACTCATATTTAATTCAAGAATATTTGTTCTTTTAGCCTTTCTGGCATACACCTAATGGGCCCCCACTTCCCAACTTGGCATTCAATTCCCTCTCTCACACAATACACTGTGTGATGATGGAAACTCTGCAACTTCTCTTTTTGCAGAAACTGCTCAACTGTTCACTCTGCCAATTGAGAAAAAAGAGGAAAAGTGGAGTAGTGGCATTTAATGCGGATCTCAAAAATTTTATTCAAAATAACTTCCAAAAATTATATTTTGATTAAATAAGATCACTCAAATGCCAAAAATACCCCCATCTCCACTATCCTATAAATACCCATCCAAAAGAATACACACACACGTTTTTAGAAATTTATAAGCAAACTCTGCCCTTTTTATTTCTCAAACAAATTGTGTGTGTGTTCTTAGCATTAAGAAATATCCGACCATTTTTCGACCTAAACCCGATTGATGAACTCAAATAAGTACATTTTATTACTATCATTTATCCTATTAATTTGACTTGTTTTATTCTATTATGTGTGAGGATTGATACTTAATCGTTTACTTTTGTAATTCTCAGGTAAAAACAAGCATTTGGTGAAACTTAGCGATTTTGGACTGATTATGGAGCAAAACATGCAAGAAGTTAAGAGTCTACTGAAATGAAGAAGATCAAGACTAATCTGCTCCAGATGCGCCGCATCTCACTCATGACATGCGCCGCATCTCTATTAAGATATCACCAGATACGATCCAAGATACAAGAGGACATGCGCCGCATCTAATCATGGAGTTACGCCGTATCTTCTGGCGGTGTACGAATATTCCTGAATATTATAATCTTGAACCCCACGCGAAGTTAAGTCAATGCGCCGCATCTACTTACTAGATGCGCCGCATCTTCCCTCAGACAGAAACTATAAATACCCCAAGACCAGACGAATTTCGTAGATACCATATAATACCGAAGACCGAACAGGAGAAACCAAGGACGAATTCAGTCAAGGAGGCAGCACAAGACACACCCAAATCAAAGATACAAGAGCTGTAAGAAGGTGCTGCATGTGTTTAATTCATTAAGTAGTTTTGTTTTATTGTCGTTAGCAAACTTTAATTCATCAGGATTGGTGGCTTGTGTAATGTGACAACGAAAGATTGCACTCCCTTTAATACTTGCTTTCCCATCAATTAAAGTTTATATGTTGATGTCTTTGGTTACTACTTATTAGTGCATTGATAACCTCTGTGTTTATTAGTGGCTTGCGGGCATTTGACTGCGGAAAATAATGTGGCTCCCACGGTTATTACTAAATTGATCACTTAGGAATAACTTTTAGACATAAGTAATCATTAAGGGTTTACTCGCCGATAAGATTAGGACCAACGAGAAAGGGTTAACTACATACACTTCATATAAAGCTATCAATAAAACAAGTGACAATCTACTTAATCATAAGGACAGCCCTCTTATTGTCTCGAGTATTTATCTGTATACGTGTGTGCCACTTGCTGATTCGTGCCTATTGGTTTATTTTATTATTTAATTGCAAACAAATCGTGCCAGTCTCTCAGGCTGAAACCCCCTTGCGTTAGGATATTAAAATACTGATTAGAATAACGAGATAATACGTTCCACTCTTAGTGATCGACACTCTACTTACCATTATATTCATACTGACCGGGTACACTGCTCGTTAAGTGTGTGTGTTATTGATAAGTCGGCTAAATATAAATTTAAAACTTGAGTAGGCATTAAAACTGCTAAAACTATACTACGACACCGCACGCATCACCGATCATAAAATGGCTTCCTCTAATGCTATTACCGCCGCCCCAAATGTGAACTTCACAATGGAGGGCGTGGACCTGACCAAAAATAATGTGGTTGGAAATTTCCATTACCCGCAGCAATATGCGGGTTACAAGGATGTAGTTAAGTATTTACAAAACTGCTTCCTTGCCACAGCTTTTACAACCACCCCAGAAGTCATCTATAATGACTATCTCAGGGAGTTTTGGTGTACCGCAACGGCTACTAGCCCTAAGGACACCAAAGAGTCTATCATCACTTTCACTGTGATGAATGGGACTAGGACTCTCTCCCTGAACTACAAGACCTTCATCATGGCCACTGGTTTTAACTTTGTTGAGAACTTTGAGGCTAACCCTACTGATCAGGAAATAAAAGCTGAAATGCTTTTCCTAGGGCCTCATGATGTTAGGCGTCATGCCGAGTCTCCTGAAGCCTTGTTGGCAAAGGCTCCAATAGTGAAGACATGGTTTCACCCTGTCTGGAGACTTATGATGACATTCATCATTCAGGTACTCGGAGGAAACAAATCCTCCACTGAGCAGTTGAACTCATCACAACAATTGATGATGTTCAGTCTCTTGGAGGGTCGAAAAATAGATATCGGAGGAATAATCTTCCGAGACCTCGTGTCAAAGCTCTCAGGGAAACATAGGCAAAGACACATGTCTTATCCTAGGTTCATTTCCTGTGTGCTTCAGGACCTTCTTGGTTCTGACTACTTAAGGTCTGACGATGAAGGTACAAAACCTGACATCTTACATAAGACCAACTTTAGTAGTGACATTACTGAGGTACAACCGGTCGCCCTGACCACCTACATGTTAACGGTAATTCAGGGTGAAAATGTATGCTCACCAGTTCCTTCACCAACCAAGAAGGTGAAGAAGAAGAAAGGGAAAAGGGGACAATCCAGTAAGGTGGTTAGACCTAAACCACTCGTCACTGAGACTGTTGCCTCAGGCACCAAGAAAGTTGTTGTGACCTTGACCTCTCAGACTCCCATACAAGAGACCACATTGGCCACAAAACAAACGCCACTGGAGGGTGCTGAGCAATCATCCTCAGTATCCTCGGGCAAACCCTTTCCTAATGTCCCTACTAACGAAAACAAGTCAGAAGGGTCAGGAGCATCCACCCACTAACATCCTAATGAAGGCACTGATAAATCACAATCAGAGCCTAAGGGAGTTCAGGGTTCTATATCCTCGGTGGAGCAGCACTACTCCACTGAGAAGGGGACCCATACCCACTCACATCCTGCTAACGTCCCTGAGCAATCACACTCAGGGTCTCAGGGAGTTCAGGACCCTAAATCCCCAAAAGGACAGACCAATCCTGATGGGAAGGGGGTCCATACATCTTCACAAGGAGTGCCTCATGATTCCACTGAAAAACACCCATAAGTGGATGAAGGCGCTCAGGGGGACAAAGACTCGGAGGGATTTAAACCACCCGCCGATACGGAACCCAAACCCACCTCAGGCATTTTTGTTCTCTCAGGAACTGATCCTAAAAGTCAGGCTGGGCAAACCCCCCCAGTTATTATGACTAGTCAGGCTGGTCAAACCCCACCAGTTATTATGACAAAAGAATCAGGACCTGGCCACAACGAAGGTGAGCCCTCTTCTGAGGGGGAGCCGGATTTACTGAAGGCTCCTTCTCTGGCTGACTATAAAAATTTGTTGGCTGATGAGTCAGAGGAGGAGATTGATTTTGGTGATGATGAGATCCCTGATGCTGAGGAGGAAATGGAAACACAAGTAAGCCCTCCTCAGCCCTCTAAGAAACAACATTCCTCACCTCATCCTGAGGATCAACCACCCAGTTCTCAATCAACCTCATCATCATCATCAGGTGCTTCAACCACTCCTAAGTGGTTGCAAAAGTATGACGACGCTCATCCGGCTTCTGAAAGACAAATGGCAAAAGTCCTTCGCAAAGCCAACGAAGGTCTTTACAACTCTGTTACGGATGAGCTATGGGATAAGCACACTGAAGTGGCAGCCTCCTATGCTGACTTCAGGGCTTCTGTTGAAGAATCTCAGGCAAAGATTCTTCAGGCCGCCAACCTTATTGATAAGCAACTTGGCGACCTGAACAAATCTGTAGATGACATAGCCACTGGACAGCATCAGGAACTGTCCAACATTCTCAAGGCTATAGAATCAGTACAAGAACATCTTACAGATGATCCCACTTTTGTCACCAGATTGGATGCATACTTGGCCTCTCAGGCTAACACCTCCACCAGCATTACTGAGCTTCTTAAGCTCCTTCAAGGGATAGATCTTCATGGTTTAAGGACCCAGCAAGAGTCCATTCATCAGACTGTTAATGTATCCAAGGAGCACCTGATCAGAATCTCCTCAGCCTTTGAGCAGCTCTCAACAACACATAATGAGCTGGTCAACCACTACACCACCCAAGTAACTGAACTCACCACCCAACAGAAGGAAATGGCTGCCGAATTAAGTGCCGTGAAGAATGAGACTTCTGAAACAAAGTCTATGGTCTCAAACATCTTATCCATTCTTCAGGCCTCTCATACTCCTCCACCTCCTCAGTCAGCAGGTGTCTCCACTGAAGCTCCGCCATCTGCTGAGGGGGAGAAAAATGATGATCCTCCAATCCCTGACCCCAATTTTGCTTTGGTAATTGTCCCTGAAACATCCACCAGTCAACCTCCTCCCATTGACAAAGGGAAGAAAATCATGGTGACTGAAACAAACCCTCCTCCTGAATCACTCTTAGTCAAGGCTTCTTCTGAAAGACGTACAGATCCTGATGCACCATTCTATGTTGATTTAGAGGATGGGAGAAGGGTCTATGGGACTCCTGATCAACTTGCTGAAATTTTACACCAAGAAGAGCTCAGGAAGGAAAGAGAGAAAGAGTTGGTACTCAACAGGTCTGAAATTTCTAAGGTTGCCAAAGAAGTAATCAAGGAGTCTGAGAAGAAGGACATCAAAGGGGACGAGTTTCTCAAGCTTCAGGCTGAAATCCTTAAGGAACATAACAAACAAGCCAAACTTAAGGAAGAAAAGAGGCAGAGGATTTATGAGAGGTATGTATGGCACATGACTAAAACCAAAGATGAAGGCAAAATCACTGATATCACTATTCACCCCACCAGACCTCTGAGCTTAACAATCCATAGAGGTCCAAGGAAGTCTGAACATCTTCCTGCAATCAAGTTTTCAGACTATGGGTTAAGAGAATGGGATATGATGATGCCCATCCTAAGGAAGAAAACCGCAAGCAAGAATGCCCCAATCATCATCAAGTCACTGAGTGCTAAGTATGAGGAACTTGCAAGAGTGGCAAAGAGTCTGGGCATTAACCATGATGAGGCACTTGCTTCTCAGGGACTAACTATCCCTGAATTTACTCAAAAGGTTGGGAGGAAAAGAAAAGCTGTGGATATTGAACCTGAACAATACATAGCTGCACTTCATTGCAACAGGACTACTCCTCAGGGAGTCAAGTTCCGTCCCAACCTGGTCATCAAAGAACCTGAGTATGGTATCTTCTTTGTGGATGAATTTGGTCAGGAAGCCTTTCAAAGAGTCTCTGACATCGACAAAGTGGAAACGACAACACTCCTTGCTTACAAACTGATGGCGCTTAATATCAGGAGACCTGAAAATGAGGAGTTTGTAAGGTTGATGGATCAAATGATGAAGGATCGACCTGATAAAGAAGTGTTGATGTCAAAGAAGGCGAAGCTTGAACTCATGGGTCTTGTTGAGGAACCATGAGTATTTTGTACTTAGAATAATAGGACTTGTAATGATATGAATAAATTGATGAATGTTTTGCTATATCAATATCCTTATTTATTTTCTAGTACATTCAGTATGAGCAGAAGACTTTAGCTCACTCATACTGATCAAAACACTTAGGAATAATTTATATCCAAATAGGGGGAGATTGTTGGGTCATGTAAAACCCAAGAATACGTAAAAAATGGTTTGGACACAAATTAACTAAGTGTTAAACTTAAACCGAGAACAATTCAAGTCACTGAGAGAACAGTCTCTCAGTGAGTCATCTTCAAGATGCTTAAGGCGAATTCAAGAAGAAGGATTCACTTCTCAGGAAGGCGGTACTCCCTGAGTAGGACTTAAGACAAAGAAGAAGATGATGGTTCAGTGAGTGTTGGACAAGAACTCACTGAACCCCAGTCTCCTCAAACAACAAAGTGATTGAAGGACTGAGGAACCAACGCCTGAAGAAAAGGCGGGAACAATAGGGAAAAGATCTGAGA
The DNA here is from genome assembly GCA_021014915.2 of Artemisia tridentata subsp. tridentata. NCBI lineage: Eukaryota > Viridiplantae > Streptophyta > Magnoliopsida > Asterales > Asteraceae > Artemisia > Artemisia tridentata. Next base: position 282,449,827 of record CP139507.1, on the reverse strand, counting down.
AGATAATAGTGTCAGCCCAACACTCTTCTCTTGTCAGATCCAACCTTCCCTATTGCGGCTAAAAGTCATGGAGTGTCAGCCAACAACTCCCAAAGTCTTATTAGCCCTTTCCTATTGGTTCTTGGAAATGACAATTTCTATTTGTAATTGTCAGACACGCAACCTCAACAACTTGTATTATATTTAATCACTTATACTTAGATTACTTGTGTATAAATAGATCAGATGGGAGAGAAGTTAAAGTGTGCTTTGTATATTTAAAGTCTTGAACTTTTGCAAAGGAACTTCTCTCCTACAAAGAGTATACAACTCACTGAGATAGCTCAGTGGGTATATTGTTACCACTCAAGCAAAACTTGAGTTTCGATAGGAGACACCCCATACCCTTGTCTATTCAATCCCAAGTGTTTGTTCCGCAAAACACTTGGGTATAGATTATTGGAATTATTTCTAATAAGAATTTAAACGTTGAAAAGTATTGTTGTTTTTACACTCACATTTTATAACTGTTAGAATTAATCCTAAACATTGTATTAGTCATAACACGAAATAGATTAACTTTCTAGTTAACTCTAATAGTGTAAAGAGACCAACATTTTGTAATAGAGAGAAAGAAAAAATAACTAGATATCCAAGTCCTCGTCATTGTAAATGTTGAAAGCTCGAACAAGGATCTCGAAGAATCTTCATCCAACCTCCCTGACATCTTCAGATACTAAGTACACGCACCCATGAAATTTCACTTCAGCCTCAAATAAATAATAATGAATTCACGCCGTAGTCACATCTTGTCGTTTAAATGCCCCGATCTAGCCCTTTATGATGTTTTAACTGAACGTTGATAATGGTTTTAACCCGATCACGGTCAAGAGCGCATAACCCATCATCACGGGATTTTACAAATCTATGATTTAAACTGAGAAATAAGTTCTTTCGCGGGATTTTACAAAACCAAGAAGAAACCGTGAGACAGTAACAAATTGAATGTGGCATGACTGATTTGATTTAGGTGAATATCAGTTTGGGTTAAGAATATCCTGTGAAAATTACAGATCACATCACAACTTTTAAAACCTTTGGCCAACTAACCAACCTCGTACTCAGACAACACTTTGTGACCACTTGATGAAGGAGACCCGATATACCAATGTTGAAAACTGAAGTAGAAGTCCTCAAATTCGTTACTTAAGCTTGCACTAATATTGGAAGAACGGTGTAGACAATTAATGCTCCAAGCAAATCTCTAAGTGCTCAATACCCAACCAAAGTATGAGACATTAACACCTCTTGTGATTATCGACAACGTCATTGACGTGTGACACTGAGTACTCTATAGTAACTCTTAAGTGATAGTTACCCCGACTGCTGGTAACTAGATAACCTAAGTCTTCAACTTAAAATTTTAACCACGAGCAAGTTATCATTGAAGGTCATGCATCCAACCAACCCCGACTTCAAGATAAAATAAGTAGACGCCTTCGTGAAATTCAACTTCAATCTCAAATGAGGAATACCAAATGAACTTCGTGATCATCTTGTGTTGTTGACTAGCCAAAAAGAGAAGAAACATGCGCTAATTCTTAGCAGTGCCCATGACTCATAGTCAGTCCTATCAAGTATGACTGTCTGACCCAGCTGCTTGGATGTCATCAGATGCAGTGCTTGGTATAGTTGTCATACTGTATACAGGATTTTATAGTTCTTGAGATTTAACTGAGAAATAAATTCAAGAACAAACTGCACAACAGTAAGTATCAAACCGCTAAAACCTTAGGCAACTCGCTCAGACCCAACCCGCTGAAAACTAAACCACTGAAACTGAAACCGCACAGATTCAAACTGCTGGAGACTGAACCACTGAATCCTGAATCATTACGATCTGACCCGCTGTAATCGGAACCGCTAAGATTCAAACCGCTAGAGACTGAACCGCTACGATCTGACCCACTGTAACCGAAACCGCTAAGATTCACACCGCTGGAGACTGAACACTCTAAGAAACACGCACTAATTCTCGCCCTCAAAAAGGGAATGCAATGACCTTTTTGCCAAAGCAGAGAGTCCGTGATGGTTGTGAATTTGTCAGGCACAATACATGGAAAGAGGCCAATAAAACTACTGCAAAGAGGATGGTGATGAAGAATGTCTTGTAGTAACCCTTTGTTTGTCTCCTCATCAATGGTTTAGCAGATTAAAAAATTCCCTAAAGCTCATAATATGCCCAAAACCGCTTGATGAAATGTGTTTAACTTTAGAGTGAATAGAAGGTTAAAACACGTTTCTAAACAATCCACCTTGAGTCTTTAAGTCTGACCACCTCTTGAGAAGATCTTGTACTACAATCCCATTAGAAGCTTGAGAAACAACAATCTCTTGATGAAGCTTGATAAAGGACAAGTCCGCGACTTATACTTGCACTAAATTTGTGATTTAGAACCTATATTGAGCACAACAACGTAACTCCTTTAAATATAGGTAGTGATATATACCCAACCTTCCATCCTTTATTGTATATATCCACTTCTTGAACATCCAAGTCTTATCACCATAAATACGCTCGAGCAAGGGTCATGAAACATCGTGCATCCATCCAACCCCGAGATGTTTGAGACACTAAGTACACCAACCCGTGAATTAACAAACCAACCAAGCTATCATAATTTCCCAATTCCTACCGATCTCGCAGCACAAACTTATCCCCAAAGAAATAGTCAACCCCCGTAAGTTTTATTATGTCAAAATCCATGTCCCGCCTACTTGTCCCAAATTGATTTGACGGGATTTTACCACTCTTGAGATTTAAACCGAGAAATCGAATCTTTCGCGGGATTTTCTAAAATCAACAAGAGAAACCGTGAAATCAACCAGAATAGCCTAGAGTGAAGTGCAATACTAATCTTCGAAATTCAAGTCACAGGAGTCAAATCACAACTTGATCAAATCGCAACAAGTCAAGTCACAGATTGTCAATTTGCAACAAGTCAGATTGCAATCAACCAAATCACAATTAGTCAAATCGCAAGTGTCAACTCGCAACATCATATTGCAACTGGTCAAATCGCAACTGGCAAATCGCAACTAGTCAAATCGCAATTTGTCAACTGTAACTCAAATCGCAAAGATCAAATTGCAGGCTCACTCAAATCTCAGGCATCAATAGGACAACGCTGCCCAATCCACAACTCTATAATCACGTTGACATTCATAAACCCAAATACTGGTCGTGACGTATGTATCCACGTGAAATGTTGTAGGTCACTATAATGATCTCAACAACACACACACACGATCTACTACTTAATATTAGATAATAAGCTACGTATGGAAGAAAGTAACAATAATCTAAATACGATAAGCTGAAATAAGAGAAATAAGAATAGAAGAATAAGATGGAAGGTTTTCACTTAATTCGATTCACACACAAGCATAGCTTCCGCACATACATAAGAAAACCAACAATGAAAATGAATCCCATGCCTTGTATTTATAGGCAATGGGAGGGGAATAATTCTTAGGAATATTCCCTTTACATGTGATAAGGATAAATAAAATAACATGGCCGGTCCAAGGACTACTATTGAACCGGTCCATAAATACAAACAATATAGTCCTAATTGTGCAACATTAATTAAATGACCAAGACTTGTAAAATATTTAAAACGTGTTCCTAACAATCTCCCCCTAAGTCTTGATCATCAATGTTGCCCGACGTCTTCTTTGCTTCTTAGGCTTCCGACGTCTTTATAATCTTTGTTTCTTTGTTCTTGTGTAATGATGATATGATGTTGTTTCTATCTGCCAATCTCCAACGTCTTCTCGTCTTCTCCATCATGCTCATATATCTTTGATTTGTTTTCTGCAACATGTTCTCACTTTTCAATCTTAATCTTGTGAAAGGTTGAGATGCTTGAACTTTTGACTTTACAATTTCATATGTTGAACTTTTGATGTTACTGAGTCTGTGAGAGAACATTTCTTCAAGATATGAACATGATGGAGTCTTGATGTTCGAACTCCAGCTCCTCAGCAGCAACAGCAGCAACAGCACGAACCAACCGGTACTTACAGGCTCAGATTTGAGATCATCAACAGCATAGTGTGAGGACTTTCTCAAATCCTAACCCAGACCGTTCTGAACCGGATTCCCCCGAAAGGGATTACACGGACACACCGAAGTGCACCCACGATTCAGTGAGTCACTGGAGATCACCCCACGACTGTAGACCGTTTGAAGCAAACACTAAGCGTAACCCACAAGGAGTTACCGAAGTGACCTGCTGACAGAGTTGTTAGATGTTGCTCTGGCAGGATTTCCATTCAATCATTGATAACCACAATTGTGACTTCTCTCATGAATGTTCTCGGCAGATTGCTAAGATCTGCGAAGGACACTTTCTTAATTTTACATCTGCTGCCCATGATGTAAGACAACAGAGTAATACTAAGTGTACCTAAGAGATCTTTGATGAATCTCATGGCTCTAGACTCAATTAGTGCATATTTATTTGGTCATCGGAGGCATGGAGCAGATTGCCTCCTTTTTCAATATCAACAATCTCGTAATGAGATGTCGATAGATTATGAAGGGTTCTCCGTGTGAATGAAACAAATGTCTTTTGAGAGACACTTGAGTGGCTTAGAAGGTTTTTTAGTGCGTCACTGGTTCCATGACGTCTTTGGTCTTCAATACCGGTGATGCTCATCAACCAGTAGATTATGAATTGAACCCGGTGTCTGCCCTAAGGTTGAACAAATGGAGGGCTATTTCTTTTCACCCTTTTCTTTGCTTTTCTTTTTAATTCTTCAACCCCTTCTTTCTCCGTACATTCATTTTCTCCTTTTGTATATCATACCTAGGACTTTCTAGTTCTAAACTATTGGTATTGTCCTTGGGTAGATCCCTCCGGCTCTGGTGGATCATAGGACGGTTTTCCCTAACCTTAGTCACCTTATAACTCCATGACTATCCTAATGATGCCATACAACCAAAACCATTGAAAATCTCTCAAAGTGTCGATAATTAGTAAAGACATTTTGTTGACACCTTGAGAGTTTGATGATTTTCAGAAAGACTCCCCCTTAACATGTGCTCATTAATATTAAATTTTGAAATTTGCACATGCTGGAAAGAGTTGGCACTTTTGAATTGATTGACTTTCAATGAACCTGATCGTCGCGAGACACGTTTACATCACCAGTTAGACTGGCTTGAAATTATTACCCGTCCAGATCAGATTCAAAGATTATCGCTCGAAATCGGTACATTCTACTCAGACACGTCCTTTGCGAGACACGCTTACATCACCAGTTAGACTGGCTTGAAATTATTACCCGTCCGGGACATGTCCTTTCGACTACTGACTTTCCTATTCGTCAATTCGAGGGTCAATTCTGAGTTTGAGCACACGAGATTCCAGCAAATGAGACATCATATTTTAATCATCTGTTTCTTCTCCCCCTCAAAAATAGCATACTCATGATGTTTTTGGAAAAACTTTTATGATTAAAATATGCTGTTTTTGAGTTTTAGGGAAGAAGTTTCAAGAACTTTGATACTTCTTTTTGAACAAAGATTATATTTTTCAAATACTCCCCCTGGACGAGGGAATACTTGTCCTTATGAGCAGAATGTTTGAAAAAACGTTGTAAAACATTCTGATTTTAATTCTGCTCATAAGTAAGAAGCTTTCGCTCCTTATTCAGGATTGAGGCACTGAAGCGTACCGCAGGGTCCTTTCTTTGGGGTCCGGGTTGTACACTGTTATTTGTGCACAAGCCGTAATCATATTCACAGTCATATATAAGTAAGAATATTGAATGAATATTGAATATTGAAATCAAATTCTTACAAATTAACCGCCTCTGCCAAAAGTGGTGAATTTTGGATCTGTTCTCTGGAATAATCTGATGGCAAATGGAGGACGACCACCAACATAAGTTTCCAATCTCCTCATCTGATCCCTTCGATAGAGCCTTTCTTCGATTGACCAGATAAAATTCTTGACCTGCCTGAGCTGCTGATGATTCCATTTCTTGTGCTTCTTCAATATTTGATCCTGAACCCGTGTGACTAACCCATCTCGAACATTCTTAAGAGTGTCGTCACAGAACTTGTGAATCTCTTTATGAGGCATGAAACGGTTGGTGTTTGTGGCACTTCTGTAGACGAATCCGAAGACAGGGTCGGTCTTAAGCAAGTACTGAGGTTCCTTGTTGTCAGTGAGAGTAAACATGGGTTCCTCAAGATTCAGTTTCTTCTGATAACTTTCAACTCCAAGTTGAAGATCTTCTACACGTTCTTTGATCACTATTCTTCTGATGAAGTGGCATATAGCAGTGCTAAATGCATACAGAAGAGTAGGATTGAGGTGATTCAGCTTCCCTTGTACTTTCATCAAGTACAAGTCTTCAATGTCGTTGAGATTGAGTTCAGGAAAATCTGCTTCATTGAACGTGTAAATAAGATTATCTTGTCTGCGAACGGAGATCTCAAAAATGAATGTGTATCCAAGCTTTTGTGATCCCTTAGCATCAATCACTGCCTTTATACGAAGATCACTGAACACCTTTTCACGAGATGCCATGAGGCCAAGCTTGTATTTGTACCACGACTTGCGTTTGTCAAACCAATGGTGAATTCCAAGTTCAGCGTCACGATCATATTTTGCAATTTTGTTGATGAAGAGTTTACGGTGTCTAGCTTCTTCTTCAATGGCAGGATTTGTGTAGTTTGCAGCAGGAGTGAACGTTATTGAGGTAGCATACTTGATTTCACTAGAAGCCCCATGTACAAGTAGTTCCAGATCTTGGTTGAAGAAGAATGCAAATGGAATTTCTGACGTTCCATGATATGGTCGTATCACAGGAAGTGGTTTTGTCCAGTCCGTGATGTATGGACGTTTCTTGCTGTCAAGACCACCTTCCCTGTATACATCTGGATTTGTCCAATCGAAGTCTTTTGATAATGCTCTAGCAATATTCTCCAGATGATATTCCAACTCGGCAGCACTTGCAGACTTATCTTTTAAAAGATTGAAGGCATCATTCTTGATTCTACGAAGCTCTCTTTTAGTCATCTTCTTAATGTTGAAAGCATGTTTGACTTTCTGATTGAATTCAAACGTGCTATCTTCTAATTTTGAAGCTTCGTCGTCGATGATCTGAGCCTGTGCAAGTTGGTCGAACCAGTTGTTTCCATGTAAGTCTTCGTCAGTATCTAACCATGTAAGCACAGCTGGTTCTTCAGAAGATTTCTTACTGCTGGATGGTTTAGACTTAGCTGGTTTTGGAGGTGAGTGAGGTGGATCATCTTGAGGTTGAAGCTCAACGTCATCATTAATGAAATGTTCAAAATGATGTTCAGTTTCCTTAGGACCAGATTCTTGATGATTTGGAGATGGTGAAGAAGTTTTCTGTTCTGGTGGTTCCTGAATGTGAATACCAGATCCACTCATAGTCTTTTGTTTCTTTTGTGTGGAATTTGGATCTGGATCTTCTGTGTCGTCATCACGAATCCTTTTTCCCTTATCAGCAGCAACTTTGCAAGAAACATTCTCAATATGTGCTGCAATTGACTTCATAAGACTAATATCTTCAGGAGAAGGAGATGTCATAGTGTGGAGTCTGTTGAGAAGCTCAAGTTTGAGTTCTTCTGTGGTGAAGTCTTTGAGTTGCTTGAAGCCAGAATTGAGGATGATTGCTTCTTTGACCTTGATATCAAGTTGAGTGTTGACATTCTCGTTAATATTCTTCTGTAGATCAGCAGTAAAATGTTTGACATAATGTCTTGTCTTACTTTTGATATTGTCTTCTATATCAAAAGAAAGAAACTCATCCATGTTCTGCTTTGTTTCTTGCATCTCCTTGACTTGTTCAGATAGACCCTTGATGAGATTTTGCATTTCTGACATCTGTTCTTGCATCTTGCTCTCTCTTCTTGCTTGAGCAAGTTTTGCTGCTTTCTTGATTTGCCTAGATATTGGTGAGAGAACTTCAACTCTTGTGACTTTGGCGATTTTATTGACTTGTTTGCCTTTTATGACTGTTCTGATTCTTTCTGCCAATGTTGCTTTGCCTTTGTTTGGTGGTGACCTTGATGGTGATGGAGTGAGTGATGGAATAGATGATGATGAATTAGGAGAAGCAGAGTCCTTGTGAGATGAAGATGAAGGTTTTGAAGGTTTTTCCGGTGATTCTGGAGGAGTTTGATGCTTAGGAGGTGACTTAGGAGGTGAGAAAGGTTTGGGAGAAGGAATGGGAGGAGTTTGATCACGTGGTTGTTGTTGAGGAGATTTGAATGGATCATTCAATGGAGAGATAATGTAGTTATCTGCTTCCTCATCCTCCTTTTGTTTCCTATCCATTTCTTCCTTCCTTTTCCTTTCTTCTTCATTAAGTGCCTCCAGTTCATTTGCAGCTTCTGTAGCTTTTGATCCAGTGATTTCTTTTTCTTCATCAGAATTTCCCCATTCATCAGTGTCAGCATGGTGATGTACCTCCTCTTGTTGTGGAATGTTATCAAACATTGAGTCGGAAATTTCATTTTCTGTAAAGATTATCTTTTCAGACTCTGATTGTGTTTGATTCTCCAAGTTGGTTTGATTGACTGAGCTTGACTGAGGAGGGGGAACCGTAGTTGTAGCCATAACGGGTTGATTAACCGTATCTGGCTTAGCTGTGGAAGATTGTGAGACACCGGGTTGATTAACCGGATTAGGGGATGAAACTGGTGCTGGAGAGACTCCTGATCCTCCTGCTCCTTTTGCAATCTCTTCCTTCTTCTTTGCTTCCAATTCCCTCATAACTTCCTTTTGTAGTTCTGCTCTTCTTTCTTCATCAATCTTCTTCTGCTTAATACTTGCCTTAGTAGCATTCTCTAAGTCAATCTCTGTTTGAAACTCGGCTTCTTGCTCATTAAGTATTTCTACTTCTGGTTTAGTGTCTTCGGAGGATTCAGAGGATTCATCACGAATACCAATTTCTTCAACTTTTGGTTTCGGAGCAGTCTTAATGATTCTCCTTTTGCTTGTGGTTGGTTTCTTTGGAGCACTTGATGCACTTCTAGTTTTGCTAGCTCTACTGTTTTTGGAACGAGTCTTGGAAGAACCTGTTCCCTCAGTCATTTTAGTGATGCCAACAAGCTTCTTCTCATAAGCTTGAATGTAATCTGCATAAGCAGGAGTTTCCTTGACCTCCTCAGTAAGTAGAACATCAAACAGCTTAAGACCTTGTTTGTGAGTGCTATCCTTTGGAAAATATACTGATTTGAAGTCAGTGTCCATCTTGATCACATGTCTTTCTCTGTCTTCGGGACGATTAGAAATATCATGATGTTTATCAAGAAGAAGACTGATCAGCAACTTAGTGTAACGAACAAATGGGATTTTAGTCAAGGGTTTTCTGAGTAGACCATGTATTTGATGCATAAGGTCTTCCCAGATAAGAGCAGCAAAATCAAGGTTGTGTTTGGTAACAAAACCCCAGAAGAGTTGTGCATGAGAAAGTCTTGGATGTTCGTGTCCACTGTCTCTGGAGTTGCTGAAACCACAGTAGCTGGAATAGGATAGGGTCCTTCTTCAATGACCTTCTTGAGATATTGACCATGGGGTTTTTTAAGTTCAACAAATCTGAGGAATCTACTAGCCCATTGCACGTAGTTACCCGGAGTTAGCATTGGTGGAGTTTCTTGACTTCCAGCTTCATGACGTGATTGCTGACTACTTATTGCTTCACACATCTTGTTAAACCAATGAGGTTCTCTGGAGTATGATGAATAATTCTGCAGTTGTTGATTCTGTTGCATGATTTGTTGTGGGGATACTTGTGGTGGAGAGAGAAATTGATGCTGTTGTACGAATGCTTGTTGTTGTTGATACTGAGGATGAAATTGCTGTTGTTGAGGATGTTGCTGTAGCTGATAGTAGTAGTTGAAGTGAGGTGGTTGAGACATTTTGTTGGATCTTTAGATAATTAAGATGTGTTTTAAGATTTATGATGTTTTGATTTTTAAGTTTACTTAATGTTCTTAGTCCAATTGCGAGAAACACTGTTTGAATTGCGAGAGATTCTGAATTGCGATAGAGGTTGTCCAATTGCGAGAAACTTGAGTAATTCCGAGAGATTTCTCAAATGCGATAGAAAATTGTAATTGCGAGAAACAATGTCAATTGCGATAGAACTTAGCAATTGCGAGAGATAACTCTGAATTGCGAAAGATCAAGCAATTTCGAAAGATTTTTTCAAAATTACAATTTCGATCACGTTCTCAAACTTTTATACAAAAGATGAGAATAATTCCTAGTCGAGGTAGTTTCACTATCTTTTACAAAGAAGGAAACACCGAGTACCAAATCCGAAGAATCTGATGAATTGCGAGAAACCCTTAAACTAATCCAATTGCGAGAAACCCTTAAATCAGCAATTCCGAGAAACCCTTGTGATCAAATGCGAGAAACCCTTAAATTGTTGCAAACCAATTGCGAGAAACCCTTCTTCTTCGAATTTCAATCCAGAACGTTGTAGGATGATGAAAAACGTAAATCTAATGATTATTAACGATTAAAACAACGAATTTGCACCAAATTTTACCACGTTAACTTGACAAAACAAAGATTTAATGAAAATAGGCTTTAAACAACGATTTGCAAAACTTACGTTAATCACACGTTTGACGCAAATGAACTTCAAAAAACTAACGTAAACTATTCAAACCAAATGAAATACCGATTAGATCTATCCTTAAAACACGAATCCTAAATACCTTTGGCGTATGATACCACTTGTAGGTCACTATAATGATCTCAACAACACACACACACACGATCTACTACTTAATATTAGATAATAAGCTACGTATGGAAGAAAGTAACAATAATCTAAATACGATAAGCTGAAATAAGAGAAATAAGAATAGAAGAATAAGATGGAAGGTTTTCACTTAATTCGATTCACACACAAGCATAGCTTCCGCACATACATAAGAAAACCAACAATGAAAATGAATCCCATGCCTTGTATTTATAGGCAATGGGAGGGGAATAATTCTTAGGAATATTCCCTTTACATGTGATAAGGATAAATAAAATAACATGGCCGGTCCAAGGACTACTATTGAACCGGTCCATAAATACAAACAATATAGTCCTAATTGTGCAACATTAATTAAATGACCAAGACTTGTAAAATATTTAAAACGTGTTCCTAACAAATGTTGTAGATCCAAACATACTACTCAATGATACAAGAACTTATCAAAAAGTGTAGTGTCCAAAAACTGAAATAATGATTATACCATTTTGATAGTCCATGTGCAACGCAGCCTACACCTTGATCCATTCCATAACCATTTTCATTCACAAGCCCAAAATGAAAATAATGACCGGATGTCTGGATCCAACTCACTTCATTCATACAACTCGAGTCCAATTAACCCCATCGAGAGATCCAAGTCCACACAGCCCAGAAAAATTAGGACCCGGTCCAATGAGAACACCCCTACCCTAACACATCGGGTATTTAATAATCTCTAAACCACTTAATCACTAACCCTAATCACATATTGATCCGCCCCCTTCTCTCCTTCATGTCACTCAGCCACCAACCTAACCCAACCTCTAATATATGCATCTCAAATAATCCGCCCTTCTCTTCTTCACAAGAATAAAATGATCTCCAAATTCCTCTAATCACATCTAATATCAAACTCATCTAATTATCATCATCAAGAACATCAAACCGATCTCACAGCAATAACACAATAACAAACCCGTATGAATTTCTTTTGGTTTAGCACGAATCAAGAAGCGGTGAAGAACATAACTTCAAGATCTTGATATAAGATCTCGGGTAGGTAATGATGTGTTTTGTTTGCTTTTTAAACCGAATAAAAGGAAGATAAAACATTTTATTGTTTTGATTTTTCTTTTAATTGTTCGGATATTAATCATGAGGCTTGGTCCTCAAAATAGATCGATGATGAAGATGTCTTTTTGAGCTTAGATCTTAAGAGTCTTATGGAAACATTGTTCCATACGAATAGGGATGGCTGAGATCTTCTTTTTATTTTCCTTTTAGTTACAGACCAGTGAAGTGAGATGCTTATCGTGAATATATCTTTGAAGATCTTTGGTTTGTTATACCTCACGATAAAGTTGTCTGAGGTCTAGTATTAATTATCATTTATGTTTCGAGTCTTGGTTAAATAAGATGAGTGTTGGGGAGTGACTTGTGAGGGTATTTGAGGTTGTGTCTAGTGTTAGGATGTTGTTGGTTTTGGTTTAGATTTTGGTCGAGGCTGTTGGTCTCCTTTCTTCTTTAATAGAAAAATTGCAACTTTTCTTGAAATTTTGGCAGCAATTTGTTTAGATTTGACCACAAATTTCTTCAAATCGCAACTAATATTTTAGACACAAGTCACAACTTTCAGTGAACTGGATGACAAATCGCAAGTTAAGACAAGTCGCAACTCTAGTCAAAACGCTAGAGAAAGAGGACAAAACCGTAGCAGACAGTAAGGTCACTTTCTCCAGTTTTGTTTTCTTTTCCGGTTTTAGTTAAAAACCAAATTGCATAAATCAGAACAGGCAAGTCGCAACACAGATTTTTCCTTTTAAGTTTACCACAGCAGCAAAATCAAAGTACAACCAAGAAGACCACATAAATCGCAAACAAGAATATCTTTTGACAGAAATCGCAACCAAGAACATAACCCGAGCAGAAAAACCACAAATCACAGCCAAGAACATCCTTTAAGAGATGCAATCAAGAAAGTAGGCAAAGCCTCAACCCAACAGCAACATTTAGAGCACACATTTATCCAAAAGAAACTTAAGAAACCCAAGAGTATGAACCAAAAGCTTTCATGATGTTACAGCCAAAAACAAACTTTCGTTTTAAAAGAAACACACTTTCCACGCATCACCTAAATCCATAAACACATGAGGCCCATAATCTGTTTAAGGCCCACACTAATAATAACAGGCTTTCAATAAATGATTTTTGTGGTACGAGCAGATTTTAAGAATAACGATTCGAACAAAACAGATGAGCAAAACAGTTTAAGCAAAATGGATCGAACAAAAAAAAAATAAAGCCGACATACAATCAAATCAATTGAACCTAACCATGGCTCTTGATACCAATTGTAAGATCTAACCATATTGATTGTGTGGATCGGGTGGTCTTGGATTGTGGAAGATTAATTCCATGGTAAGAGTTTTAGAGAGAAGTTAGAGAGAGAGATGGGAACCTTGAGAGAAAACTTGTGAGATTAGATTGAAGTGAAAAATGTGACAAGAGTTCCAACCCTTCCCAAGTGTGGGAAGGGGTATATATAGTACCTAATATTGGTGCCCCTAGTGGGCTGTGGAGTGAGCTGACAGTGGGTAAAGACCCGACCCACTCCACAAATATAAATACGACTAAGCTAATAATACTAATACTACTAGTAATAATAATAAGCCTACGAGCTATATAAATGCTAAATAGATACTCGGGGTGACTGAACCTTCATCTGAATATTTATATTCCTAACACTAGACCATTACAGTTGAAGTTTAGAACTACAAGGATCAAATGCCGAGATCATCGGAAGAGAGAACTTTAAGTCTGCCTCGGTATCTAGTCTACAGGACTCTGCGCTTCAACAACGTCAACATAGTTTATTATTATTGTAATTTACTTTGTTTATAGGTCTCATTATAACCATTCACGTGTGACGATATCTTGGAGGGAGATTGTTAGCCTCGCTTTTTTATAAAGATAACGTCACACAAGTGAATTGGACTAGATTCGTAGTAAGTAGTGCCCGCAGGGACTACTATTGTTTAAGTGACAAACTTGTTATGTATGAATACCCCTCATGACTCTCCATGAGGGGTGTGGGGAAATCATTGTGTATCTTTCATTTTATCAAGCTAATAAACATTGTGTATTTTCTCCACCCTCTCTCTACTCTTTCTCTCACTAAAACTATGATTCATATCATCATGTTTGATAAACCTAGACCTCCCGAACCACATAAATCATGTATATCATCGATCCTACAATGATACCCAAGGCAAGAGCAATAATAAGGTGGAAGATTTAAATTTTATTGATTTGAAGAATAGTTTTAATGTGCTCAGTCAACAACATTCTATCTTTGAACGTGCTACTGATCCCACATGTACTCCTGTTATTAATGTTGCTGATGGTAATGTGGATACTTGTGATAGTATCCTTGGATCTTCCAATGTCCCCTGTCTTTCAAATATGAATAGTACTCCTAACCATATGAAAGATGGTAAAAAGGGTGGGTAATACGTTTTCAAAGGTGGGTAATTTGGTCGTCTCAGATAGTGAAGATGATGATGAAGTCCTTGATGATCACAACGTGACTACTAATCTTAGTGGTGGTGGAGTGAACATGAAGAGTTTAGCGGAGGAATGGAAGGCGGATACCTATGACCACAACACTTATGCTGATGATGAGTTTGATGATTATGGTTTCTCTGCTGCTCTAAGGCTGCGGGTATCCATGACATTAGATTAAAATAGGTTGTTCAATTCTTGTTTAGTATTGCAAAAATTATGTCTTGTCATTTTTATACTAGTTTAGGTTGTTGATCCTGTTTATGGTAGTAGTTAGTCTGATCGTTTTTTTGTAGCATGTCTCAAATGATCTAGTGGTTGTTCAAGCAGTTGCTTGAGGTAAATGTGGTATCTCAACCACATTCCATTACTGTTTTTTTGATGTAATATATTTTACCGAGGAAACCCTTTACCCAAAAAAAGAAATGCCTAAACCTATGGGTAATTTATCAATCAATTTAACTTTGTGATTTGCCAACATGAAGACTTTGGACTTACATGAGACGAACCAATATTAGTATTAGACAATTGACTGAAGGAAAGACCTTGGACTTAAATGTGACTGACCAGTATTAGGCAATTGCTTGAATGATTTCAGACTCTTGATAAATCACAAAACCGTGAAATGAGACACGAAACCTAATGAATTTCTTCATGTCCACAAAACATGCTTGACTACAATAAAGTTGGGAAAACTGCATACACTCTTTGATAGAACTAGTAAGACATGTAGAAACATGAATAACAGCAAAAACATAATATAGCTCCTTGTGTGTGTGCACTTATGACGAGGACATTGTAAAGCCCAACGTACATCAACGCCACAAGAGCCTGATTTGCCAAAATTCGACCACAACAACATACACTATCACATAAACGTTAGATGATAAGAGTTTATTGATTTGGAGTAATGACTCTAAACTGACGATATTATCATTATACTTAGGTTCATTAATTACAAATTCTGTCTTTGAAAATTCCTTCAACTTTTGGGATGAAAGTTTATACGAAAAATAAAGTTCATGAACGCAGCGTAAAAACACCAAAGCATATATAATGTAGCATTACATCACATTCATCGTCATTTAGTGATTTCAAATACAAAAAACACTTGTAACTACCAAAAGCTCTTTGTTCAAAAAAAAAAAAAAAAAAAAACGACCGAAAGCTCAAAATAAAAATAAGAAAAAACATCCTAAACATATACCTGCGACGATTGACATTAAAGCTTCAAGTACTAAAACGCATGATGACATCACACACATGCATCCAGCGAGCATGCCAACACTATTTACATATATTTGTGCAATTACCAATGTAGGTACTAATATTATACTCCCGCTTACTAATGCCAGAATACCTGGGATTACTA
This sequence comes from Artemisia tridentata subsp. tridentata, assembly GCA_021014915.2. NCBI lineage: Eukaryota > Viridiplantae > Streptophyta > Magnoliopsida > Asterales > Asteraceae > Artemisia > Artemisia tridentata. The sequence goes on along the minus strand of CP139507.1, from coordinate 282,434,106 downwards.
CATTCCAGCGAGGTATTGCTAGTTTAGATGCTTGTAAAATCTTACTAACGTAAGGAAAACATTTCGTTGCGGATGGATGCTGGGAAAGTTTTGTCCATGCGGTTTGAGCTTGATGTGTTGTTTTATCATTGGGTCGGAAAATGGAATAGTTTCTGGGGAAAGTGTGACAGCGAGGGGAATATAGACGACTGATTGTATTGACTGAAGCATGTTTCTGATGTTGTGATTGGATTCTTGAGTAGTTTTTTTGAACTGATCCTGCGATTCTTTTAATATTTCTGCAGACCACCAGGAACCTGTCTTGATGATAAACAAATTAGTTCTACTCTTGAACACTAACAGTTGAATCTCGTTAAGAATTGCCAACTACATTGAAAAAAGCCAGTGTGTAGAAGGTACTAGTGAAATGTTTAGATTCATGAAGATTAAGTAAATAAGGCTTCTTAATAAAAAGATAGTGCAGGTAGTATATATTGTACCAAAAAGTAATAAGCAAATAAATAGCTATAACTTTTAAAGGTGTTTAGGATAGATAGCCTACTAGAACTGCTCATCTGCTTCTTTTTTTCCTTCTGAAATGTTGTTTAGGACTTGCTTATATGGTTATACAAGTGTTCATTTCCATTTCCTGAAGTCAAAGCACATAAGTATAAAGCAAATTTGACTATTCAGATGAAATTGCTTATATGCTTCTTCTTTTTGAAATGGTGTTTGAGATTGCTTATTCAAGTGCTTTGTCTTTTTTACTTTTAAAATCGCATAAGCACTTTTAACTGTTAGCATGAAAATATTCATCTACTTATTTTTTAGTACTTGAACACCTTAAGCAATCAGACTTGTACATGCTTATGTATATAAGCAATGCCAAACACCCACCCAAAACAACTTAACTCATTTACAATTAATCAGATTATTATATTTAAGTTAGTTAGCAGTTGTATCAAACACTCCAACATGCTTTATAATCGCGCAAAAACACTTTAATAGGTAATCCCAAAGAGGCAAAGACTCTCAAAATCTGCAGGACAACAAGGCATAAACTGAAAGCCTACTTAATTCCTAAGCAAAACATAGTTAATTAATACGAGTTTTCTAGTATAATGAATGCTACCAGTGTGTACATTGTCTTACTGTTAGAAAAACATAAAATGAAAAAACTTATATCAAAATCAGAATGATACCTTGACATAGTGATATCAACCCAGATTATGATTTTAGAAGACTATATATTGTTTGGTGATATATTTTTGTGTATGTTAGAGATTTCTTTCATGAGTTATGCCACACAAAATCTTTATATAATACGTTTGATGTGTTGCACAAGTAACACAAATCTTTACCTAAAATCACTAGACTCTACAAAAATAGTAAGGCCCATAACATAATAATAACAATGTCTTTATAATTCTTTATCAGTGACGACAATAAAAATAGGGCTAATACCAAATTAAAGCATCATACTTGTCAAAAAAAGCACTTTTGAGTAGCGAATAATATTTTTTCCTTGTTTGTGTACTGAACTTTCATTTTTTTGCCTCTTTGAGGCACTTTGTGACGTTTTTGCCCCTCAAATTATTAAAAATCCAGGGGCAAAAATGTCACAAAGTGCCTCAAAAAGGCAATAAAATGAAAGTTCAGTACACAAACAAGGAAAAAAATTTGTTCGATACCCAAAAGTGACTTTCTTGGCAAGTATGGTGCTTTTTTATGGTATTTGCCCATAAAAATAAATAAAACTGGATATAACTTTTAGTTAATTGTTATAACATTTCTATAGGAGTGAAGAAAATACTAATTAGTCTTCATGATTTATAAATATGATCGTTATAATCAACATTTTAGAACAATACGTATTTAAACATCATCATATCAGTGACGACATTAAAAACATTAAAACCGAATATAATTTTTAGTTATTTGTAATAACACTTCTACAGGAGTGAAGAAAATCTCTTATATAATAAGAGAATCCACAAATTGGGAAAGGAGTCCAACAATTTCTAATTCGACCAATGGTAGTGCACTATTCTGGCCAGATAGCAAAATTAAGTATTTTATAAAAGTCAAAACTAAAGTTAAATTAGGTCAAACTATTAAATTTTCGTCTAGTTTATAAAATGTGCTAAAAAAACATATATATAAGAAAAAAACTTAAAAAATAAGGGTAATTAATAAAGCTTTAGTTGTTAATTTTTAAATAAAGTATACTTATCAGTTTGCATATTTTTAATCACTTTATAAATTTAATAAATACATCTTATACAAGTTTGAAAAGTAACCAGATTATGCCACGTGTCCTCCCTCTTTTTTCACTAAGGACATTTTTGTAATTATACACCCCTTCTAAAACATCCGTTATTCCCTCTTTTTCTTTCTCTTATCACTTCTTTCTTTCTATTTTTAATTTTTCTTTGCTTTCTTTCTTTATTTTTCCGGTGATATATAAACGAATTTTACACAATTAACTCCATTCAATTCATTCATTTATTTAATTTCACATTTTTTTCATTTTTTCATTTGTTCATATTTTGCAAAATTAGTTTTTTTTTTTTTTTTCTCACTCTCTCTCTCTCTCTCTCTCTCTCTCTCTCTCTCTCTCTCTCTCTCTCTCTCTCTCTCTCTCTCTCTGTGTGTGTGTTCATATTCATTCATTCAACCAAAGGGCTTGTGTCCCAAATGGTACCCTTATTGTGTGAGAAGCTCTCCAACCTAATAGTTGTGATTTCAAGTCCTGCTTAGGACATGTGAGATAGTATGTGGTTGTATATTGTGAGATAGTTAGTTGTCGTTCAAAAAAAATATTCATTCATTCAAATCGGTAAATTGTTCTTCAAATCGTGTTCGTTGTTCATAGGGCTGTAAACGAACCGGACGAACACGAACGGAGCCTTGTTCATGTCCGTTTATTTAATTTTAACCGGACAAATAAACGAACACGAACGCTTAAACGGACGAATTTTCTTGTTCATGTTCGTTTATTAAGAAAATGAGTTGTTCATGTTCGCTCATTAAGACACTAAACGAACGCTAAACGGACATAAACGATCGAACATAAATAAACATAGAAAAACAAACATAAAATTTATTAAATTATGCATCTAATATTGTTTTATAAGTGTTGTTTTGTTTAAACAAACTAATTTTAAAATTATACAATTAAAAAATATGATATCCAAACATAAATAAATAAATGATATATAAACGAACGCATAATCGGAAGTTCACAAACATAAATAAACGGACGTGACTTTTGTTCATGTTCGTTCATTTAACTAAACGATCATAAAATATTGTTCATGTTCGTTCATTTAATAAATAAACGAACATAAACAAACTTTTTACCGAACGGTTCATGAAATGTTCACTGAACGTTCAGTTCGTTTACAACCCTAGTTGTTCATATCGGTTACGAATTTAAGGTTTTTAACCGTCTAATCGGCTAATCGGAAAAAAAAATAGGATTTTAAACCGTGCAATCGGTTAATCAGAAAAGAATTAGGGTTTTTAACCGTGCAATTGGTTAATCTGGTAAAATTTGGGGACTTTAACCATCAAATCGGTTTCTAATGGAAATTGTTGATACTCATGTGTTCAATCAAGGTAATTTTTTATTATGACGTTTGCAAGTGGGAGCTATTGAGAAATACTCATTTCATAATAAATAATTATATGGTTAGAAATATGTGAGTGTATATGGTCACACACATATACATAGAGGTACCATTTAATATAACGTGTTAGCATTTAATTTATAAATGTAAAGTGATGGTCATTTGTAATATTGTAACTTGTGTGTCGTATGGTTAAGTTAGTCTAGGAAGTGGGCTTTTGTTAAGCTAAAATGATAGAAATGTCTATATAATTGTCCAAAACACAAAAGCCCACTCAAAGCCCAATGAAAGCCCTTTAGGGCGTCTCATGTATTGCATATATACACACTCCCACTCCATTTTCCAGTGTGCTTCTTTAGACAGCCAAGGTGGGAGTGTGTATACTTAAGTTTTGTATTTGTTATCTTTTCCTTAAAAGCTAATCGATACTCAGTCATATTTCCATACGATCCACACTCCTTCTCATCTTGTTCTTGTTCTTATTTGAGTACCATTCGATCAATAGTTAGTTTGTATGATAAAGTAGTGATCTTTGTTCATAACAAGTGGTATCAACATGCCAAACATCGAAATAGTGAGTTAGTTTGTGTTCAAAAGCAACCAAAAGTTGCGTTTTTTTTAATAAAAACGTGAGCTTTTGTGTTTTATCTTGGATTCGTAAGCAAAATTTCAGGTTAAAGGTTGTGTTTTTATCGATTTTACGAGGTGGTTAGTGAGCTTTGGTAGTCCTTTAGTCGAATCTTAGCTTCAAGATTGAACTTTTTGCGGTAAAAGAGACTTGATCGTGAAAAAGTACCATCGATTGGGTGTGATTTGCTTTGAGGATCTTCATCAGTTGATTCTTGATCGATATTCTTGTACAAGAATAGTTGGTAAGAGTTGGTAAGAGTGGGTAGATCTCATCAGTTGCTAAATTATTGGTGGAGTGTCAAAAAGTCAAGAGTGGGTGGATCTATCGCAATTGTCTGAGCTTATCGCAATCTTGTATAAGATTTGCGATAGAACGTGACTTTATCGCAATTGTCTGAGTCTATCGCAATTGTGCCACTTATCGCAATTCTAGATTCTATCGCAATTGTCTGAGTTATCGCAAATCTAGATTCTATCGCAATTGACTGAGTTATCGCAAATCTATATTCTATCGCAATTGTCTGACTTATCACAAATCTGGAATCTATCGCAATTGTTTATCGGACATCCTATCGCAATTGTTTATCGGACACTCTATCGCAATTGTTTCTCGGACACTTTATCGCAATTGTCATCCGAGATCATTATCGTAATTGTCATCCGAGATCCTAATCGCAATTGTCATCAGACATCTTTATAGCAATTGTTTTTGAAGACTTATCGCAATTCTACGCAAAATTCAGGTGACTAAACGTTCAATTTGAGTAAAATTTAATTTTTACAGGTGACTAAACGTTCAATTTTTATACGAAATTCAAATTTTGGTATAACAATGAAAATTTTGGCCCAAAATTCAAATTTTTATGTCAAAATTCAAATTTTTTTCGGTGAAAATTGGCGTAAAAATTTTTAAAACTCAAAATTTTCTAATAACTTTAGAATTGCATTTTATGGTGTATTACAAATTCTGGTAAAGAAATTTTTTGAATTCAATTTTTGGAGGGAAATCAGAAATCACCATTAAGAAAGCCTTCAAACGATCTTCAGCAAAAGACTAAGACTTCACAAAAACAGCTGAACCTTCAACAACTACAACTCCTATTTCGTTGCAACGATCCTACATCAACTTTATCATACGAAACATCAAAAATGACTACTCAACAGGACATCCATGCAGCCGGTGCAGAAAACTGTCCTCCGATGCTAGAAAAAGGTGGATATCTTCAATGGATGAGCCGTATGCTTCGCTATATCAAAACCAAACCTGACGGACAAGGTAGACTCCTGCTCAACTCCATTCGAAATGGACCATTCAAGCCTCGTCAGATTCAAGACCCTGGAAATCCAAATGATACACCTCCTGCTCTACCATTCCTTCGTTTACAAACAGAAGATGACCACACTGTACAGGATTGAAAGCAAATTGCAGCTGATGACTTGGCAATGCACTTAATACAACTTGGTTTACCACGAGAGATCTTTGCTGCTGTGGACAGTTGTGAAACAGCTTATGATATGTGGGAACGAGTTAGAAGGCTTTGTCATGGAACAGAAATTGGTCAACAGGACGTTGAAAACAAGCTGCTAACAGAATGGGAGAAGTTCACATCCACTCCAGTGGAACCCATTGAATCGTACTATACCAGGTTTTGCACCTTAATGAACGAGCTCATCCGAAACAAATTGTCACCAAGGCAAATTGTTCAAAACATCAAGTTCATCAACAATCTACCAGAAGAATGGGGAAGCTTTGTCATGATTGTTAACCAAACAAAGGACCTTCATCAGGTACCCGTCTAACACGCATTCGTCAAATCCAAGGTACCCTTCTATATTACAGTGGACAAAAGACCATCCAATAGAACAAGTTATTGGTCAACCATCAAGGCCAATTCAGACGAGAAAACAACTCGCCACCGATTGCGACATGTGCATCTACGTCTGCTCAGTCAGTCTAATAGAGCCAAAGAACATTCGGGAAGCAATGGAAGATAATGCTTGGATTGAAGTGATGTAGGAAGAACTTCTCTAATATCAATTACTTGACACCTGGGAATTAGTTCCAAGACCAATTGAAAAACTCGTCATTGATCGTACGTGGTTATGGAAAAACAAAAAGGATGAAGAGATGACTGTAATTCGCAACAAAGCTCGTCTCGTGGCCAAGGGATTCAGACAAGAAGAGGGGATAGATTTTGAGGAGTCATTCGCGCCAGTAGCAAGGCTTGAAGCAGTCAGGATTTTCTTAGCATATGCAGCTCACAAAAACATCACGGTCTATCAGATGGATATCAAGACAGCTTTCTTGAATGGAACTCTGAAAGAAGAAGTGTACGTGAGTCAGCCAGACGGATTCGTTGACAAAGATCATCCAGACTACGTCTACAAGCTAAAGAAAGCTATCTATGGTTTGAAACAAGCCCCAAGGGCGTGGTATGACGAATTATCATCTTTCCTACTTGATAATAATTTCACCAAAGGAACAATTGATCCGACCTTGTTTACAAGAAAATTCAAAAATGACATTTTGATTGTTCAGATTTACATGGACGACATAATTTTTGGGTCCACTAATCCGAAACATTCAAAACATTTTGCAAATCTCATGAAAAGCAAATTTGAAATGTCCATGATGGGGGAATTAAAATTCTTTCTGGGATTACAAATTCATCAATCCCCACGTGGTATTTTTCTTAATCAGGCTAAATATACAATTGAGATTTTGAAAAAACATGGAATGAAAAATTGTGACTCTGTTGGTACACCAATGGTCACCTCACCAAAAATAGGAGCCGATTTATATGGGAAACCCATGGATCCGAAAAAATATCGGAGCATGATTGGTTCTCTCATGTACTTAACTGCTAGTCGACCCGATATACATTTTGCTGTTTGTCTATTAGCACGATTTCAGGCAAGGCCTACCGAACTTCACCTCCAAGAGGTTAAACGGATCTTTCGGTACCTACGAAGAACCATTAACATGGGACTTTGGTATCCGAAGGATTCGGAGTTTACACTAACAGGATTTTCAGATGCAGACCATGCCGGTTGCCAAGTTACAGCAAATAGTACATCAGGCGGAGCACAATTTTTGGGAGAAAAGCTAGTAGGCTGGTCATCAAGGAAACAAGACTGCACTGCTCTATCAACCACAGAAGCCGAGTATGTGTCTCTATCTGCGTGTTGTGCCCAAGTTCTATGGATGAGGACACAGCTCACAGATCATGGCTTCTCTTTCGACCGCATACCTATGTATTGTGACTCGAAAAGTGCCATAGCAACCTCGTGCAATCCTGTTCAACACTCAAAGACCAAGCATATTAGAGTCCGCTATCACTTCATAAAGGAACACGTAGAAGAGGGTACTGTTGAATTATTCTTCGTGAAGACTGAATACCAACTCGCCGATCTATTTACTAAAGCCCTCCCAAAAGAGCAGTTTGATAACTTAGTTCGACGAATTGGAATGCGAAGCCTAACTCTCGAAGAGTTAGAAAGTCTTCTTGATTTATCTCAAAAAGCTTCGCTATAAATATTTTTGAAAATCAAAATACAAAATTTGAAAAAAACCAACAAAAACAAAATAGAAAAATAGAAAATTTTCAAAAATTCAAAAACAATAGGAAAAAAAAAAAAAAAAAAAAAAAAAAAAAAAAAAAAAAAAAAAAAAAAAACAACCAAAAATATTCTTTTCACGACATGTCTCTCGTATAATCGATATTCTGTACGTATCTAGCAATGTTATTCAACAATGATACGGACATGTACAGATGCTTGAGCGAGAGTTAATTTAAAATTTTTCTAAAACATGTCGTTTCTCAAAATTTTCTTAATAACGGCTTTCGTATATTTCAGTACAAAACCTGCGCTACATTGATGACTTCTGATTATTTCCGATCAGGACTCGTAATATTAATGGCAAATTCAAAATTCTTGAGCACATGATCAAGATTTTTTCAAAAAGATTTTTCAACATCTTTCTCAAAATTCTGTGCTCAAGATTGTTCTAAAAGACAACTCCCTCCTAAACCCCTAAACTGATTTTAAACTCAAATATTTACAAATATGATTTGTTTAAGGGGGAATATAAAAAGAAAAACAAAAATGTTCCAATTTCATGCTCAAATCCGTCTCTCTCTCCAAAAGCTTTCATTTTAATCCGTTGATATCAAAAATATCACTGCATGCTAGTTTTGAGGGGGAGAAGACGTGATTAAAATGTGATCGAAAAGTAATGTCAGTGAGTTGAGCTCTACAAAAAGACTCAGTATGAACCCTCGAATTGACGAAAATTAAATGTCCGTAATCGAAAAGACTTGTCCGGGACGGGTAATAATTTCAAGTTGGTTATCCAGTGATGTAAACGTGTCTGGCAAAGGACTTGTCTGAGTAGAGTGTACCAATTCGAGAGATGATCTTTGAATATGACCGGGACGGGTAATAACTTCAAGCTAGTCCATCTAGTGATGTAAACGTGTCTCGCAATGGTTATATTCATTGAAAGTCAATCATTTCAAATGTGCAAACTCTACCCAACATGGACAAAATTATCTTAAAAATACAAAAGCACATGTGAAGGGGGAGTGTTTCAGAAAATACAAAACTCTTGAAGTGTTAACCAAAATGTGTTTCATTCATAAACACTTTGAGAGATTTTCACAAAAAGGTTTTATGGCAAGTGATCAACAAATCTAGGATAATCATGGAGTAATAAGGTGATTATGTTTAGGTTTATGTCCAATGATCCACCAGAGCCGGAGGGATCTAACCAAGGACAATTCCATTAGATTAGAATTAGAAGTCCTTAATTAGGTAAGATTGAGAAAAGGAGTAAAAGAGAAAGGGAAAGAAGGGGTTGAAGAATTAAAAATAAAAAGTTTAATGAAAGGGTGAAAAGAAATAGCCCTCCATGAAAACTTAGGTCAGAAACCGGGTCGATACATCTGCTATCGGTTATCACAAGTTGATACTGATATTGAAGACAAGACGTCATGGACCCAGTGACACGCTGCACCACCCCTCCTAGCCACTCAGATATCTCTTAAAAGATATTTGTTTCATTTATCACGGAGAACACTATATAATCTATCGGCCTCTCAATCCGAGATGTGTTGATATTGAAAAGGTGGCACTCTGCTCCATGCCTCCGACATCTAAAACCAAAACGCACATAATTGAGTCTAGAGCCATGAGATTCATTAAAAATCTCTTATGAACACTTTCCATATAATACACCTGTGTTCACCAATAAGGACACATGGTGTACAAAAGTCTTAATGAGATCTTTGGATCTTGCCTTATATCATGATGGTTACGAGCTTCAAACGGTCTACAGTCATGGGGTGATCTCCAGTGACTCACTGAATCGTGGGTGCACTTCGGTGTGTCTGTATAAGCCCTTTCGGGGGTATCCGATTCAGAACGGCCCTGGTAAATATTAGAGAAAGTTTTCACACTCTGCTGTTAACGATCTCAAAATCTGAACCTGTAAGCGCTGGACGATTTATTGCTAATTGTTTTATGCAGGTACTGACGAAAGTCCATTCACCATCATCATATGTTTCAACATCTACAACGTCGATGCAAATGTACAGAAGATGTTGATCAAAGGCAAGAAGGACTAAAAGACGATACTTCGAAGATCACAAAGCATGAAGGAACGATAAATCAAGACTATTATACATCGACACACAAAGTTAAAGACAACGAAGATGAAAGACCAAATCACTGGGAGCATCATTGAAATGACCATCCCTTAGGGGGAGATTGTTAGCATTTAATTTATAAATGTAAAGTGATGGTCATTTGTAATATTGTAACTTGTGTGTCGTATGGTTAAGTTAGTCTAGAAAGCGGGCTTTTGTTAAGCTAAAATGATAGAAATGTCTATGTAATTGTCCAAACCACAAAAGCCCACTCAAAGCCCAATGAAAGCCCTTTAGGGCGTCTCATGTATTGCATATATACACACTCCCACTCCATTTTCCAGTGTGCTTCTTTAGACAGCCAAGGTGGGAGTGTGTATACTTAAGTTTTGTATTTGTTATCTTTTCCTTAAAAGCTAATTGATACTCAGTCATATTTCCATACGATCCACACTCCTTCTCATCTTGTTCTTGTTCTTGTTTGAGTGCCATTCGATCAATAGTTAGTTTGTGTGATAAAGTAGTGATCTTTGTTCATAACATAACGTATCTATTGTATTTACGTTATTTTTATTTAGAACGGCATATTGTATTTACGTTATATATAACCTATGTTTAACGGGATCAATTAGTGGGCTATTAATTACTAAGCTAGACTTAGTAAAATGGATTGGATCAAACCAAATGGCAAGCCCATTTGCCTTGTCCATATGGCCGGACTATAGGGCTAAGAAAATAAGGGGGAAAAGCCTTGGTAGTTAAATGTAACTTACACAAGGTTATTATGGAATTGACTAGAGTTAATAACATAGCATAATAATAAATATCACAAAATATTTGCTCTCCTCCCTCCTCCCTAAAAGTGATTGGCCGAACAGGGTTTTGATTTTTAATCTCTAGTCTTCTCCTATTATAGATCAAGACTAGTAAACGTGCTATGGGTTATTGGACTAACATCAATTGGTATACAAGGACGTGTAGTATCTATGAACATAGAGGTGATCTACTTTGATCACTTGGTTTTTCGTGTAGATTAATTGGGTTGAAGAAGATAGTCTAAGTTCAATCCTACCAGTTCACGCTACAAAGGTATTTAATTACTTGTTCATTTACGATTAATCATATGGCACTATAGATACATTATTGGTAACCTTTTCCGCTGCTATTTTATTATATTTATATGATTTATATGTAAAATCACCAACATACGCGACACCTGGGGTGACCGTAATAGGGCACGAAACGTCTTGGGTGTCCAAGACTCGGTCGTTCGATCCCTATTACGGCAGGTCTTAGGCTTGATCAAACAGTTTTTGATGGGAAAGTTTTTGTCGGTATATAATCCTATTAAGTTCTTAAAAAGAAAATGCTAGTCATTATCTCTCTTGGGGGTGTTTTTTAAGCTTATATTTAGGTTTATAAGCATATTTGATTTCAGCTTATATTTCATAAGCTCCAATTTTCTGGTTTATTTTGAGACATATGAGCTTATATATGTTTATATGATAAACTTATATAAGCCCACAAAACTCAAAATAAGCCTCAAATTCGGGCTTATGAAATATGAGTTGTTTGCCTATGATATGTAAAACATGATTAAGAGTGGAGTGAGTTGGTTGTGTTATTCTGTTTTTCGTGTAGAACGATAAGGGCCCAAAGGGATTATTAAGAATCAAGAGTTTGGGTAACACTCAAACAAACAATGTGTGTGTGTGTGTGTGTCTGTGTGTGTTTACTAGGTGAAATAGTGTAAAAGCATGTAGAGAGAATCATCCTTTTTTTGGTGTGGGATGCCTTCTATTTATAGAGATGCATCTAGTGTTTAAGGATAAACCCCATGTGGATGATCAAAGGCTATAAACAGGCCATGTGTTGGTCATTTAACGGGTAGACAAGAATGACACATGGCAACTCCCCCTTTGCTCGTACCAGGTCGTGACCGTCTTCCATATTCTTGGGCATGTGTCTCCCCTTATCAAATGTCAGATAGTACATCTTAACCATTATTGACAATTGGGAGACAGTTGTCTCATGCATGTATGCTACACATTCTGAGAGGCTTTCCTAGGCTATGTGCGGCCTAGGAATATGGTCGGGCTTTATCAGTGTTGATAGTGGGCCTATTGAGTACTGATAATGGGCTTGACTTTGGTGTGCAATTAGTGAGTTTAGGCCACTAATATTGATACGCTATCAAGTCCCTCTAATCTAGTAATATATCATGAGCTAATGGTACGACGTTGGACTAACTTGTAGGGATTATCAGGCTGATAATTCACTTAATCAGGTTGATAACGAAGTCCCTCAATCCAATACGCTTCCAAGTCACGACGAGCCAGGCTTATAATCATTGCAAAAATGCAAGTTACATTTTCTAGGTGGCATTGAGCTGTATTAGGATAAAGTAGCATTAAATGTTTGCGTGAGAAATACAAGAGAATCTTTTCAAAATGATTTGAATTTGGTTGACTTGATGTTTAGGCAGCTTATGTTCCGTCCTTTCGATTGTACATGACATCAGCCTGACATCATTTATACGCATGTCGGCTAGGGCGTGAGATCTACATGCGTATTGTGGAGCTTGTTGGCCTAATGGGCTGTTGCCACACGCTTTCCACTAACCTATTAATTTTTCTATAAATAGAGGTTAGGAGGAGTGGGAAGTTACGTTATAACTTCCTAGTTTCTCATAACCAAAAATTCCTCATTTCCCTTTATCCCCCGACGTTACTCCTTCATTTAATCATAATCTTTTTAAGCAAGATCTTTGATGCAGAGCAAAGAAAAAAATAGAAAACCAAGGTTAGTCATAGAAAGAGTTCTTTACATACAACAACAATCCTAAGTCGTTGCCTATAGACCCTCGAAGCAACGTAAATTAGTGTAGTTAAACACGTCTTAGATCAAGAACGGAACCAAAACCAAATATGACCGATTGCACAAAAAAATTTAATCGTAATATAATAGAGTTAAAAAGTGAACTAAAACGAAGATTTCCTTAAAACGATAAATGAATAAACATATTACCCTTCTAATTAGGGATCCTACGATCTTCCATAGCGAAAAAACGCTTCTGCACACCTTCATTTTTAACTTTATTCTTTATTTGTAACTATACTAACTAAATAATACTAGAAATACATTTCGATGGACCAGATGCATTTAAAAAAACTCAGTGTTTTAAAAAAAATAACACTACATCTAAAAAATTCATAAATATCTCGAAACCTCGCGGGAACCCCCTGGTTCCGTCCCGTCTTAGATGTTCATGAACAATCTTTCGATCATCCCCAATAATAGATCGAGGAATGACTTTCTTTTAAGTAAAAAAAATAAGGTGAAGTATTGGATATTAAAAAGTAGAGGGTCCAAAAATGAAGGAAAAAAAAGTTAGTATAAAGAAGGGAATTGGGGCCAAAACTAGGGTTCATGTTTACACAAAACAAAAACTTGGATCATCAAATTGAATGAGGCTGGGGAGAAGTAAAAGGTTTGTGATGGGGGTTTCCCTTCTCACCAGCCAATGATTTCATTTTTCACAAAATCAACAACCACTCTCCCTCATTCTTGCAAAAACACACTCATCTTTCTGATTTCTTGTTTCTGCAACTTTAACCAACCACCTTCTAGCTCACCCTATACTTCCTTACATGCTTAAACATAATTTGAATTCATAATACTTATAATGCATGCTTTGCCATAATGAGCACCTTCCTCCCCTATTTAAGTCCTCATCTTCCTCATCTATCTTCATGGCATAACTTCTTCTTCTTCCTCCTCTCAATGTCATCCTCTAGAAAACCTAGAATTTTTGTCAAACCTATTTGGCGGAAGAAACAAACTCTTGGCAACTTCATGAAAAATACCACCACCTCAAACACACACAACCCAACCTTCACTCCACAACCAACCCCTTTCAAAGAAGCATCATCCTCCTCCTTTTCCTTCTTTGCTTCTCAACCTATCAATGAATCTCCATCCATTCACAAAGAGCCTACTTTCATTCCACAAGACAACCCTTTACCACCACCACATCCACCTCAAGTGACAAATCATGCCACCCCACAATCAATTATGGCTCAAGAATTCTCCCATCTCGTTGACTTGAATCTTCTAAACATAATTCTTGCCCCAAAACTACATCCTCCAACCAATCTTCATCCCACTCTAGACCAAGTCAATGCCCATGGAGGCTATTGTGTGTGTTGCATTCACAATCGCAACCTATTTCAAAAACTTAAAAATGATCTAGACTTTATCACATCTCTCCTCTTGCCTTCCGGCTTCCCGCCACCTTCAAACAACACTCTCGCACCACCTTTTCTCCGCAAACCCTATACATCATGCATGCTCTAAAATAAGATCGGGCCATCTTTTGGTTATCCTACAGACTAGACTAGGATTAGTTATATTATGTAGGATTATGTTGTAATAGTCATACTCTACGTATGACTTTGTTCTCGTTTAATGAATGTTTAAGTTTATGCCTACTTATGGAATTATGCCTATTTATTTCTAACCCACTGACGGCGGTCCCTTAAATACCCAGCGGTCCCTCATATAAATAGGACTGTCCAGGACAGTGGACTGTCCCAATGCTTCTGACATTTTTCTCCTCTCTTACTCTTATCTGTTTCTGTGAGTTGAATATGTATACTCTTGCACCTGCATTCTAACTCGTTCTTGTAGCAAAATACCATCGATCGATTCCCTGGTGCCCTCAACAAGGGGGAGTGCTAATCAAGGGGGAGCGTTAGCATCGTCGATTTCTTTCCTCTCTACATATCGACGTACCCTTTTTGATTCTACAAAAAAGGGGAGAAGTAAACGAAAACTCATTAAAAACTTATTATAACATAATTTTACCTAAAGTGAGTTTATATTTTGTAATCATCAAAAATGGGGAGATTATTAATACAAATAATGTTAAAAACGTCATTTGCATTTTTTGATCTCTATAAGTTTTGATAATCACAAAATATAAAAACACGTTACATAAAACTACGCTTAATAAGTTTTTAATCGAGAAAGTTCGTTTCGACTACAACATCACTTAAGGTATGAACAAACAATCTACCAACTTAGTTAAGTGACCAACGAAGTCATTTTTCCTTAAACCTCACATTTTTATGTGACAAAATATTTTTACAAAGTATTTTTTAATAAGAAAAATAAATTTGAATTTGAAATTCTCCAACAGCTATTTTTCCTGCCCAAATCAGATAAATTTTCACCAGATAAACATTTCACCACACCAGGAAAAAAATAGGAGCGTCCCATGGGACGGTCCCTTATATGTATGGGACCGTCAAGGTTTAAGGGACCGTCCCTCGCTCCTCCTCGTGCCTATAAATACAGTACTATTCCAAAAGAAAAATTAACCTATAGTGCACTAAAACTTTATGTCTTCCCAAATCATTCTAAACTCTCTTCTTTGATCACATTAACGTGTTGTAAGTTGTTTACAAGTGATCACATCCATCCTACCTCAAAGTGCAAGAGAAGAACGCTCGTATTCGTCAAGAAACGAAGTGTTGAAGAATAGGCATTCACTCGTAACCCTTGTTACGGTTCTCTCCTCAATCTAAATTCTTTATATCTCAATTCTTGTGTAAGATCCGACTTGTGTGTAAGCTCGGAATCGTGTTGTGTGTTGATTCGGACTTGGTGTTGGTCCGTTAGGTGATTGTGTTGATTCATACTTCGTGTTGGTCCGAATTGTGTTGTGTGTAGCGGTCTCTATTGTGTGTAGTGTTGTGTAGATTGGTTCTAGCTAGGATTAGGACTCGATATTCCGCATAGTGTCGTTAATTGGTGTAAGCGAAGGTGTACGGTTTGCTCCGCCATAAGGGAGCCTGTTTATATAGTGTTTGTGAAACTCTCGAGTGTGATACTCTGACTTTTTAATTAATTATTATGAATTAAAAACTAATTTTATCTAATTAAATGATTAAAAAAAAAAGTAAAACGTATCAAATAAATCCGAAACTTTTTCTAAAAATACCTTTTGATAATAAAAGCCTAGGAAAAATAAAAATAAGCTCACAGCTTATTTGAATAAACTGTGAAAATTAAAAATGTGAAAATAAGCTTTAAAGGGTAAAAAGGCTTTAAAATAATTATTAATGAAAATTTGAAAAGCGAAAAGCTAAGAAAATAAGCTAGAAGCTAAAACAAAGTTGGAATAAGCTAAAGGAACCTAAATGGATCCTAAATAAGCAGATAAATCTTAATAAGTAGTCCTCAATACTCACTTAAACACTAATAAGCACCTGAAACTGAGCAACTAAAAGCAATCCAAACAGTCCAGTCCACCTACTTGCAGACTAAATAAAGCACTCCTAATAAGCACTAAATTCCAAAATGAGCTCAAACTAATCAAGAACTAACTATAAGCTATTTATAAACCTGAAATCAAACAACTAGCTCAAGTAGATAAGCATATATAAGGCTGAGAATAAACTGAGTCAGACCACTGATGCGTGGTGCAGGGCAACCCACAGCCTAACAAGGGCTTTTCCCAACTAATTTAAAGCAAGTAAATCAAAAGCTCAAAGAGTAAAAGTTGTTGAAAACTAAAGCTAAGCAACCAAATTTGAGATTAATCCACTTTTTATTTATTTTGAAAAACTTTTACTCACTAAAAATAGATCTGATATGAAGTATGTTTGAAACTGTTTTTGCTTTTTTTTTTTTTTTTTTTTAACTGAAGCAAATTTTTGAAATGAAAAATGGTTAAAACAAGTTTTGTGTCCAAAACCTTTTATGCAGAACTACAAATATTCAAAGATAAACTAACTTTGAGCAATGTTTAACAACTAAAATGCACCTAATCTAGATTATGCAATATCTATTTATAAAAACAGTTTTATGCCATGAATTTTAGAATGCTTATTCAAATCCTATAAATCTATATGCAAATGATTAAAAACTCCTATAAACAACTTCTTTTATGAGATTAAAGCCAAATCAAATTCAGAAAGTGGTCAAAACAGATTCAAGCATCAAAAATGTCATTTTCCCAAACACACCCTTAAGTAAAAACTATTTTTGATTTTATAGTTTTAGATTGATTTATGCTAAAGTATTGAACCAAACTTAATTAATAAGCTATTATGACTATGTTTAAGCTAAAATGACCATAAAATAAGCACTATAATAAGCTAAATATGATTAAGCTAAAGTGAGAATTAAAATGACTTATAAATGAAAACAAGCAACAAGTAAATGTAAGCAAGTAAATGAAAGACCAATAAGCACAATTAGATCAAATAAGCAATAAATGACTGAATAAGCACTAAATTAAGCAGAAATAAGCTAAGTACAATAAATGCTTGGAAATAAATGAAACTTACAAATGCCTTAGCACAACAAAGGCAAAATATGCTCGCGGAGCTACTCTACTAGCTCTAGCTTGTCAAAAGACAAGCTAGTAACAGCAATAAGCCCTTCCCTTATTGGCTTATCGTCCAAAAGCTTATTTGACAATTTTGTTGACTTTTGTTGACTATTTTGAATTATTTGAAATTAAAACTGATTTAGACACTAATAAGCTCACAAATAGCTACAGGAAGCTAATATGAGCTTAAACTAACTGAGAAAGAGCTTATGAAAGATAAATGAACATTAATTGAAAGCTTAATAGTAAATTTGCAAAGTAAATGAAAAGGAAATTCAAACTTTATTACTACTGAAAGTTGATTACAATACAGGAAATAAGAGATTACAACTAAGATTTAAAAGCTTATCTAAATTTGAAATGATTTTAACATAATAACGACCCTAAATTATACACACCAAATGGTGAATACAAGGGGGGTATTTATAGGAAGCTGAGGAGAGGGGTGCATTAGGGTTTGGAAGGTCCTGGATCATCTCATCTTGGCCCTTGGATCATTTCTCATGTAGAACTCATCACCACAGCCTTTCGATCAAATTGATGAGATGTGATAACCAATAGGATGCTGGGATTTATCCACCTTGGCAATCCTTAAGTTGTCAGCCCATGTGTCAAACGTGGCAGTCTTCTAGAAGGACTTGTACGGGTAAAAATGGTGGTAATTAGGAGGTAAGAGATGGTGAATAGTAATTTGGCGGGCAAGGGGTTATTATTTGACTGGTATTAAATGAAGGTTTGACCGGGTGTGATTTGTTTTGACTTCGGGTTTATAAAAGAAAACGGGTGTGGGCTGGGTAGGATTATTAAGGGTGTGGGCTTGGTGATGGGCTGGGTTGTGTTGTGTTTGGTAATAATAAGGGTCCGGATTGTGTAAGGTTTAGGATTTAGTGATAATTTTAGGATTTAAGGTTTTAATTCAAGGGACTAGAATTGCCAATCTTGTAAAGTTGATCCAAGGGCCATTTGTGACATCAACTATTCTTAAGGGTTGACTTTTGACAACTTGAGCATAATCTTGATCCAAACTTGAAATTCCTTCCCCGGCTTCGGCTTTTGATCCTTTTTCATTTTCCGTGCTCGGTTTTGTCTTTTTGTCTTTATTTTTGTCCAATTTTTATATATCCGTACCTGCACATTCACAAACACAAAAACACACATATCTTTGGCATTTACGGTTAGTTTTTGGTCTTTTTGGTCCATTAACGGTTAAATAAAAGTATGTGAATTCACACATACCATACTCGAGGAGTGAAGTAGGGCGAAGAGTGAGCTTCGTAGCCAAACCACTATAAATCTTCGTGCCTTGGTTTGATCGTTTCTTTTCTTTACTCTTACATACTTCTTACTTTGTTATAGTTATTTTTATTCTTTGTGTTCATATATTGTTGTGTTGATATCACATAAAATTCAAATTTAAAACTCTTTCAAAAAGAAACTTGAAAAAGATTTTGAAAACGTAATTTAAACGGTGAAACTATTCAGCCCCCACCCCCCCCCCCCCCATTCTAGTTTCTACATAGTTTAAAAGCATGTAGAGAGAATCATCCTTATTTTGGTGTGGGATGCCTTCTATTTATAAAGAGGAACCTAGTGTTTAAGGATAAACCTCATGTGGATGATCAAAGGCTATAAACAGGCCATGTGTTGGTCATTTAACGGGTAGACAAGAACGACACATGGCAACTCCCCCTTTGCTAAAAGAAAATTTTGAAAAAAAAATTATATTTTTTTGACTTTTATATTTTTTATTATGAATTAAAAACTATATTTAAAAGAAAATTAAACAAAAAATACTAAAATTATTCTGAAAATTTTCTGGAAATTACTTTAAAGAATACTAAAGCTAGGAAAAATACTAAAGGTGGGACAGCTTTTGGAAATAAGCTAAAAATAAGCCAAACAGTTTATATAAGCTTATAAAGAAAAATGGGTTAAAAGAATTAATGGTGTAAGGGATTTCAGAAAAATTCCAAGGGTGCAATGGTTAAGGTGTTAGTGTTGTGTGCTGAGAGACCTGGGTTCGAGTCCCAGGTTTTGCAAAAATTTTACTTATTATTATTATTTTTTTATTATTTTCTTTTTGGAAAATGATTAAGCTAAAGATAATAAGCACTTTTAAAACTGGAAATATTTTTAAAACTCCAAAATAAGCTGAGAATCAGCTTATTGAAACTGATCAGTGGGCTATCTATGGAAAACAAGCTAAGATGGAACAAAACGGCTGAATAAGCTAAAAATAAGCTAAACTGGGAATTACAATAAGCTGAATAAATGAAAAGAGGCTAAAGTGAAAATGGAAAAACCACAAATACAAACTAATAAGCACTGAAATCTAACTAATAAGCACTAAAGGTCTTAAAGGCTGATGTAATGGGAAAATCAGTCTCACAAAGGCAACTTTTGGGCTTAAAAATTAAGCTCAAAACTAATAAGCAATAACACAAAAACTGAGAATTCCTAAAGTTCACATACCAGGGATCACCTAGGACAAAAAATAGACAACTTGAAACTTATGTGTTGCTTAAAAATAAGCTGAAAAGGTGCTCAGTTAGCACAATTAACCACTGATGACTCAGTGGTTATTTGTGTGATTTGGACAACTTTTGAGCTTATTCCAAAGCTCAAATAAGCTAAGAGAGGGCTTGAATTTGGAAATAAGCAAAGATATACAATCAAACTACTCAGAATTCACTAAATTAAGCTTTTAAGACCACAAATAAGCACTGAAATTGGGGCCCTAGAATTGATGCAGACTGCACTAGTGTTATGAGCAGACTTGAGCAAAAAAATAGGGTCAAACCAATTCAAAACTTAATGAAACAGTTCCAACTTGTGAATATTCACTTTATGCACTTTATTGAACTTAAATTTGCCAAAAACAAGCCCAAATAAGCTCAGGCTTATTGCAAGCTTATATGAGCAATTCAGAATCTATCCTTTCACCTACTGATGCAAAACCACAAACCACTACAATTCAGCTTAAGTGAACTTACAAACAGCATATTCAACCTACTTTAAGCAAGATCAAAGTTAAACAATTGGTAAATGAACAGTGATGCTCCAATTTGACCCATTTAACCCATGATCCAAACACCCCTTATTAATGGCTAATTTTAGATTAAAACTGGCATAGGTTGATTTAAGCTTAACTATTGGAATAACATTGGCTTTTTAACTTAAATAAACCCTAATGAACAACTATTTAAGGTGATAAGCACTTAAATAAGCTAGATACCTAGTTGACTGTTTTTGGCTTTTTAGTGATAATTAAGGTAAAACTGAGAAAGCTATCACATTCTCCCAAATTAACATCAATAAACTATAACTAGTACCAAAAAACTCAGAATAATCAAATAAGCACTCTTAAGAACTAAAATAAGCAGATGAACAGTAATAGCAAAAAGCACTATTTTTGGATAATTAAACCAAAAACTGAATTAATATTAAAACAAGAGTTGAATTACAATTTTGAATGTAAATAAGCTAAAAAAGAACAATACCTTAAGAAAAATAAGCTAAATAAAACCTGCCTTATAATGGCTACAAACGACTTATTTATACTAAAAATTAAACTAGGGGTTTTCATCCTTTTGTGCTAGTTCTGTGAGAGAAAACAGCCTTGGATACTTCTTGTGCTTCTTGGGATTAAATCCCACCCATTGGATTGAATTGGAATGATCTCAACCCTTCATTCGTTTTGGCACCCAAATGTACACACGGATTGATGACATGGCATGGTATCTCGTGAAGTATTTTTGGCTTGGAGTGGGGTGGAGTGTCTAGGAGGGGGAAGGTGGAGTATGGCAGTGATAATAGCAGAGGTAGAGGTGATGATGGTGTTGGGAGTGCTTTTGGCGGGCAAAAGGTGAGAGTAGGGGAGACTGAGGGTTGACCGTTTGACCTGGCTTTTATTAACTTAAAAGGTACGGGTTGGGTTTAGGATTTAATTAGGATTTCGTTTTTTTGGGATTTATTAGTTTTAGGTAATTAGGGTTAAGGTAAATGGTAAAAAATAGGTTTTGGTGTCGGGTTCGTTATTCCAAGCTCAATCCAATGCTAAACCCCGGGTTTGACTTTGACTCCGTCTTTACATGATCAAATGCACCAATATTGTTGAGAAGATCCAAAAATGTCCGTTTTCGCTCCTTTTTCAATCCTTTGTACCTGAAATACATAAAAACACAAACCAAGGATATCTGCAGTATAAATTGAGCGTTTTTGGTCATTTTTGTGTCTTTTATGGGTATAAAATGATGAGTATTTACACACTCATCAATCCCCCACACTAAATTATTGCTAGTCCCTAGCAATCCGATCACATAAAGTAATGAAAGGATCAAAAGAATACCAAGTATACCCCGTTTCGACTTTTTATTTGATGCGAGAAATTTAAACTACAACAAAAATAGATAATATGCTTGATTTCCAAAAATGGTATCATGGAACGGGATTCACACAAAATGGGTGTCTCCAGGGAATTGTAATCGTCATCCTCTTTTTTATACTCCCAACTAAGCTTAAACTCATTGTGCAAATGTTTTTGTAAAATGCTAACACTACTTATACTAATAATCTATGTAAGCCGAGACTTAACTTTTCACTCCCATATTTATTCAAGTTAGGTGACTGTGCTTATTTTCAAAATTTTGATCACAAAAATCGACGTTTTTATAAAATTTTAACTAATACTAGTTAAAAGATAGATTTAAAATTTACAGCAAGCAAGTTTCAAAACTTTATTCAATCATACATCTTTATTTTTGCAACATCAAAACTTAGTGCATTTTGCAATATCATTCCATTTTCTTTTCTTTTCATTTTCTATTTTTTTTTACTTGTGCAACATAAACTAACGGAGTTTCATGAGAACCAAGACCTTACACCTTCCGGAATAAAAGATCCAAGGGTTGTTACAACGGAGAGTTCCAAGACTCTAAACATTCCTGAAATGAGGATCCAAAGGTGTTAGACCAAAACCTCGCACATTCCTGAATTAGAGGTCCAAGGGCCGATGTAAGAGGGTAGCCAAGACCTAAACGCCTTCCGAAAATAAGGATCCAAGGGCCGATCTTGAACCGTAGCTTTTTTAGCACATACATTTATTACTTAACTTTTGCAACTATGACATATGCTTGTTCCGAAGTTTAAATAAATCTTTGAACTAGTATTTTTCAAAATCGTATAAAAAATGATTTTGTGTGTTAAAATATTTGAAAATAAGCACTTATTAAGTCAGATTAGTTATCTCCTGGGAGGAAAAGCCATAGATTACTTATATAAGCTCTAAAGAAAACCAACTATTCTATGCTTAGCATTTTCATTTGCACAAATTGTAAAACCTTAGTCTAATCGTTAAGGAAGCAGCCAGATCAATACTCTGGCAGAGTCGGGATTCCCTTTGTTCTAACCTAATCAAGACTAAACATAACACAATTTTTTATTTATAAGGGACAAAAATTTTAAAATTTTTGGTCAAAACGGGGGTACTAGGGCACTAGAAGGTACTCATGTGACAAAATTCGCGAGAATTCCCCCCCACACTTAGAATTGAATATTGCCCTCAATATTCAAAGTATCGGCTATTATGCCGACACTTAGAACGTAAAAAGGTAATACTAATAGCCAAGTGTGGAACAGAAATCTCCATTTTTCACAAAAAAGGATTAAAAAGATATCCCTAGATAATCGTTAGCAAAAGGATAGGATATTGGGCGGCTGGATTGAAAACAGGCGCGTCAATCATCACAATCCAAGGGAAACCTGAAAATCAGAGCAAACAACACAAAAGCCAAGCACAGTGGGATTCCCCCACACTTAGTTGTTAGAAAGAAGAGAGAAGACAGAAACATGGGCGTTTACCCATGCAATGCTAATGTTTTTGTTAACCAAGTCACTAGCTTGACTCGAACCCGAATTCATTGGTTCATGGGGAAGCAAGTGGAAGAAACAATATCCATCGAACTTTCATTCAATGTGTTTGGATAAACATTTGAACATAAGAAAGTTCCACACCGACGAGATACCCACGGTATTTTAATAGTAGAAACTATAAGGGAAGATACCGGGGTCAAAGATGGTGTCCTCATTCCCGTAGGAGAAAAGGGAAAGAGAAATCACACCATATGTGATGAAGAGAAGCAATATTTTTATGATTATCATGAAAAACTCTTCATCATCAAAAGCAATGTTGTCATCAACGGGAGGCAGGGTCGGGATGAAATCTTCAAGAAGTAAATTCTTATGATCAATAACACATCCCCCCACACTAGAATCTTTCTCAAGATTGAAATAAAAATGATCATACTCTGGATTATAGAGTTCATCGGAGAACTCTTCAAAGATAACTGGATCATTTTTATCAAAGAGAAATGAGTCATACTCGGGAAGAGAGATATAAGCATGAGAAGTGGTACTGCCACTACTCGTCTCTTCCAAAAGATTGATATCAAAAGAAAAAGCTTCATAAGCCGGGAGAGAAAAATCAGAATGAGAAGTGGGATTGCCACTACTCTCTTCAGCCGTATCAAAGATAAAACTCTCATATTCGGGAACAAAATCCTCGAGCTCGAGCTCCGGAGGATCTGACGGCTTATCTTCAAAAATAACTTCTTTCGGGGGGAGGGAAAATAATGGTTCATAAAATATCATTTTTTCTAATAACGGAGCATCTCCCCCCGGATCACCATCGGGCTCAACTATTTCCGGCGAAATTGGAGCATCAATAAAGAAAACCTCGAGCTCTTCCATAGAGATATCACTTCCCTCAAGCGGAGGAGAAGGATGGGAAGAGTCGGAAATGATTGGTGCAGAAATAAGAGTGGGATTTTTAGTTCCATCCACAGAATCAACAATCTCAATACGATAAACAGATTCCGGAGTTGGGACAAGTGGTGTGCTCTTAGAGCTAGCAATTTCCACCACTTCCGTTGTGATCTCCGATTCTTGTTCATCATAATCAAAAACACTCTTAACTTCCGCAGCACAACTCTCAAACCATTTGCTTGAACCAGGGGTAATTTTCATCGTTTTGAGCTCAGCACATTTTTTTGAAGTACTCTTAACCGTGAATCTTGAAAGTGTCGAATCACTTCTTTTGGAAGCAATTACGGGATCAAATTTTTGCTCAACCATAGCAACGTTGCATTTGGTGGTTAGAGATTTAGAGTCCTGATTAATGTTAAACGTGACTTCTTCATTATCAACCCGTATGGTTAATTCTTCGGCGTATACATCGATGAGAGCACGACTCGTTCTTAAGAAAGCTCTTCCCAGAATAAGTGGAACTCGAGGATCGGCATCAAAGTCTAACACAACGAAATCAGTGGGAAAGTGAAACTTTCCTACTTTCACTATGACATCCTCAGCTAATCCAAGTGGACGAGTTATAGTAAGGTCCGCTAGCTCGAGTGTCATGCAAGTAGATGTAAGCTCCGGAAGAGATAATTTCTTCCATACCGAGAGTGGCATAAGGTTAATGCTTGCACCAAGATCGGCCAAGGCTGAGCACTGAACCATCCCCGAGAAATCACATGGGATTAAAAAATTGCCGGGGTCTCCGAGCTTTTCGGGAAGCTTCTTGAGGAGAACCGCTGAGCACTACTCGTTAAGTGGGGTCTTTGCCATCTCGGACAACTTATCCTTGTTGCTTAGTAAACTTTTGAGTGTAGATGCAAATTTGGGCATAAGGACGAGAGCATCTGCGAAGCTTATGTCAAAGTGCAACTCATTGAATATTTGGAAGAATTTCTCCATTTGTTGATTCGTTTTGTCTCGAAGCTTCTGATCGTTAAGCTTCGAAGGATATGGAATCGAAGGCTTAGGATAGGTCTTCGGAACATTGGGTTCCGGAACTTGAGTTTGGACATCTGGAGGTTGGACGTGTGCGGTACTTCGTGGGCTTGAGAAATGCACCTTGTCCGTTGTCACCTCAGTATCTCGATTCACTTCCCTCAGTGGAGGGGGCATAGGAGTTGAGGGTCCATCATATGCTTTACCACTTCTAGTTGTGATCGCCTTCACATTGCCCCTCGGGTTAGCGATCGTGTTGCTAGGAAGAGTTCCCGAGCCCGAGGGTCGATCATTTAAAGACTTCTTGATCTCAGCTATTTGGTTAATTAACAACCGATTGGTTTCATCTTGGGTTTTCATGAATTGCTTCAACAATTCATCCGAGGATGTTTAATTTTGGTTAAAACCTTGGTTTTGGTTGAAATTATGTCCTTGGTTTTGAACATTCCCCAGATTTCGGTTGAAATTTCCTTGACCTCGGTTTTGATTACCTTGGTTTTGAAAACCTTGGTTTTGGAAACCTTGGTTCGTCCGATGTTGATTTTGATTGAATTGGGAATTTCGGTTTTGCACATTCGGATTTGGATTTTGATTAAATCCGGGTGGTCCGAGAAAATTGTTAGAACGATAGCTGAGAAGATTACGGTCTCCTTGCGGTTGGTAACCATTACCTCCCGTGTTAAATGTTCCCGTAGCACAAACGTTCTCCTGAGTGTAGCCACCGGAGGCTGGGCACTCGGAATATGGGTGAGGACCACCACATGTTTCACAACTCTGATTAACAACATTTACTTGATGATTGTTGTTGTTTTAAATCTGAGTTTGATGGATTCTCAAGACAGCAGTGGATAAATCATCCACCTTTTTTGTGAGAGCAGCTATCTCTGAAGTAGTAGAAGAAGTAGTGATAGATCTAGTAGACTCATTCCTCTCGGTTGAGGAATCCCAATGATTATGATGGGTGGACATGTTCTCAATTAGATCATAGCACTCTTGTGGTCGTCTTTTCATGAAAGTACCACCGGCTGCAGCATTAATCGTGTCACAGTGTCTCAATGTTAAACCATTATAGAATGTGTCTATTATGGTAACTAACAACATGTTATGGTTTGGACACCGATCAATCGAAAGCTTATAGCGTTCCCATGCCTCAAATAATGATTCATCGGGAAGTTGACGGAAGTTGCTTATGTCATTTCTCAACTTCGTCACCATCGACGGTGGAAAATATTTTGCCAAGAATTTTGAAGTCATTTCATCGAAACTATGAATTGAATTCTTGGGAAGACGATCAAACCATGCGGTGGCATGATGCGTCAAAGAATAAGGGAAGAGATATAGACGAAGGGCGTCATTGGTGACCCCATTTTGTTTCATGCTCTGGGTGACGGTAAGGAATTTATCAATATGCTTGTTTGCATCTTCACCCGACAATCCTTGAAATTGGCAAGAAGTTTGGACTTGTTGGATCATGTGATGTTTAAGTCCAAAATCCGCGGCTTGGACATTAACGGGGGAAATCGGGCCACCACGTCCTTGCATTGTTGGTTGGCACAACTCCTCCATTGTTCGGAGATCGGGAGGTGGCTCATCATTGTTTGTATTGTTATCCATCTCTTCTTCGTCTTGAAAATCAAGACGCCGACCTCGACGAATAATTCTATCGGGATTGGAAACTGGTGAAATAAGATCGGTTGTAGAAGAACGGGTGTTCATACACCACAAAGAAACAAAATTTTAAAAAGAAAACAAAATTTGAACATGAAAATATTTTTGGATTGTTATTTTAAGGAAAGATTACACACAATATTTTTGGGATCGATTCGTCAATCGAAATTCGTTTCTCTCAAAACTACTCGCAGAGTGGCGGAGAAGCAAAGGTCCGCTCGAAAGCTGATTAAAAACCCGCCTCTTTCGGTTTGTCAATTTAATGTCAAACCATCCTTAAACCACTTGTATAGGTTGTAATTTCAAGATAATCCGAAAACTATTAACTTACGATTTGTTTTGTTGGATATTTTTGTGGTATTGTAAACACTTTAGGAAAAGTGTTAGTGGTGATTTTTATGATGATTTTTTTTTTTTTTTTTTTTTTTTATATATATATAGACAAAAATAATGGAAAACTTTCACAAAGAAAGGTTTTCAAAAACACGAATCGACAAACGAGATTTAAAAATTCGCTATAACCTTCCCCGGCAGCGGCGTCAAAAATTGATTGGTTAAAATCAACGTGTAATTTATTTCCAAGGAAACACAAGTGAAGTATGTGTAACCCGGTTCGTTATCCCCGATGAAGGATGAATGGAATTTGTGAGATCGGGTTTGTGAATCGTGTTTGAAATATGAAAATGGAGAGATTTTGGATTTTGATGAAATTTAAATAACCTACAACTACGGGAAGCATAAATAGGCTAAGGGAAACTTATACATATAAATCTACAAAGCATATATTAGCAAAACGCAAAGAAAACAAATAACGTAATTAAAACCGGAAAAACGCGAGACTAAAACGTGAAATCTAAGAAATATTAACCCTAGGGATGTAAAATTGATTTTCCTAAATCCTAAATGATAAAAGAAAATTTTGAAAAAAAATATATTTTTTTGACTTTTATATTTTTTATTATGAATTAAAAACTATATTTAAAAGAAAATTAAACTAAAAATACTAAAACTATTCTGAAAATTCTGAAAATTTTCTGGAAATTACTTTAAAGTATACTAAAGCTAGGAAAAATACTAAAAGTGGGACAGCTTTTGGAAATAAGCTTAAAATAAGCCAAACAGTTTATATAAGCTTATAAAGAAAAATGGGTTAAAAGAATTAATGGTGTAAGGGATTTCAGAAAAATCCCAAGGGTGCAATAGTTAAGGTGTTGGTGTTGTGTGCTGAGAGACCTGGGTTCGAGTCCCAGGTTTTGCAAAAATTTTACTTATTTTTTATTTTTATTTTTTTATTTTCTTTTTGGAAAATGATTAAGCTAAAGATAATAAGCAATTTTAAAACTGGAAATATTTTTAAAACTCCAAAATAAGCTGAGAATCAGCTTATTGAAATTGATCAGTGGGCTATCTATGGAAAACAAGCTATGATGGAACAAAAGGGTTGAATAAGCTAAAAATAAGCTAAACTGGGAATTACAATAAGCAGAATAAATGAAAAGAGGCTAAAGTGAAAATGAAAAAACCACAAATACAAACTAATAAGCACTGAAATATAACTAATAAGCACTAAAGGTCTTAAAGGCTGATGTAATGGGAAAATCAGTCTCACAAAGGCAACTTTTGGGCTTAAAAATTAAGCTCTAAACTAATAAGCAATAACACAAAAACTGAGAATTCCTAAAGTTCACATACCAGGGATCACCTAGGACAAAAAATCAGACAACTTGAAACTTATGTGTTGCTTAAAAATAAGCTAAAAAGGTGCTCAGTTAGCACAATTAACCACTGATGACTCAGTGGTTATTTGTGTGATTTAGACAACTTTTGAGCTTATTCCAAAGCTCAAATAAGCTAAGAGAGGGCCTGAATTTGAAAATAAGCAAAGATCTACAATCAAACTACTCAGAATTCACTAAATTAAGCTTTTAAGACCACAAATAAGCACTGAAATTGGGGCCCTAGAATTGATGCAGACTGCACTAGTGTTATGAGCAGACTTGAGCAAAAAAAAAGGGTCAAACCAATTCAAAACTTAATGAAACAGTTCCAACTTGTGAACATTCACTTTATGCACTTTATTGAACTTAAATTTTCCAAAAACAAGCCCAAATAAGCTCAGGCTTATTGCAAGCTTATATGAGCAATTCAGAATCTATCCTTTCACCTACTGATGCAAAACCACAAACCACTACAATTCAGCTTAAGTGAACTTACAAACAGCTTATTCAACCTACTTTAAGCAAGATCAAAGTTAAACAATTGGTAAATGAACAGTGATGCTCAAATTGACCCATTTTAACCCATGATCCAAACACCCCTTATTAATGGCTGATTTTAGATTAAAACTGGCATAGGCTGATTTAAGCTTAACTATTGGAATAACATTGGCTTTTTAACTTAAATATACCCTAATGAAAAACTATTTAAGGTGATAAGCACTTAAATAAGCTAGATACCTAGTTGGCTGTTTTTGGCTTTTTAGTGATAATTAAGGTAAAACTGAGAAAGCTATCACATTCTCCCAAATTAACATCAATAAACTATAACTAGTACCAAAAAACTCAGAATAATCAAATAAGCACTCTTAAGAACTAAAATAAGCAGATGAACAGTAATAGCAAAAAGCACTATTCTTGGATAATTAAACCAAAAACTGAATTAATATTAAAACAAGAGTTGAATTACAATTCTGAATGTAAATAAGCTAAAAAAAGTACAATACCTTAAGAAAAATAAGCTAAATAAAACCTGCCTTATAATGGCTATAAACGACCTATTTATACTAAAAATTAAACTAGGGGTTTTCATCCTTTTGTGCTAGTTCTGTGAGAGAAAACAGCCTTGGATACTTCCTGTGCTTCTTGGGATTAAATCCCACCCATTGGATTGAATTGGAATGATCTCAGCCCTTCATTCGTTTTGGCGCCCAAATGTACACACGGATTGATGACATGGCATGGTATCTCATGAAGTATTTTTGGCTTAGAGTGGGGTGGAGTGTCTAGGAGGGGGAAGGTGGAGTATGGCAGTGATAATAGCAGAGGTAGAGGTGATGATGGTGTTGGGAGTGCTTTTGGCGGGCAAAAGGTGAGAGAAGGGGAGACTGAGGGTTGACCGTTTGACCTGGCTTTTATTAACTTAAAAGGTACGGGTTGGGTTTAGGATTTAATTAGGATTTGGTTTTTTTGGGATTTATTAGTTTTAGGTAATTAGGGTTAAGGTAAATGGTAAAAAATAGGTTTTGGTGTCGGGTTCGTTATTCCAAGCTCAATCCAATGCTAAACCCCGGGTTTGACTTTGACTCCGTCTTCACATGATCAAATGCACCAATATTGTCGAGAAGATCCAAAAATGTCCGTTTTCGCTCCGTTTTCAATCCTTTGTACCTGAAATACATAAAAACACAAACCAAGGATACCTGCAGTATAAATTGGGCGTTTTTGGTCATTTTTGTGTCTTTTGTGGGTATAAAATGATGAGTATTTACACACTCATCAATCCCCCACACTAAACTATTGCTAGTTCCTAGCAATCCGATCACATAATGTAATGAAAGGATCAAAAGAATACCAAATATACCCCGTTTCGACTTTTTATTTGATGCGAGAAATTTAAACTACAACAAAAATAGATAACATGCTTGATTTCCGAAAATGGTATCATGGAACGGGATTCACACAAAATGGGTGTCTTTAGGGAATTGTAATCGTCATCCTCTTTTTTATACTCCCAACTAAGCTTAAAGTCATTGTGAAAATGTTTTTGTAAAATGCTAACATTACTTATACTAATAATCTATGTAAGCCGAGACTTAACTTTTCACTCCCATATTTATTCAAGTTAGGTGACTGTGCTTATTTTCAAAATTTTGATCACAAAAATCAACGTTTTTATAAAATTTTGACTAATACTAGTTAAAAGATAGATTTAAAATTTACAGCAAGCAAGTTTCAAAACTTTATTCAATCATACATCTTTATTTTTGCAACATCAAAACTTAGTGCATTTTGCAATATTATTCCATTTTCTTTTCTTTTCATTTTCTATTTTTTTTTTACTTGCGCAACATAAACTAACGGAGTTTCACGGGAACCAAGACCTTACACCTTCCGGAATAAAAGATCCAAGGGCCGTTACAACGGAGAGTTCCAAGACTCTAAACATTCCTGAAATGAGGATCCAAGGGTGTTAGACCAAGACCTCACACATTCCTGAATTAGAGGTCCAAGGGCCGATGTAAGAGGGTAGCCAAGACCTAAACGCCTTCCGGAAATAAGGATCCAAGGGCCGATCTTGAACCGTAGCTTTTTTAGCACATACATTTATTACTTAACTTTTGCAACTATGACATATGCTTGTTCCGAAGTTTAAATAAATCTTTGAACTAGTATTTTTCAAAATCGAATAAAAAATGATTTTGTGTGTTAAAATGTTTGAAAATAAGCACTTATTAAGTCAGATTAGTTATCTCCTGGGAGGAAAAGCCATAGATTACTTATATAAGCTCTAAAGAAAACCAACTATTCCACGCTTAGCATTTTCATTTGCACAAATTGTAAAACCTTAGTCTAATCGTTAAGGAAGCAGCCAGATCAATACTCTGGCAGAGTCATGATTCCTTTTGTTATAACCTAATCAAGACTAAACATAACACAATTTTTTATTTAAAAATGACAAAAATTTTAAAATTTTTGGTCAAAACGGGGGTACTAGGGCACTAGAAGGTACTCATGTGACAAAATTCGCGAGATTCCCCCCCCTCCCCCCACACTTAGAATTGAATATTGCCCTCAATATTCAAAGTACCGGCTATTATGCCGACACTTAGAACGTAAAATGGTAATACTAATAGCCAAGTGTGGAACAGAAATCTCCATTTTTCACAAAAAAGGATTAAAAAGATATCCCTAGATAATCGTTAGCAAAAGGATAGGATATTGGGCGGCTGGATTGAAAACAGGCGCGTCAATCATCACAATCCAAGGGAAACCTGAAAATCAGAGCAAACAACACAAAAGCCAAGCACAGTGGGATTCCCCCACACTTAGTTGTTAGAAAGAAGACAGAAGACAGAAACATGGGCGTTTACCCATGCAATGCTAATGTTTTTGTTAACCAAGTCACTAGCTTGACTCGACCCCGAATTCATTGGTTCATGGGGAAGCAAGTGGAAGAAACAATCTCCATCGGACTTTCATTCAATGTGTTTGGATAAACATTTGAACATAAGAAAGTTCCACACCGACGAGATACCCACGGTATTTTAATAGTAGAAACTATAAGGGAAGATACCGGGGTCAAAGATGGTGTCCTCATTCTCGTAGGAGAAAAGGGAAAGAGAAATCACACCATATGTGATGAAGAGAAGCAATATTTTTATGATTATCATGAAAAACTCTTCATCATCAAAAGCAATGTCGTCATCAACGGGAGGCAGGTCGGGATGAAATCTTCAAGAAGTAAATTCTTATGATCAATAACACATCCCCCCACACTAGAATCTTTCTCAAGATTGAAATAAAAATGATCATACTCTGGATGAGAGAGTTCACCGGAGAACTCTTCAAAGATAACCGGATCATTTTTATCAAAGAGAAATGAGTCATACTCGGGAAGAGAGATATAAGCATGAGAAGTGGTACTGCCACTACTCGTCTCTTCCAAAAGATTGATGTCAAAAGAAAAAGCTTCATAAGCCGGGAGAGAAAAATCAGAATGAGAAGTGGGATTGCCACTACTCTCTTCAGCCGTATCAAAGATAAAACTCTCATATTCGGGAACAAAATCCTCGAGCTCGAGCTCCGGAGGATCTGACGGCTTATCTTCAAAAATAACTTCTTTCAGGGGGAGGGGAAATAATGGTTCATAAAATATCATTTTTTCTAATAACGGAGCATCTCCCCCTGGATCACCATCGGGCTCAACAATTTCCGGCGAAATTGGAGCATCAATAAAGAAAACCTCGAGCTCTTCCATAGAGATATCACTTCCCTCAAGCGGAGGAGAAGGATGGGAAGAGTCGGAAATGATTGGTGCAGAAATAGGAGTGGGATTTTTAGTTCCATCCACAGAATCAACAATCTCAATACGATAAACAAATTCCGGAGTTGGGACAAGTGGTGTGCTCTTAGAGCTAGCAATTTCCACCACTTCCGTTGTGATCTCCGATTCTTGGTCATCATAATCAAAAACACTCTTAACTTCCGCAGTACAACTCTCAAACCATTTGCTTGAACCAGGGGTAATTTTCATCGTTTTGAGCTCAGCACCTTTTTTTGAAGTACTCTTAACCGTGAATCTTGAAAGTGTAGAATCATTTATTTTGGAAGCAATTACGGGATCAGATTTTTGCTCAACCGTAGCAACGTTGCATTTGGTGGTTAGAGATTTAGAGTCCTGATTAATGTTAAACGTGACTTCTTCATTATCAACCCGTATGGTTAATTCTTCGGCGTATACATCGATGAGAGCACGACTCGTTCTTAAGAAAGCTCTCCCCAGAATGAGTGGAACTCGAGGATCGGCATCAAAGTCTACCACAACGAAATCAGTGGGAAAGTGGAACTTTCCTACTTTCACAACGCCAAGATCGGCCAAGGCTGAGCACTGAACCATCCCCGAGAAATCACATGGGATTAAAAACTTGCTGGGGTCTCCGAGCTTTTCGGGAAGCTTCTTGAGGAGAACCGCCGAGCACTGCTCGTTAAGTGGGGTCTTTGCCATCTCAGACAACTTATCCTTGTTGCTTAGTAAACTTTTGAGTGTAGATGCAAATTTGGGCATAAGGACGAGAGCATCTGCGAAGCTTATGTCAAAGTGCAATTCATTGAAGATTTGAAAGAATTTCTCCATTTGTTGATTGGTTTTCTCTCGAAGCTTCTGATCGTTAAGCTTCGAAGGATATGGAATCGAAGGCTTAGGATTGGTCTTCGGAACATTGGGTTCCAGAACTTGAGTTTGGACATCTG
Organism: Artemisia tridentata subsp. tridentata; assembly: GCA_021014915.2. Lineage (NCBI taxonomy): Eukaryota > Viridiplantae > Streptophyta > Magnoliopsida > Asterales > Asteraceae > Artemisia > Artemisia tridentata. The sequence continues at coordinate 282,400,394 of CP139507.1, read as the reverse complement.
GAGGTTGGACGTGTGCGGTACTTCGTGGGCTTGAGAAATGCACCTTGTCCGTTGTCACCTCGGTATCTCGATTCCCTTCCCTCAGTGGAGGAGGCATAGGAGTCGAGGGTCCATCATATGCTTTACCACTTCTAGTTGTGATCGCCTTCACATTGCCCCTTGGGTTAGCGATCGTGTTGCTAGGAAAAGTTCCCGAGCCCGAGGGTCGATCATTTAAAGACTTCTTGATCTCAGCTATTTGGTTAATTAACAACCGATTGGTTTCATTTTGGGTTTTCATGAATTGCTTCAACAATTCATCCGAGGATGTTTGATTTTGGTTAAAACCTTGGTTTTGGTTGAAATTATGTCCTCGGTTTTGAACATTCCTCAGATTTTGGTTGAAATTTCCTTGACCTCGGTTTTGATTACCTTGGTTTTGAAAACCTTGGTTTTGGAAACCTTGGTTCGTCCGATTTTGATTTTGATTGAATTGGGAATTTCGGTTTTGCACATTCGGATTTGGATTTTGATTAAATTCGGGTGGTCCGAGAAAATTGTTAGAACGATAGCTGAGAAGATTACAGTCTCCTTGCGGTTGGTAAACATTACCTCCCGTGTTAAAGGTTCCCGTAGCACAAACGTTCTCTTGAGTGTAGCCACCGGAGGCTGGGCACTCGGAATATGGGTGAGGACCACCACATGTTTCACAACTCTGATTAACAACATTTACTTGATGATTGTTGTTGTTTTGAATCTGAGTTTGATGGATTCTCAAGACAGCAGTGGATAAATCATCCACCTTTTTTATGAGAGCAGCTATCTCGGAAGTAGAAGAAGAAGTAGTGATAGATCTAGTAGACTCATTCCTCTCGGTTGAGGAATCCCAATGATTATGATGGGTGGACATGTTCTCAATTAGATCATAGCACTCTTGTGGTCGTCTTTTCATGAAAGTACCACCGGCTGCAGCATTAATCGTGTCACGGTGTCTCAATGTTAAACCATTATAGAATGTCTCTATTATGGTAACTAACAACATGTTATGGTTTGGACACCGATCAATCGAAAGCTTATAGCGTTCCCATGCCTCAAATAATGATTCATCGGGAAGTTGACGGAAGTTGCTTATGTCATTTCTCAACTTCGTCACCATCGACGGTGGAAAATATTTTGCCAAGAATTTTGAAGTCATTTCATCGAAACTATGAATTGAATTCTTGGGAAGATGATCAAACCATGCGGTGGCATGATGCGTCAAAGAATAAGGGAAGAGATATAGACGAAGGGCGTCATTGGTGACCCCATTTTGTTTCATGCTCTAGGTGACGGTAAGGAATTTATCAATATGCTTGTTTGCATCTTCACCCGACAATCCGTGAAATTGGTAAGAAGTTTGGACTTGTTGGATCATGTGATGTTTAAGTCCAAAATCCATGGCTTGGACATTAACGGGGGCAATCGGGCCACCACGTCCTTGCATTGTTGGTTGGCACAACTCCTCCATTGTTCGGAGATCGGGAGGTGGCTCATCATTGTTTGTATTGTTATCCATCTCTTCTTCGTCTTGAAAATCAAGACGTCGACCTCGACGAATAATTCTTTTAGGATTGGAAACTGGTGAAATAAGATCGGGTGTAGAAGAACGGGTGTTCATACACCACAAAGAAACAAAATTTTAAAAAGAAAACAAAATTTGAACATGAAAATATTTTTGGATTTTTATTTTAAGGAAAGATTACACACAATATTTTTGGGATCGATTCGTCAATCGAAATTCGTTTCTCTCAAAACTACTCGCAGAGTGGCGGAGAAGCAAAGGTCCGCTCGAAAGCTGATTAAAAACCCGCCTCTTTCGGTTTGTCAATTTAATGTCAACCCATCCTTAAACCACTTGTATAGGTTGTAATTTCAAGATAATCCGAAAACAATTAACTTACGATTTGTTTTGTTGGATATTTTTGTGGTATTGTAAACACTTTAGGAAAAGTGTTAGTGGTGATTTTTATGATGATTTTTTTTTTTTTTTTTTTTTTTTATATATTGACAAAAATAATGGAAAACTTTCACAAAGAAAGGTTTTCAAAAACACGAATCGACAAACGAGATTTAAAAATTCGCTATAACCTTCCCCGGCAGCGGCGTCAAAAATTTCGATTTTGATGAAATTTAAATAACCTACAACTACGGGAAGCATAAATAGGCTAAGGGAAACTTATACATAAAATCTACAAAGCATATATTAGCAAAACGCAAAGAAAACAAATAACGTAATTAAAACCGGAAAAACGCGAGACTAAAACGTGAAATCTAAGAAATATTAACCCTAGGGATGTAAAATTGATTTTCCTAAATCCTAAATGATAAAAGAAAATTTTGAAAAAAAAATATATTTTTTTGACTTTTATATTTTTTATTATGAATTAAAAACTATATTTAAAAGAAAATTAAACTAAAAATACTAAAACTATTCTGAAAATTTTCTTGAAATTACTTTAAAGTATACTAAAGCTAGGAAAAATACTAAAAGTGGGACAGCTTTTGGAAATAAGCTAAAAATAAGCCAAACAGTTTATATAAGCTTATAAAGAAAAATGGGTTAAAAGAATTAATGGTGTAAGGGATTTCAGAAAAATCCCAAGGGTGCAATGGTTAAGGTGTTGGTGTTGTGTGCTGAGAGACCTGGGTTCGAGTCCCAGGTTTTGCAAAATTTTTACTTATTATTATTTTTATTTTTTTTTTTATTTTCTTTTTGGAAAATGATTAAGCTAAAGATAATAAGCACTTTTAAAACTGGAAATATTTTTAAAACTCCAAAATAAGCTGAGAATCAGCTTATTGAAACTGATCAGTGGGGTATCTATGGAAAACAAGCTAAGATGGAACAAAAGGGCTGAATAAGCTAAAAATAAGCTAAACTGGGAATTACAGTAAGCTGAATAAATGAAAAGAGGCTAAAGTGAAAATGGAAAAACCACAAATACAAACTAATAAGCACTGAAATCTAACTAATAAGCAATAAAGGTCTTAAAGGCTGATGTAATGGGAAAATAAGTCTCACAAAGGCAACTTTTGGGCTTAAAAATTAAGCTCTAAACTAATAAGCAATAACACAAAAACTGAGAATTCCTAAAGTTCACATACCAGGGATCACCTAGGACAAAAAATCAGACAACTTGAAACTTATGTGTTGCTTAAAAATAAGTTTAAAAGGTGCTCAGTTAGCACAATTAACCACTGATGACTCAGTGGTTATTTGTGTGATTTAGACAACTTTTGAGCTTATTCCAAAGCTCAAATAAGCTAAGAGAGGGCCTGAATTTGGAAATAAGCAAAGATCTACAATCAAACTACTCAGAATTCACTAAATTAAGCTTTTAAGACCACAAATAAGCACTGAAATTGGGGCCCTAGAATTGATGCAGACTGCACTAGTGTTATGAGCAGACTTGAGCAAAAAAAAAAGGGTCAAACCAATTCAAAACTTAATGAAACAGTTCCAACTTGTGAACATTCACTTTATGCACTTTATTGAACTTAAATTTGCCAAAAACAAGCCCAAATAAGCTCAGGATTATTGCAAGCTTATATGAGCAATTCAGAATCTATCCTTTCACCTACTGATGCAAAACCACAAACCACTACAATTCAGCTTAAGTGAACTTTCAAACAGCTTATTCAACCTACTTTAAGCAAGATCAAAGTTAAACAATTGGTAAATGAACAGTGATGCTCCAATTTGACCCATTTTAACCCATGATCCAAACACCCCTTATTAATGGCTGATTTTAGATTAAAACTGGCATAGGCTGATTTAAGCTTAACTATTGGAATAACATTGGCTTTTTAACTTAAATAAACCCTAATGAACAACTATTTAAGGTGATAAGCACTTAAATAAGCTAGATACCTAGTTGACTGTTTTTGGCTTTTTAGTGATAATTAAGGTAAAACTGAGAAAGCTATCACATTCTCCCAAATTAACATCAATAAACTATAACTAGTACCAAAAAACTCAGAATAATCAAATAAGCACTCTTAAGAACTAAAATAAGCAGATGAACAGTAATAGCAAAAAGCACTATTTTTGGATAATTAAACCAAAAACTGAATTAATATTAAAAAAATAGTTGAATTACAATTCTGAATGTAAATAAGCTAAAAAAGTACAATACCTTAAGAAAAATAAGCTAAATAAAACATGCCTTATAATGGCTACAAACGACCTATTTATACTAAAAATTAAACTAGGGGTTTTCATCCTTTTGTGCTAGTTATGTGAGAGAAAACAGCCTTGGATACTTCTTGTGCTTCTTGGGATTAAATCCCACCCATTGGATTGAATTGGAATGATCTCAGCCCTTCATTCGTTTTGGCGCCCAAATGTACACACGGATTGATGACATGGCATGGTATCTCGTGAAGTATTTTTGGCTTGGAGTGGGGTGGAGTGTCTAGGAGGGGGAAGGTGGAGTATGGCAGTGATAATAGCAGATGTAGAGGCGATGATGGTGTTGGGAGTGCTTTTGGCGGGCAAAAGTGAGAGAAGGGGAGACTGAGGGTTGACCGTTTGACCTGGCTTTTATTAACTTAAAATGTACGGGTTGGGTTTAGGATTTAATTAGGATTTGGTTTTTTTTTGGGATTTATTAGTTTTAGGTAATTAGGGTTAAGGTAAATGGTAAAAAATAGGTTTTGGTGTCGGGTTCGTTATTCCAAGCTCAATCCAATGCTAAACCCCGGGTTTGACTTTGACTCCGTCTTCACATGATCAAATGCACCAATATTGTCGAAAAGATCCAAAAATGTCCGTTTTCGCTCCGTTTTCAATCCTTTGTACCTGAAATACATAAAAACACAAACCAATGATATCTGCAGTATAAATTGGGCGTTTTTGGTCATTTTTGTGTCTTTTGTGGGTATAAAATGATGAGTATTTACACACTCATCACTTATAATCATTGCAAAAATGCAAGTTACATTTTCTAGGCGGCGTTGAGTTGTATTAGGATAAAGTAGCATTAAATGTTTGTGTGAGAAATACAAGAGAATCTTTTCGAAATGATTTGAATTTGGTTGATTTGATGTTTAGGCCTCTTGTGTTTCGTCCTTTCGACTGTACATGACATCAGCCTGACATCATTTATACGCACGCCGGCGAGGGCGTGGGATCTACGCGCTTATTGTGGGGTTTGTTGGCCTAATGGGCGGTTGCCACACGCTTTCCACTAACCCATTAATTTTTCTATAAATAGGGGTTAGGAGGAGTGGGAAGTTACGTTATAACTTCTCAATTTCTCATAACCAAAAATTCCTCATTTCCTTTTATCCCCCGACATTACTCCTTCATTTAATCACAATCTTTTTAAGCAAGATCTTTGATGCAGAGCAAAGAAAAAAAATGGTAAACCAATGTTAGTCATAGAAAGAGTCCTTTATATACAACAACAAGCCTAAGTCGTTGCCTATAGAACCTTGAAGCAACGTAAATTAGTGTAGCTAAACACGTCTTAGATCAGGAACAAAACCAAACCCAAATATGACCGATTTCACAAAAAAAATTAACCGTAATATAATAGAGTTAAAAAGTGAACTAAAACGAGGATTTCATTAAAACGATAAATGAATAAACATATTACCCTTCTAATTAGGGATCCTACGATCTTCCATAGCGAAAAAACGCTTGCGTACACCTTCATTTTTAACTTTATTTTTTATTTGTAAGTATATTAACTAAATAACACTAGAATTATATTACGATGGATCAGATGCATTTAAGATACACTTAAGAAAAATCAGTGTTTCTAAAAAAATTAACACTACATCAAAAAAATTTATAAGTGTCCCGAGTCCCTGTGAGAACCCCCCAATTCCGTCCCTGTCTTAGATGTTCATGAACAAGAATGACTTTCTTTTAAGTAAAAAAATCAGGTGAAGTATTGGATATTAAAAAAAGTAGAGGGTCCGAAAATGAAAATAAAAAAAATTGTATAAAGGGAATTGGGGCCAAAAAGTAGGGTTCATGTTTACACTAAAAACAACTTGGATCATCAAATTGAATGAGGCTGGGGAGAAGTAAAAAAAGGTTTCTGAGGGTGGTTGCCCTTCTCACCAGCCAATGATTTCATTTTTCACAAAATCAACAACCACTCTCATCTTACACATGCAAAAACACACTCATCTTACATATGCATCCGCATCTTCTATGTATGTATGTATGTATGTTTGTGAGAGAGAGAGAGAAAGTGAGAGATATGAAATGCCTGAAAAAGATGTATATCTGATTCGGGGGTGTTTGGGATTGGGTATGTTTTAATCGCTTATTTTTCTGCTGAAAATAAGTACTGAGGCTGTGATGATATTAGTCTCATTATGATCCAAGTTGTGAAATGGGAACAATGTTTTAGAGATAATCTTGCATCTTGGCTGGGCAAATTATTAAATTTGCAGCCATGGTGATTATTCCGCTTGTTCCTTTGTGTAAACAGATCTGAGCCTCATTCTTTTACAATTTTTTTACTTAGTTTTGACTAGTGTTTTGTTTGTTTCAAAGTTTAATTTATTAGAGAAAATACATGAAAATGTTTTAATTTTTATTGATTTTTTTCTTTTATCTAGGATTCCTTTTGATTATGAAATGCAACAGTTTCTAACTTTCTATCTTGTGAAAATTCGAAGTTTGCATTTTGCAATCTATCTTGTGTAGATGGTAATCGTTTGAAATCCTTTAGTCTTGAAATCAAAATGGGGACTGAAACAGTGTTGCAAATTGTGACGTTTTTCCAAGTACCAGACGCTAGACATTTGAACAATACGCTAAGATTAAAAGCTTAGAACAACAGATTACTTTGCACCCTTGTAAATCTAATCATGAACTTTGTCAACATTGAAGCGTCTATAATATCCACTTGGCATCTTAACTGAGGATCTGGTTTTGACTCACATCTAAAACTAAAGTGAAAGACGTGCACGATGAATATTGCTTGAAATCCTTGAATGTCCTCAGTTTGACCATATGACCTGATGCCAGTGCGTAAATTGTAAGTGGTACTGAAAAGTAAAATCTGCCCAACTGCAACTCTCACATCAGTTCTCTTAGACGGTTAGACTATACATGAATGAAGGGCAAACCATCTGCAGAGCAAACAATCAATGAACCACTTGCACTTATAGGAACCAAAGGTCATGGTGGAAAGAAAAGAGAATGTTGATGATAGACGTCATAAGCAAGTACAATCGGAGAAAAAGAAGTCGACTAAGGTTTTAGACACATATTGATATAGGGAACAGAGCTTCTAGAAAGTGAAAAAAAAAAAAAAAATGATATCTAAGAGAGAAGACCTAACTTGAAGTAACGAAGACTTTAATGTGAAACATGAAGATAATAAGCTTCATCAGAGATGGGAGCCCTCCAGACAACATGTCAGCTCAAACGATATGCCGCTTGCCTGAAGCTGGTGATCATAGGCGTGTAGTCATGGGTGTACATATAATTTAGTAATAATCTACAAAAATGTGGTCACAGTATTGCCTAAAGTCTCAAAAAGGATTCCATCCTGTAAAACATAATACGAAGTAAATAACTGTCATACAAATTCTAACTTTGTTATCGTTTACGTTAAATCCAGTTAAATATCAAAACATACCAATTGCACAGAAACATATTTGTCTTAAAAAAACAACGCTAGAAATCAATTAATATATAATATCCAATTACCATGTATGCATACATTATGAATGTTCCATCTTGTACTCGAGAGTGAATTACAGGTTAGTTAGGACATGCCTAATTGCCTAGTAAATCTATTAACATAGTCGATCAATTAGTCAAAACATTCATAAAAACGTATTTTTTAGAATATAAAGTCTAGGATGTATAAAGTCTAAGAGGGTATTTTTTTTACTTTTTAAAGTTATTAAAAAAAAAACATAAAAATCATAAGTTTACACTTTGATAAAAAAAAATATGATTTAGCGCTGAATGAATCAAAGCTGCTGAATGATTCCAAGATGCTGAGTGAACCTAATTATGAGTGAAAATGATTGTTTGATATTTGTTCTGAATGAGCAATCTAAGTTGCCTGAAATTACCAATTTAACCTTCTGTCTGATTTTGTATTGAACAAAATTTACCTTTTGATAAAAAAGTTATTAACTCGAATAAAAATATAATATAAAGAAAGTAATGTTGGAATAAACAAAAAAAAAGTAAATAGTCTTATCGAAAGATCATAAAACAATATAAATTACGAATATATAAATAATATAAATCGATTTGTATTTATATACTAACAGACTCGAACTTCATGAATTAATCGGATAAAAGAGAGACCATTATACCAAATTCACTTCGTAAAATTTAACCAACAAATATATATGGTCGAACACTTGTACTGATTCAATGTCATTTTCAGCATATAAAAAGTACACAATATACTAATTATAACTGATTATTATTTATTGTTTTTTTAAAATGAATAAATGGGATAGAAGACCATGTGATGTGATAAAGTGACGTGATTGTTTTTGAAAGGCCAAGGCGACGTGGGTATTTGGGAAACATGTCACTTCACTGAATCATTTTGCATGCTCCATATCCAAAATCGGTCAGCGCTGTTATTTATCATTCAGTACTCATTTTTTTTAATCAAACATCTGACCGATTAAGTTTTTGGCAATCAGCACTTAATCATTTCATTAAGCGGTAATCAAACACACCCTTTTTTTTTGTTTTTGTTTTCAAAAATTTGGCACCTATATTTTTATGTTTTTTTTTCTTTCAAATTTACCAAAGTTTGACCATTTTTTTTTCATTTTGACTTTTAATTGGCCAATAAGAATGCTCAATTTCACTTGAGTGGCAAGAATCGAGCTCTCTTGTTAGTCCAATTGAAAATTCTTTAAAGATTTGGTTGTCCGTTTTGTATGTTCTCTTATTATATAAAAAGATTCGAGTCTTTTGATCATTTCATTCAGTCACAATGAAATAAGTTGTGTGAAATGTTGTGTTTTTGGGGTTGATAGCTTTGGGTATCCACTATGGAAGGTATAAGAATAGGTTTATGAAACTTGAAAAGGTTCATGTTTTGTTTGAACCGTAGTGGATTTTAATTTTATTGTACATGGCATGAAAAGGTCCTAAACCTTAGACCTCTTTATAATCCTAGAACATTTAATGTATATGTTATGTGAAACAAGTATAACGCTTTATAATATTTATACCATAGGAGAAATAGGTTTATCAACTGAAAACATTTATAAATTATTGAGATGGCAAGAATTATTAAATGTATAAAGATTTATAAAATTTCATTATAGTAGATGCCCTTATATTCGTTACTTTTAACCAAACTAAACCATTTGCCATTTGGTTTATTATTAGGAATAGGTTTGATTACAAGATGAATATGAATAGGTATGAGCTTGGATATCATATCTAATATTGTTTGGTTTATTGGTTGGGTTTGAGTTTTCAATTGTATAAAGATAGACTGATTGGGAATCTAATTTTAAACCCATCATGTAAGGTGGTGGGTAGGGGAAAAACCCTTGTTTTGGGGTATCATTCCAACATTTAAAACTCATATAAACTAACCAAACAACCTCAATCAATCCCAGCCCCATTCCTCATTCCCAAAACCCTCAATCCAAACACCATCTCACAAGCACTAGGGATGGCAAAAGAACCCGAAACCGAAGAGGAAATTCGAAACCCAAACTAATTGGGGCGGGGCAGGGCATGCTTATCGGGTTACGGGACGGGTTTGGGGCTTAAACGGGTTTGGGTCGGGGAACGAGGAACGGGGAATAACATCCCCGCCTTGCTCCGCCCAATTAATATAATACACATATACATTATGTATAATTATATAGTAATTTGTTAGTTTTTAGGGAAAATGGTCGACATCAAACTTTTCACTTTTTCCTTTTGTATACATCTAACTTTTTTTTTCCTAAAGTACGCACATACTTTCTTAATCTTTCTATTGTAACAATATTAAGGGTGTGTTATGACGTGGCAGTACTTAATCACACCAATCCCGTTTTAATTCATAGTTTCCCGTTTTTTCACATTTTTGGGTGTGTTTTGACAATAGCTATTACTTGGAGGTATGTTTTATCTCTTTTATTTATTATCAATAACACCCCCCCCCCCCCCCTTTCCACTAAATCACTTTCCCCATTTTCCCCCTTTTCCCCAAACGGTCGGAAAAAAAAATCAAGAGCCCTAAATCATGGGTAGTTCTAGTTCAGCTCAATCCCGTTTAATTGGAGGTAAGATTGAACACTTTTGTAACTATAATCGTCAATTAAGAGTGCAAACATCAACCACAAGGACGAATCCAGGAAAGCGATACGTAAAATGTGCCGATTGTCGAGTGTATGAGTTTCTCGATGATGACCCTCCAAATCAATACTACAAAGACTTGTTATATGGGTTCTTTCAAAGGCAGAGAGGAATGGATACTGGACCAATGATTGAGGCACTTGCTTTGGAAAAGTCAAGGTTGGAAGATGAGTTGAAGGCTACAAAGTCAAGATTGGAAGATGAGTTGAAGGCTAGAAAGTCAAAGTTGAAATTGTATGATAGGTTGTTTATGATCATGTTAGGATGTTTGTGTGTGATCTGTGTTGGGATTGGTATGACACTATCCAAGTGATGTAATGATTAGATGAAGTTGGTAGATGATAGGAAGGTAATGATCCCTTTAATGTAATGTTTTCAAATGTTGAATGTTAAGTTAGTGTATTTATGAAATCATTGATCTGTGTTGGGTTTACAAGGCTTTTATTCCTATCTGCCTTTGATTCATAACTAATAACTAGGTTAAACAGTCAAAGTTTGGTGGAAATGGCATAAGCTTGAACACATTTGAGAAATAAACATTGCATTGATTCATAATAGGGCTACAAGGGTTTTATTCTAGGATGGTTTAAGTTATACACTTAAAACATAAACATACATACATAGCTTGTAACCAAAAAGCATTAGTACATGAGCTAGTTCTGTTAAACCATCTTTTTTCCCCTTTCCTTTTGATACCAAGATCTTCACAAGTTTTCTTATTTGGCAGCCCTAGTACCTTACCCCTTGCATCAAAAGCCATCTTTGCTTCATGTTTGTTTGTCACATTTGTGCTAGTTTCCACCTTCTTTGAAGTCACAAAGTAATCCTTTGGATTATAATCCTTTGGAAAGTAATCCTCCCATGCTAATGGCTCACATGAAATTGCTTCAGAACTGTCACTGGAAATGGCAATGATTTCTGCACAAAATTGATAAAAAACAGATAAGGTTACTGATGAAATTGAGATGAAACTGACATGAAAAAAACAATGATGAATACCTTGATTCTTGTTGGAAGCCATTTTATCAGGTGTTGGTTTGTTTGATGAATGTTATGGATTTTGGATGAATGTTGGTTTCTTATATAGTGCAAGTGTTTAGCCTTTTGCAGGCTATGCTATAAATGTGCAGCATAAGATTCTTTCAAAAACTCACATGAAGAATAGTAAAGATGCTTGTTGCTTTTGCAGTTAGAAAAAAAGAGTGTCCATCAAATGCTTGTTGCTTGTGAAGAATAGATTGTTGCTTTTGCAGGCTATGCTAGTATAGTAAAGATTGTTGTTGCAAATACTCAAATGTAACATGAACTTAAAAGAATGCACAAATAGAAGAAAATAGCATACTGCATATTTCATTAAATATAACAGTTTAACAATGACCATCAAAAGTGCCCTGTATGATGTACAAAATGGGCTATTGTTTGATGGTCATTACATAAACTAAACACATTAGTTGCTGCTAAATATTAGTTGTTCTAGTCATATTACAGACCCAAGATTAGTTATCAAAGTTTACATTAGTTGCCCTCAAAAGATGTACAAAATGGGCACATGAAATTAGGGTTGTTCAAGCATCATCTAGATCCAGTGCAGATTGAGGAGTGCTGCCCTGGCCATCCAACTGTTTAGCCAACTTCTTTTTTATGATTCTTTCACTAGGCCTCCTCAATCTTACCTGTACTACTGGATCTTGCATCTGCACTTCATGTTCAACTTGTTGTTGTTGCTCTTGAGGTTGATCTTGAGTTTGAGCTTCTTCTGCCTGCATGTTTTCAACTTGAGTAGCTGTCAAGTCAATCTCTGTTTGATCTTCATTTTGCTGCTCAGTTTCACCAGCATCCACTTCATCTTTTGGCTCACCAAACCATCTTGCATAAGCTGATGTGCAAGTTCTTTTCAAGTTCTTCCTATTTGACCCACTTGTGCCACAAGTCTTTTCAAGCCATTAGCCAATGCATAGTAGGTGAGACCCTCTTTAAACTTGTCAATAGTGAGATACTTTTCACCAACCTGCATTTCAAACAGAACAAATGTTTATAAACAACATTTATAAACAATATCACAAGTTCATAATATAGAAGCATACATTTGGATGCCTCAGTCTCCAGTGGGTACTTTCATCATAGACTGGATACCTGTCCACAGCTTTTTCCACAGAAATAAAAGGATCCTGATGTTTTCCATTCTCATCAGATGATTGTAGCCTTCTCATCAAATTATTCATGAACAAATCATGTTCTATCATTGTCTCACTTCTATGATTATCAGTATGTATAGTGTTTTCAGTAGGTATAGTGTTTTCATCATTTGGTTCACTCATTTCTGGCAAACCCTCAGGTTTCTTCCCTCTACTAGCTTTGATCCTCTTTCTAAGTTCAATCAACTCCTCTTTACCAGGACTGAGATAGTCAACTGATTTATCTGAAGTATAGTCACTATCAAAGTCACTATCAAACTCAGAATCATAATCACCCTCTGTTTCATCCTGTGTAACCTTCTCTTTGCCCTTATCAACATTTACCTTCCTACTATGATCACCATTTACACTAGTCCTAGTATCATCACCCTCTGCACTAGTCCTAATATTATCACCCTCTGAGTTTCTAGGATGGTTAGAAGATGAACCCTCATACTGAGCCTCCATCTCAGCCCAATTAACCAACTCATCTACTGAAAACTCATTGCAATACCTCTTTTGGGGAGGGCCTTTTGCTTTAGAAATAGAGTCATCTATAAAAGTGGTATCTGCTTTACCTAAATACTCTGACAGATCTATATCTAAGTGATCAAGATAAAGATCTAGCCTACCAAACAACTCAGCAACATCAAACATGTATGCTATTTCCTTATCATTACTTACTCTAACTAAACCTTTCTCTAATTCAAGATTTGGAACTTTGTAATACAAACCTTGAAAGTAGTTACCATCTTTTTCTTCCAAGAATTCAGCAAATGTTTCATAAGGCATCCTTGGAACAGCCATATTAAGAATCACACCATCAGCATACCTTAAAGGTAAATGGGCAAAGAAACCATCATTGTGTACATCAAATTGGTGCAAATTAGTACCAGGTATCATTCTGTTACAAAATTCACAAAAATAAAAAATTAGGGTTTCTAAATATGTTTAGGCTAATTATTTTGATCAAAACATAGCATAAGCAAATAAATCAAAGAAAATATACCTGAAATATCAAAATGCACATCAAATCTGGCCTCTGAGTAAATTACTGCGTATGTGAATTTAGGGTTTGTGATAATGATTTGGGAGAGAAAGTGTCGTAAGGTATAATTGTGAAATTGTGATAACGTGTATTTTAAAATTCCAAAGTCTTTGTCTTTGTTTATTGTCAAAACGGACCCAAAAGTTAGCAAAACGGGAAACTAGAAAATATAACGGGATTAGTGTGATTAAGTACTGCCACGTCATAACACACCCTTAATATTGTTACAATAGAAAGATTAAGAAAGTATGTGCATACTTTAGGAAAATTAGATGTATACAAAAGAAAAAAGTGAAAAGTTCGATGCCTTTTTAAACCATTTTCCCTAGTTTTTATGTAATGAAAAAGATTTTTATAATATTGTTAGTTTTTTTATTCTTGTAAAATTGCAAAATTGTGTTTATAAAAACTTGTTTAAAGTCATATTTTTAAATTGTAATTTTTAGCGATGTAATTTATCATTATTTATGTATAACATTATTCGTTGAAAACTTAATAATATTTGTTTGTAATTTGTTATAATAGGTTCTTATATCTTCAAGTTATTGCTAACAGTCTAAAAATAAATGTGAGATGGTGCGGCTTTGATAGAGGATTACACCCAAAAAAGACACCCCGATAAGATTCCCGATTAGTACGAGACGGGACTAGGGGAGCATCGCTCCCCAACGGAACGTTCCCTGATGGAGATCAGGACGGGTTTAGGTAGAACTTTGATAATCGGGTTTGAGATCGGGACGGGTTTAAGAAGAACTTTGGTAATCGGGTTTGGGATGGGGACGGCCGCCCGCTCTAAATCCGCCTCGTTGCCATACAATCACTGTATGAATGTTCGATACCGCTAAGCAAAACGCATGTTAACAATTTATCCAAGAAAGCAAGACACCCAATAAATTGGTGTTCATTATGAGATATTTTGCTTGGCAAAAAATTTCATGATTCAATAAATATCATAGCTGAGTATCAAGTTATGGTAGTGTCTATTCGTTTTCTTTTATTTCAAATTGTGTTGACTGAACTGTCCACTGCTAAAGAAGTTTAATTGAACTTCTTATATCCCTATTTAGAGCTATTATTACAAAGTTTAAAAAAAGTTATAATAATTAGTTAATGCTAAAACTCTATAAAATATATTAAGAAAAAGTAAGCCGTAACACATTAGTTAGCAAACCAAAATAAGTACTAAAGAATTTTGTTCCTCTTGCGACTTGAAAAACCCCTAATTTGACTTTTTATGTGTAAGGGGCATAACATTAGAAAACACCCTTAATTCTTCAAAATATGTTTACTAAACTGATAGAACATAAAAGTTCCAGCATGTTGATTTATGTATTATATGTGTATTGACCTAGAGATCGCAACTTTAACTCGGGTCCCTGATAATCAAAACAGTAAATCTTTGGCTTTATTCTTTGTAAAACCATGAAACCCTACCATAATAATGCAATATTAAATGACAAACAACCAAAACAGAGATATCTTTGACCTAAAATAATAAGGAAAAACACCTGGAACCAAAGAGGTTAAAATCGAAATTAACAGCCACCGTTAATAGTGGCCTTGATGCTAAGTCTTGTACACAATGACCTTTTTCCCCAAATTTGTACTTAGATTCATAGTACAAAAACACAGAATGCAACAACGCATTTACTGCACACCAAACCCGACCCACCCAAAGATTTTTTAACTTCTATGCAACAGAAAAAGCGGGTTTTTCATAAACGGGCAATAACTGATGATCAATTACCCGGAGACCGAAAATACACGGCTAATCATCCCTTGTGTCCAAGTTGCAGTCTCCTTTAGCTGTTCGTCGTCAGATTGAAGGCACTCTCCCAGAAATTCACTATAAAATGTCAAATCTTTGAACAATGTCTTCACATGTGGACCAAGTGCATCTGCAAGATCGCCCAGCACTGCTACTGCAGCTCTTACCACACTCTCATCCCTACAAAACACCATATTACAAAAAATCATAAGAACCGCAACAATCTAAATTTTAGCAAGTCTAAATCTTAGAGGTTGTAATTTCGACCCATTGATCTACATATGGAGTTATTCCGGTGATGTTTTAACATAACAAGCCAAACAAGACATGCTACACCCTCTTAAATGTAAACAAAAAGGGTCAAATGAGTCTGATGGGTGAAAAGTCCTCTTTAATCAGACCCATAAAACCTCCCTTATAGATTCCTTCAAACAAAAAGCTAGATTACAAAATATATACTGATAATTACCAACACACTGATATTCATGGAATGATTAATAAAGAGGTAATTTAGGTTGGTACAACTTCAACCGACCTATTTTCATACAACCTGTAACGCCTGCCCAACTCACATCTAAAATAGTTGAAGACCACACAAAGATGATTTGTTTTTTAATTTAGAAAACCATATACCTTAGTAGCGTATACTTTCAGAATGACCTAATCCTACTTTCTACCCACAAGCAGTTCAGTCAGGCTCTAAAGTGTAGTTGTCTAAAAGGGTAGAATTGACAGTATCAAAAACACAACAAGCAGTTCAGTCAGGAGAGTTTGAAATCCTGTCATTTTGCTACTCTATCTACAGGGTATTAGTAGCCATTTCCAACTGTTTTACAGTGCGTCCAATCACAAGCAAGCCGTAGAAATGAAAAACTGCACACCTTACGTGTGCTGTTTGATTGAATTTGATATGAGAGTTTACTACAGCTCAAAACTAGTTAGTAGCCAAAAGAGCATAAATGCTCGTTTCCGTACTTGATGCTATAATGCATGTTTAGTTTGCAGTGGTGAATATAATACATATCATTTACATCACAAAAGCTTCCTAAAACGCGACATTCAATCTATTTATTAAATTACAAATCTAGTATAGAGGTTTGAGTCAGAAATAGAATTTAACAAATAATTCGGAAACACAAGAACAAATTGTTTAGTCTCATGTATTTAGAATATCTGAGATACACAAATTCAGATGTTCCATTCCGTTTCGTTATATAAGAAATAACTTAGTTTTTAGCATGTGTCTCATTACTGTTCAATATTTTAAACATCAAGTGCTTAATACTTACGGAGTAAGAAATATGATGGACATAAAAGTTCAAATATAATGTCACTGTACATTAAGTCACTTTTTTTGTGTTCGGCAGCTCAGCACATTCAAAGGTGTAAATAAGAAACAATGTGACAGAACTTGATGCTTTTGCAAATGTATTTTGGCCAAAACATACATCAGCAGTAAAATCACATGCACTAAGTGAGAAAATTACCAGAGGCAAGTAAATATATATAACCAAAACAAGAAGAAACAATTCATACCTTTGGGCGTCCTTAACAGCCAATTCTATGAACTTCATGAGGTGTGGCGCATGAGGCAACATAAGCTCAGCCTTTGAATTCTTGAATCCTTGTAAGATACCCGAGTAAGCCTCAAAGATACTCCGCTTGAGCTGATTGCCATACTCAACCATCTCTTCGTCATTGACATCTATCTGAGCACACACTTCCGCAGCACCTTGCATCATTGGCATTGCATAAGGGGCATACTTTTCAAAGTGTTCCCCAATTGCGAGTGCCACATCACCAAAACATGAAAAAATTAGAGGCTTAACAGAACGATGTAGGTCGCCACTCTGGAGATCCTTAAGAAGCAGTGTCATGATATTGTCACAATAAGGCAACATCTTGTCATCCAACGCCCGGCATATATCACCAACCACTCCAACAGATATAGAACAAACTTGGTATTCCTCGAAATTCTGAAGACCCATTTCTAAATATTTGTAGAACTCCGGCATGTATTTCCCGAATTCTGGTCCAGTGGCATAAGCAAGAGAACCAATGGCAAGCATTGCTTCTTCATGAACTGTTGAACTACGGCAAGCAAACACTTTGAGAAACAACAGCATAATCTGGTCAGCAGCCTGAAAAATAATAGGCTTAGTTTCATCAGCACTGCTAAGTTTCTGTATAAGAACTTGCAAGACACCACAGAGCAAAGCTTGCAAATCTCCTTGTTTTTCTCTATCATCTGATGAAATTATCTGAATCTCGATTGTCTGTCCCAACTTGGTCATAATAACAGAAAGAAGTTGTGGTAAGATTTGAGATGTTTCAGCAAGGCTGGAACACCTAACGACCTCATTCAAGGTTTCATATGCAGCCGACCTTAACTTTGTATCATTGGCATCTGTTCGTTCAGCTGTTGCGATAAGAGAAGTAACAATATCTGCAATGTAAGGTGTGAGAACAGAGGAGCCGGCCTCAAAACCTTCATAGCCCTGAGCAAGATAATATATAGCCCCACAAACCTTCTCGGCAACATGGGGAGAATCCTTGATGCTTTCTAAAAGAACTGCCATAACCCGTTGGAAGTTAGCAGGTGAAATAACAGAAAATCCAGTGGCTGGGCTATGCAGTAACTCAAAAATACGGCCGAGAGTCCATGCAGTGGTGTCTTTGACATGGCTGTTCTCGTCCTTCATCGCATTAAGCAGAAAATCCATTGCGGAAGTGACCATTGGGGAAAGCTTTTCAACACTCGGGCCTTCGAGAATTGATCCAAATGCATATGTAGCAGCCTCACGAGATCGCCAGTCTGACTTAGAGATATTACCCTGAACAAAAGGCATTACTAATGGAACAATAGCATCTCCAACTGTTCTTGCAACAAGACCAAGGCACGTTCCACCTGCCATAGAGAGATTCCAGACTCCGTCATCCTGATCCTGATCTTCGTCCTGCTTCAATAAAGTTTCAAGCAACATCGGAACTAACAATGATAGAGCCTTCTCAATGAAACGTGAATGAGGGTATGAATCCCCACTCTCGCCACTCTCAAAGTCTTGAAGCTCGATCTCTTCATCACAAATAGAGCTCCAAAATTCAATTGCTTGAAGAGCAACATTTTCCTCATCTCCTTTGACAGCATTTGCAGTTAGCTCAAAAAGGGTCTGCATATACGGCTCCAAGACATCATAGTATGTTGATGCTATTGAAACAAGACATTCGAAAGCAGCCTGTCTTATTTCGGATTCCTTTGCCATGGCCGTTTCACAAACAACTTTCATGATATAGTTCCTCTCCATCTCATTCTCAAAATTTGTCTGTGCGAAATCAAGGGCGTTGAATAAAGCTGTAGTTGCTGCAAGACGCACGGAACTCTGCTCAGCAACATTCATGCCTTGGACGACGGCAGTGAGGACTGAGTTAACCTCGTCTTGCACTAAATCATTGTGAGATATTTCCTCACATACATAGCCAAGGGCCTCCAACGTTGCTTGTTTCAATGATGCTGGCTTATCTTGTTGTGTCATATTTCCAAGCAACAAACCAATAAGTTCTGGCCACTCTTTTCTCGGGATTTCTATGGAAGCAATTTTGGCGATAACTTGAGCAGCTGTGTGCCCTGCTTCAGAAACCGACGAACCAAGAGTACTTAACAGAAAGCCTTTGATTTGTGACCTCAACAGCACGTCATTTGACACCCACCGTTGCACTAAATGTTCCTTTGTAGTAGCATCTTTAGCATCCAAACTGTTCTTAAGAACAATACCGGCCAATCTACGAGACTCCAGAGGTTTACCATCATTGGAGAGCTCAACTGACAAAGAGAGAAGAAAACTGGGAAGGTTCTGCTCCTGGAACTGCCGAAGCTGACCTTCTGCCTCTGTTCGGACCTTTGCATCTGCGGATTGAGCAGATAGAAGGAATTCTGTAATCTCCACCACGGCCATTGCTTCCTGCTCATACAAAAAAAAAAATCAATTATCTCATAAGTCAAAAGCATGTATTTACACGTAAATTCAGAGCCATGCAGCTAAAAAAAACACAGCTGAGAAAAGAGCTCATAAAAAATCCATTAAGAGAGAACAAACCAAAACATAACCATGAGTCTTATGAAACAAACATCATAAAGACGAAAATACAAATACCACATCACAGCATGAACACTACCTTTACACATAACACATAAGATAGAAATAACAGTGGAATAAATGTCTAATATATTGGTGTCAAAATTCAATCAAACACTACGATACCAATAATAGACAATTTTTCTCATACAAACTTAGATTACTTTTAATCAGATTACCAGTTTTTAGTGTTCCAATCATACGACTTAAATACTTATATTAGTATCCACCTATTTTTAAGTAGATAAGTACTTTGGGTCTGTTTGTTTAAGCTTATTTTTGGGCTTATGTTTCATACGTCCATTTTTTTTATTTTTTTTTGCTTATTAAGAAACTTATGGGCTTATATAGATTAGACTTGTGAAACATAAGCCAAAATGAGAGAAGCTTATAAGTACAAAAATAAGCTTAAACAAACACCCCTTTAAAAGAAGAAATCCCAACCACATTAAAACAAAATGCAACTGATTAACAATTTAGGTAAAGCTCATCTCCATCAATTTCCGCACTTTGCCCCAAAACATAAGTCAAACACATAAAACAAACATCAAAAAAAGGCCACAATGTCAATTCATCAATTAAAACTCATACTATATCACCATCATATGTTTATGTTACAAATAGCGATTAACTAAAACATTCAAAATCTTACTAAGGGGTGTTTGCTTAAGCTTATTTTTCGGCTTACGAGCTTATAGGATTTCGACTTAGGTTTCAAAAGCTCATATTTAAGGCTAATTTTGATACTTATGGGCTTATTTAAGCTTTTATATCATACTAAGCTTATATAATCCCATAAACTTCAAAATGAGCTTATGAAAAATAAGCTGAATTCACATAAGATGATACGCCCAAACATACAGCTTAAACAAACACCCTACATATTCATCATTATTACTTACGCTTCAACAACAATAACTCAAAACACATATACTTACACATCAACTTTATTTGTTATAAATACTGATTAACAAAACAAATCACCTTTTCAAAAAAAACATCGAACTAAACTAATCAATTATTAACCGCTAAAACAATAAAATCAGTAAACACAAAAGCGATAATAACATCAATAAACGACTAAACTAAGATCCGTAAATAAATCACATAAAAAAGCTCGTAAACCCTAATTAACTTAAAACCCTAACTAAACCTAGATCTACAGTTAACATCAAATAAATCATAACAGAGATTTAAAAATAATAATCAAACAAATTGAAATAATTATGATACCTTTAGATTCAATTGATTGTGTGTGTGCCGCAAAGAGAGTGTGGGTTATTTGAGCAGAATGAATATATTTCGAATGAATGAAAGGGAGCGGGAGGTATGATGAGAAATATATATTGTTAAACGGGCAGCTGACCCAACTGACCGACCCACCCTTCTAAAACCCTAGTTTTCTTTTCTTTTCTGGTTTTTAATTTTTGTTTTAATTAATGGGATCAAATTTGAACTTAACGTTGGTTGTGGAATTTTTATTATCCAAAACCGAATAGTTTGATGGTCATGATATGTTTGGCGCAGGGAAGGAGTCAGGGGTTCTGCGGGTGCCCAAACACCCCGTAGATTTTTTCAATTTAGTGTTAATTTTTGAAAAAAATATCGATTTTTCCTAAAGTCATATTAAATGTATCCTGTCCATCGAAAATGTTTGTAATATTAGTGTTCAATTTTTTTTTACACCCGGTCATATTTAGTCCTGGTTCCGTCCCTGGTTTGGCGCAATAGGCTGAGACTGGGGTTGAGGCTAGAGTTTATATTATAAGCCGAGAGTCGAAGCTTATATTTTTATAAATTTGTTTGATAAATTAGTTGAGTTGAAGCTTATAATGTAAAATCGCATAAAAATACATCAAATTCATATACATTTTCAGCTTTTGCATGATAATCCATTATATTTTGAATGATATTTAAGTAATTTGACTAGCTTTAAGCCCCATAAGCCTTTTTCTATATTCTTGGGTTTATGGAGGCTTATGGTTTATAAAACCTTCCATCAGCATATGTGACAAACAAGGCTTATTTTATAAACCGGTTTATTTGAAAAGCTCAACCCTCAATACGCCGCCATATGCCATGTGCCAAACATAGCTTTAATGTAAACTTTTATAAAACAACAACTCACAAATCTGTTTCAACTCAACCAACCACCTATTTTATTTTATTACTACAAAACACCATGCTAGTACGGTATAGCGAGATGTTTTAACTTCAAAAAGTACAAGAAAAAAAATTACAAAAAAATCAAACCTTAATAATTGTCTGAAAACGAAAGATGAAACACACAATAAACACCAATACACACATAAAAGTTATGACAAAAATAAAACAAAAAAGTCTTTTATAACTCCAAATCTTCGTCTACACTTTGCACCCTCTATCCTTAGACACAAATACATCTTCAACCCTTGATCTTTATCAAAAGTTGCAAGCAAAAAAGCCCAGGCGTACATTTAGATGACCAACATATATACTTTAATTTTTTTTTATAAAAAAGGTATGTGTTTGGTTCTTGTCTATGTTTGGCCGAATATCAAAGAGAGTGGAAGGGATGGTTTCGAAAACCATAAGGTAAAAAAATTGAATGAAAACCTTAATTCCTAGTTAGGTATTTATAATAGGGCAAATTGACTGTTATAGTTTCCTACTTTCATTTTTTTACCATTTCAAGTACTCTAAAATAATACACAACAATTGGGTCACTAAACTTGACATAAATTGACTGTTATAGTTTCCTACTTTCATTTTTTTACCATTTTAAGTACTCTAAAATAATACACATCATGGGTGAAATTTTATAGAAACTCCTCTTTCTTATAGTGGTGGTGGTCTAATACCTGAAAATCGGAAAACGTGTAAAATGACCAAATTGCCCCTGCAAATTTGAAAATTTAATTAAAAGCTTATAAGTACCGAATCGATCCCAAACTTCTAGTAATGAACAAGTAGTGATCCCAAATAATTTTGACAACACCATTTAATATTTTTGCAAGTGACAAAATTACCAAAATACCCTTGGGCGCCAAATAGAATTTAAATTCAAAAGTTATGATTTAATAAAAGTAATTTAAAGGTAATTAAAGGGCATTAAAAAGGGGCAAATCAATGCAATTAATCTCATTGACCAAAATTCCGAAATTTTGGCCATTTATCTCCCCTATGACTCGGCTTCCTTGGTTAAAAAAATCATTCAACACATTTTATTTCAAAAACCCTAATATGCCGATTTAACAAAAACACACAAATAATTCGTATATCAAAATCTGGCCACCAAGAAATTCAAGGATCATTTTTCTGGGTTAGATCATCATCTAAAGAAGCCAAGAAAATTCCCTTTCGAATTGTGGAGTCCCCGATCAAGAGTTCTTGAATTTATTTCGTTTTATGCACTCGCAAAGGTAAATAATTCTTGCACCTAAACCAAACGTGTT
Organism: Artemisia tridentata subsp. tridentata; assembly: GCA_021014915.2. Taxonomy (NCBI): domain Eukaryota; kingdom Viridiplantae; phylum Streptophyta; class Magnoliopsida; order Asterales; family Asteraceae; genus Artemisia; species Artemisia tridentata. Next base: position 282,377,510 of record CP139507.1, on the reverse strand, counting down.
AAAATTAATATGGAAATTTTAAAGTGATCCTTAGATGTTATATAACTCATATAAAATATGTAAATCGATCCATGCATGCTAATTTATGCGTATGATAATATAATGGTCATAAGAACACGTAAATCACAAATATATGAAATCCGAATTTCTGGACATGATGGCTATTTTATTTAGACCTCTTATGATGTTTTAGACCTGGGAAAAATAATGGATCGAATTATAATAGCCTAAATCAAGTCTTTGTAATTTTAATGTTTAAAACATACGTAAATATGCAATATATGTTAAACGAATTTTCTGGGCATGTTCACTATTTTTCGTGGGTTCCTTATGAGTCATATGATCTGGGAAAAATATGGTTTTGATTTTTAGAGGCCTAAAATTAACGTGGTTAATTATTGATAAAACCGGATTTTAGAAAAATAAAGAAACAAATAAAATAAAAATCGTGGCCTCTAGGGTTTGAGTTCTTGGATGAATATCTGATCATTTAATTTGTTTTAATGATGATTAAATTATGTTTCAATGATTGGTGCATAGTAGGGTTTCTAATTATTTGTAAAAAGTATTACCGATTTGAAAGAAAATGTATAAGGACCTGTTTTGCCAACTTTGAAACTTCTGGGGTATTTTTGTAAGACCATATACATCTGTAAGAATGTGGGAAAAATATAACTTTGGGGTCCTAAGTGTAAATATTGCATAATAATGAGTTAATGGGAAATTAGGGTTTCGAATTGGAATTAATTAAAAGTGAGGGACCAAAAGTGTAAATCTGAAATTCTGAAGTTGTTTTGTGTTAATACTGATATAAAAAGGTTGTTGTGTAATTTTGAGGATTTTTGGGCTAATTATGTAATTGTTATGAAATTATGATTTAATGTATATGTTTTGTAAACTTAAAGGACTAAATATGTAAATTCTGAATTCTGAGGGGTCAAATATGTAAAGTACTAACTTCGGATGGTATATTCTGTAAATTTGAAATATAATATGCTTGGTTGGTAATTATGGATATTGTAAGGTCTAATTTGTAAAATATGTAATTATAAGGTTGGTTTTGTAAAATATGTAACTACAGGGGTGTAATCTGTAAATTATGAAAGTTAAAGGAATAGAATGTAATTCTAAATAAATAAGAGTGTAACTTCTGTAACTGATAAAATGTACTAATAATCTCTGAATAAGGGTTAAACCTAATCTGAAATAATAATATCTGATAAATCTGGAAAGCTGCTAATTTCGGGATCTTTAGTAATCTTGTCTTTACATCCGATAGGTGCCAAGAAGGAGAGGTCTTGACTCTTTTCTGTGTTTGCTATTTCTGTTGCTTGCTTGGTTATTAAGGTACAGATATTCTGCCCTTTTTCAGTAAGGGTGTCCTCTTGCTTATTTCATTCAGTATCTATGATTCATCTTAGTATTTCTCTGAGCCGTTGTTATGTCGTCTCATACTCTGATTGGTTCTTCATTATGCATATCAGTTGGTTATGATCTGAGCCTTTTATATGGGGCTTTCCTATTTGAATCTATGCCTTTGTTATGTTTTCCATAATTCATGAACCTTGCTTTATTTCTTTTGATACATGATATGACCTGTCCATCACCCTGTAATGTGAATATTTATGACCCTGGAATATTTTGAAGGTTCATAGGATTTTATAACTAAATGTAAAAACTCTTCTTAATTACATGTGAAAATGTTTTGAAAACTTTCTTTAAAGGACCTACTTTATGAAGATTGTTTTAAGGTTTACGTTCATGAAAGCTATTGTAAGAGATTACTTTTTGAACTATGATAGGAACTTTTAATACAAACCTTTAAATTGAACCTTGTTATGAACCTTGAAACAAATTGATATGAACCTTCTGATTTCGGACTTCCTGATACTTGACCCTTCTGACATTGGACCTTTTGATATTGAACCTACTTTCTGATTCCTGATTTATTGCTATGTTTCCTTGTTCTGTGAACCTTGCTTGCTTCTTTCATGATATTATGAGCTTTTGGCATGATCTTTCTGATACATGATCTTTCTGATATATGATCTTTCTGATGTATGATTTTTCTGGTATATGATCTTTTGATATTAAACCTGTCTGATATTGAACATTTCTGATATTGACCTACTGGTATGACCTTTCTGATATGAATCTCTGATATGAACCTTTGATATGAACATCTGATATTTTATGGAAATTGACTTATGCAACTAACTTAAATACTTGATACCTTGCTATAAACTTAACTTGAACCCTGATTCACTTGATATGAACCATTCGACTTGAACCTTTATTTGAACTCTTGTTCTGATCCTTTGTTCTGAACCTTGTCTTGAACTCTTATATAAAACATGACCTGGACTACCTGACCTTTAAATACTTGAACCTAACACTTAATACTTGAACCTGACACCTGAATACTTGACACCTGATACTTGAATCCGACACCTGATACACGATACTGATTCTGATACATGATACTGATTTCTGATACATGATACTGATTCCTAATACATGATATCTGATACACGTTACTGATCTCCGATACATGATACTTGATACATGATACTGATTTCTGAGGCATGACACCTGACACATGATACATGATACCTGACCCTGACCCACAGTTTGATACTACGAGCCATAACTAGGCATGAGGGTTTCATGTCCATGTCATTGATGCACCGATGGCATGACTCTAGGGCAGGAGAGTGATGACCTGTTCCGTCCCTGACTTTATTTTATCTGGTGTGTTGAGGAGTTTCTAGCCACCGGGGCGCATGGATGCATCCTAGAACTGTTACTGTTACTGATTACTGATTTCTGTATTACTGGTGACTGATGGTGTGTGCGATACACGTCTTTCACATACTGGGAGCTGATTACTCCATTTACTGATTGAGGACTCCCCTCATAATTTCTGACTACTGAGAGGTCTCCCCTCTACATGATTATACTTATACTGTTACTGTTACTGTTACTGTTTCTGGGCTCGTAGAGGATTTCTGTTACCCTGCACCTTGTGACCTTATAACTTTACTCACCATTATTATTACTGTCACCCTGTAACCTGATATATGACTTAACACTTGACTTGACTGGATCTGACCTGGTATATGGTAGAATTACGGATTACATTTTATACTATTCCTGCAACTAGTTTTAATCATGTTATATCTGTATAGCCTTTACTTTCCATTACTGTTACTACTACCCTATCGTATGATTCATGACTTAATACTGAACTTGACATGATTTGACTTGGGTTTGTGTGGGTTACGGTTTCCTTTTCACCTATCTTCTGTAGCTAGTGCTAATCCTGTTATATCTGTATAGTCTTCATGTTCCTGTTCTTGACTATCGTGATACCTGGTACTCGTTCATTTACTTCACTACTTTACCGTTACTGCTTGTTATCGTTATATCTGTTCACTGGGCTTTTTAAGCTCAGCCGCACGTTTTCTTTTCGTGTGCGGCAGGTTATAAGCAGGACGACGGGTTTGGGTATGAGTGAAGAGACTTTTGGACTTAGAAGACCTTGATAATTATTCTGAAGTAGAAGTCATTAGAAGGATTGCATTTGCAGACTTAGTATTTAGTTTTGTTTCATTCTTAACCTTATAATGTTAGTATCTCATTTGTAACCTTGGATATTTTATTGTATTACTATTGAAGTATGCTTTGTTTAATCTGATATGAAACCATTAACGTGACATCTTTACCCTTGCCGGGTTGGGGTGTTACAGAAACTCCTCTTTCTTATAGTGGTGGTGGTCTAAAACAGTTGGATAATATTGAGATAATATTGTGTGTGACTACTCCTATACGTCTGAAGGTACTCCACAATTCTCGTCACAATTCCCGTCACAATTCAACACGTCTCCACAATTTCGCCCGCAATTCCCTTTGCAACAACAAGAAGACCCGGTAGATGTTGAATCTTACGAGAGTGTTCCGGAGAGTGTCCCGGAGAGTCCTCCAAGCGTTACCCGATCGAAGGATAAGCAAACCACCACCTCCGGACCGTCTCAAAAAACAAGGCGGTCGCACAAAAAGAAACCCGACGGCGAGCCGAGAGCTAAGATGACGCGTATGCTGTGGAACGACCACGAGTTGATGTGTTTGGCACGTGCGTGGGTAGAAATTGCGACGGATCCAAACGCCGGTATTATGTTTAACTTTTTCTTTTTTTTAAGTTAATATGTATTTTTTTTTAAGTTATTATGTATTTTTTTTAAGTTATTATGTTTAACTAATATTTTTTACTAACTTATTATGTTTATTTGTCTATTGTTTAGCGGATTATCAACGAGGACATGTATTTTGGGCTCGAATTCGAGAAGCGTTTTTTAAAGCCATGGGTGTTGGACCCGATTATCGTACGCCGGACATGATTCGAGGGAAGTGGACTGACCTCAACAAGGCGTGTCAATTCTTTAACGGTTGTGTATTATTTCCCCCATGATGTGTATTATTTTAGAGTACTTAAAATGGTAAAAAAATGAAAATAGGAAACTATAACAGTCAATTTATGTCAAGTTTAGTGACCCAATTGTTGTGTATTATTTTAGAGTACTTAAAATGGTAAAAAAATGAAAGTATGAAACTATAACAGTCAATTTGCCCTTTATAATACTCTTAAAAGACATCTTCTACATTTATATAAAGATATACTTTAATAATTGAAAATAGATAATTAACATATTAAAAAGATATTATCTTATCTAGTAAGATACACATCTTTTTTTTCTAAGTAATTGACTAAGCATGCGTTTGGACGACCAGCAACTGGCTTCCTATCGCTTGTTTAGTTAGGCCTTCCTATCGCTTGTTTAGTTAGGCCCATTGCTTGTTTAATATGTCCAAATAATTAAGCACAATATTGATTTCGCCTTATTAGGTCATGTATGCATTTAGAACAAATACATAAAACTGAAGTCTCGTGTTATTGTGTGTGACCCCATGCTCTCATATATTATCGGCAGTATTTAATTATATCATGCACATAATCCTACACCATGTATATCAATTCATCACATAATCATGCTTAACATTCTTTTTTTAAAAGGTAAAGAAATTTATATATAACATAAAGAGCCCCAATCAGGGGAAAGGAATGTACAAACCAGAAACCAAACAAACAAAAACAACCAGGAGGAAAGAACCAGCAACTAGACTAGACTAAACAGCTCAAACGGCTTAGCAACCCAACTATTCCAATTGGCAGGCAACGGCGCCAACCGGGAAGCGATCCAAGTCAACGATAGCCTTTGAATACCCGGAAATATGTCTTCTCCTTTGATCTTTACAACTAAATCAGGATGAGCATTTACAATCCTATGTCTCCAATTCAAAATGGACCTATAGCAGTTAAGAAACCATGAACCACCTTTGAGATGGGTACTGCATTTAAACCAAGATTACGAGAGTATATCCTTATCGAAAGGGGGGGGGGTAGAGTAAAAATGTTAGAGGGATATTCCACAGGCGGGGGGGGGGGAAGTAAATGGTAGAGATAATAAACTCCAACAATTACACTTGAAATTTTCCCCCATAATGGAGCAATGAGCGTGTTGGAAACGTAGTTCACTTTTTTAAGTATAACTTCGGAAACAAAATTACAAAGTTGCAAATTTCTCCCGTACCCTAACTGCTGACCGCAAACCTGATTTGATTACGAATTTGAAGTTGTATTCCCCTTCCAATGGGATCTTTCAATAAAGGTATGAATATGTTATGTGCTTCATTGGGTACACTCGAAATGAGTTTTAGAATTAGAGGGATCCAAATTTACATCCTACCATTTTTGGGAAAACGCCAACTCAAGTATTTTGATAAACACCTCTAGCCAAGGCTTTTCTAAACCTATGGAACGTATATATTTCACGTGACATCAAGTGAAAGTATTCATATGGTCATAATCCGTGCTTACGTCTTCTCTAATCACGTAACGGGTTTACTCCCTTATTGGTCAAACTAAGTCAAATGTCCCTTTGCGTAAACGCATCCTTTCCCGTTATGGGATATGCTTTACAATGATGCAAAACACTTAGCTTGTTTGCATCATGATGATTATTGTAAAACCCTAAAATTCCATTCATGTGAAATTCCCATTTTGCCCCTTTAAAATTTTGAATTTATAAGAGCATACAAATAATAATACAAGATCATTACACATTTTAACCTAAGTGTAAAAATTTAACCATATGTCATTTACACATTATAATTACTATATGTTATGAATATAAATACAAATTAACCTAAGTCATACATAATAATAATATTGTTACAAAGTACAAAAAAAAAAAAAAAAAAAAAAAAAAAAAAAAAAAAAAAAAACTACCTAGCCCATCAAAATGTTGGACACCCCAAGCCCAACTAGAATTTGGTCCAACCCATCTTATACAAAAAAATATATATATTCGGTCCTATTATTTTTTCCCTACACCGAATATCAAAAAAATAAACAAAACCCTAACTCCATTTGTTTGGCTCTCAAGATCAAGGAAGAAGAAGGTTTGAGGTTGTTTGATCATGTAGTTCTTGAATTGTGTTCGTGGGTTTTGTTTTGGTTCCCTTTTTATCTCGTTAATTGCCTTCAAGGTACCATCAAATCTTTTGTTTTTGTGCCCAATTCGACATATATATAACATGTAATTAAACCTATATACATATGGATAATAATTGGATTAAAATGGAATTAGTTTGGCGATTGTTTGATCTCGTTAAATTGTACCGAATTGTATTAGGGTTTTGTTTGTGATGCTGTCCAGAAATTGGGTCGGAGTGATGGATGTATAAATTGATGAGACAATGTGTTTTTGCATGATTCTTGAGCCTAAAACTAAGTTCAGGTTGTGTACTATCATCAGATAAAATTTTATAATTTTTAGAGGTCGGGAAGATGACTTTTTGATTTTTAGAACATTAGATGTCAATCCTGAGTTTAGGAGTCTAGAAATTCAGCATGTGTTTTTGAATTTTATTTTCCAAACGGTGATGGATTAGGAGTTCTTTTTTTACAGGTAGAATATATAGGTTATAAGGGACGTACTGGATTTTTTATAAATTTTTCTGAAGGTTTCTCATGGGGTTGACAAATGCAAACTTTCTGGGTATCTGTACAGTTATCTTTCTGGGCAGGTCTGGGAAAACGATTTTTGAATGGGTATTATCAATTTGAAATAAACTCTAAGAAAATTACACTAGGTGCTCAACATGTATAGGTATCTGTGATAAAAATCTTAGCTTCCCAGGAGACACTTAAGTATGGTTTAAAATTCATAAAAATCAGGACCAGAATAAGATAAAATCTGAACTATATTATAAGTCAAGGATGTAGTGTAACCTAACCCCATTTAATGTGTTTTGACCAAAATAACATTGTAAGATTAATGCGGATACTCTTAAGACATGTGGGCTTCTGTGAGAATTTTGTAGATTTTTAGTTTGGGCTTCTGATACGTTTTTAAAATTCGTTGGCTGGGCTTAATTTTGTGATAAAATAAGTTAATATGTATGCATGTTTTACCTAAGTGTTAAAGGTGTTCTTTTGATGTTAGGTGCCCCAATACTTGTTTCTATTTCGGGTATGACTTATTAATGTCGTGTTGACTAGTGTGTAAGTATGTTAAACCTATTTGATAATCCCGAACCCTAAACCTAATTTAACTAAATTGGGAAGTCGTGTTAAAAGTTACTAAATATGGAAAGTTACTTACTAAATATGGAAAGTTACTAAATATAGAAACTTGATAAGTATGGAAAGTTACTAAATATGGAAACTTACTAAAAATGGATAGTTACTAATTATAGAAAGTTACTTAATCTGGAAGGTTTCTAAAAATAGAAAGTTTCTAAAAATAGAAAGAAACCTAAATTTTGAAATCTGATTAAAACGAGCTTATAAGTAACACGTTATCATTAAATTGTATAGGTTCGGTGAAGAAGGAGTGATTCCCTGTTTCGGTATCCTTTCTTATTTTGGTTGCTTGCATAAGGTACAGATATTCTGACCTTTCTTATAAAGTTTCTCATGATTCCTTTCACACCTTCTGATTTACTTAACTTCTGATTTTGATATGAAACTTTGCTATGTACCCTTTGATATGAACATTTGCTATGCACCATTTGATATGAGCCTTTGCTATGCATCCTTTGATATGGACCTATGATTATGATATTTCTGATGACCTTAGATTATGTGTCATTAATATGACATTCTGTTTGACCCTTCAGTTTGATAACCGAGCTATCACTAGTCATGGGGGTTCCATGACCATGTCATTGATGCACCAATGGCATGACTCTAGGGTGGTCGAGTGATGTTCCACCCCGTCCCTTTTGTTATGTAATATGTATGGCCACGATGATTATGATTTTCTGCAGGGGCGTATGGATGCATCCTATATATGATCTGTTATGTTATATGATATATTTCTGGTGACTGGTGCTGTATGCAATACACGCCTTTCACAATTCTGGGAGCTGATCATTCCATTATGTTACTTATGGTTACTTATGAAGATTATGATTATGATGTTATGATATGATATGTTTTTGGGCTCGTGGTAGATTTCTGACAACCTTTACAACTTTGATACATTTTGATATACCTTCTGTTATTCCCCAATGCACCATATTCTGTTTTCTCCATTTCAGTTGACTTATGATATTTGTTCAGACGATCTTGACCTCTCAGATTTTTGACAGATGATATTCGTTTCAGCAGAAGTATGTGTTTCCTCTTTCTTTACATATACATGTTTGATTATTCGTTTATTATATATATATGTTCACTGGGCTTTTTAAGCTCAGCCGCATTTCTTTTCTTGCGACATGTTTTAGTTTGAAAGCTGGGATATGAGTGAAGAGTGCATAAGAGCCCTTAGAGGACTACACCTTTGATAGCCACCTTGGATTAGAGTTGACTTGGATATTTTCATTACCAGACATATTGTACCTTTGTTGAAATCCTTGTATTCCATTTACTTTAGATTTCATTTGTAACCTTTGAATTTAATTGTATTATTAAAGTCTTCCGCTTGTGTATGTTCTGTTTGACACCATGAATGTGATATCTTAACCCTTGTCGGGTTGGGGTGTTACAATTATTGATTACGTCGAGTCATGGAAATTCACGTATTATGAGATTATGAATACTCGACGTTGATTTACTTGAGATTATAAGTAACCTTTGATTTTCTCAACCCATAATCATCTTTGTCAATTCTTTTCTTCCTTAATGACAAAATGATTAAGCTTTAATCACTCCTTTGATTAATCTCCTCACCAAACTAATCTCCCTACCATTTCAAATTCCTCCCAAATCTTATACCCAACATTCTCTTAATATTCCTTGTACTTTCATATATTTATTGTCCCCTACATTCCCACACCAAATCTTCCAAATATTCCCTTCTCTATATTCCAATCTAACCACTTAGATTTTGCCACATTATCATCTTCTTCATCCAACCATTCATTTCAATACACAAATAAACCTTCACCATAAACCACCTTCATTCTCATCTCCTACATTAAAATTTCAAATTTTGAATCCAAGCCAAAGGCTCCCCATCACCTCAACATCCTATCCTTATACAACTCACTCTTACACACATACAACTCACTCCCTCACATACAACCTCTCTCACTCTCACACTTCAAATTTGAAATCCAAATCAAGGGTCCCCATCACATCCTTATCACATCACTCTTACACATCCAACTCATCTCCAACAACTATATTTCAAATTTGAAATTCAAACACTCCCTCTCACAACTCACCCAAACTAATCTCAACCCTTCATCTCCTCTTTGCCTCCAAGCAAAGTATATTCCCTTGGATATTCTTCTTAACTCAACCATGCTTTCTCTTTTTACCCAACCATGGTTTTTTCTAACCCAACCTCACTCTCTCACTTCCCTCTCACACATTTGAATTTCAAATTCAAATCTTCCCTCTCTAACATAAACACTTTTTTTCCAATAAAAGGAATATCCCATGGCATATTCTTTCTCTCTTATCTATGTCATGTGAGGACTGCCCAGACTTTGATGCAAATAATGTTTTAAAACCGTTATTTATATCTTTCAATTACTTCACGTTTTGAGGATGACAAAATGTGAGATCACGTTACGTTAAAATTAACGTAAACAAGTTTTTAATCAGAAGATCCCGTTTCTACGCAAATCACTCTAGAACAAATCTACAACTTGACTAGTGATCAAAGAAGTGAATTTGTGTTTTAAGACTTCACTATTTAATGTGACAAAACATTTTTTCAAAAATACACATGACATTATTTTTGAATAATTAAGAAATATTTTAATGGAAAAATAAGTTTAAAAATCATAACAGCTATTTTTCCCCCCAAAATCAGCTCTAAACTTCCCCAAATAAGTTTTCACCAGAAAAGACAAAAATTGGAGTGTCTTTGTCTGGGATGGCTCCACGGTTCCACTAAATTTAGTGGAGCCGTGGCATGTTTAGTGGAGCCGTCCCCCTATAACGTTCAGATTTTCCTTGCCTATAAATACCAACCCAATTCACAGTTTTTAGGCATCCTTTCACACACAAAACTTTCTGAGTTCAATACTCTCTTCACACTTTCTTTCTTTGATCATTTAGATTAGTTTTTCTTTTGTTCAAGAGTGATCCTATCATCCAAACAAGTGATCCTCTTCATTCCTCTTCAATAGCAAGAGAAGAACACAAAGTATCCTTGAAGATGCAAAGTGTTGTGATTCCTCTTCAAGTGCAAGAGAAGAACTCAAGGTATTAAAGAAGATACAAGAGTTATAGTTGTTAGGTTTGTTGTAACATTTGTTGCAACCTTGATTGTATCATAGCATACATCAAGATTATTTTTCTTTTGTGAGAGTGTGAGTGAAGATCATTGTGATCTTAAGAGATAGTGACTCTTGAAGCCATTGGGCTTGTGTGAGTGATCAAAGAATCTAGAGTAGTTAGATTAAGTTGAGTGAAGTGAGAGTTGATCACTGTGATCGTGTTGAGATCTTGGTGATCTCTTGAAGCCATTGGGCTTAAGTGATTGGTCACGTGGACCTTGGTAGATTGGTGCTAGCTAAGATTAGCACTCGACATTTAGCTTAGTGTCGGTAATAGGATAAGCGACGTGTACGGTTGTCTCCACCTGAAGGGAGGTTGTTGACATAGTGTTTGAAACTCTCGAGTGTGGTACTCGGGGAGTAGAGTAGGGCGAAGAAGAGCTTCGTAGCCGAACCACTATAAATCCTTTGTCTCGATTTGATCTTTCCAACTCTACTCTTCACTTTCATTATTTAGAATTAGTTAGTTTAGTGTGTAGTTCATATTGGTGTTAGTTGATAACACATAGAGTTTGAATCAAAGTTTCCAATAGCAAACTTTTAAAAGGAATTTTTTAAAACAACTTAAAACCGGTAAACTATTCAACCCCCTTTCTAGTTTCCCACAATTGGTATCAAAAGCCACGTCGTCAAGCTTTTAAAGTATATTGTATTTTAAAACTTGGATCGATCAATGGATTCCGACAAATATCTAGAAGGGCAATCTATGCAAAGACCACCACTTTTCGAAACCGATTGTTTTATATATTGGAAAACAAGATTCGAAACGTATGTGAAATCAAAAGACATTGATCTTTGGCATGTTATTACTGAGGGTGACTTTCAACCGATTCAATTGGATCCAATAACTAAAAAGGATGAAATTGTTTCATATGATAAACAAAGTGATGAACTAAAAAGAAAACTAGCCAAAAATAATGAGGCTAAAATGATGATTTACAATGCTTTGCATAAAAAGGAATTTGAAAGAATTTTCATGTGTAATACGGCAAAAGATATTTGGAAAACTTTGTTAGTCACTCACCAAGGTAATAACCAAGTCAAAGAGAACAAGATAGATCTTCTAGTTCAATAATATGAGCAATTTTCCATTTCGGAAGATGAGTCAATAGATAATGCTTTTGCTAGATTTAATACTATTATCACTAGTCTTAAAGCTCTTGATGAAGGTTACTCTAGCAAGAATTATGTTAGGAAGTTTCTTAGGGCTCTACATCCTAAATGGAGAGCAAAGGTCACCGCCATAGAAGAGTCAAAGGACTTGGCGACATTGTCACTCGATGAACTTATAGGAAACTTGAAAGTTTACGAGATGATAATTAAGAAGGACTCCGATATAGTCAAAGGCAAAAGCGAGAGAGTTAAATCTCTAGCATTGAAAGCCAAGAAGGAGTCTAGTGATGAGGAATGTTCAAGTTCCGATAGTGAAGATGAAGAATATGCACTAGCCGTTAGAAACTTTAGAAAGTTCTTTAGAAGGAAAAGTAGATTTCCGAGACAACCTCGCGATGAAAAGAGGTCATTTCAAAAGAACCATGATGAAAGGAAAGGGACAAGTGATAGGAAATGCTATAGATGCGGAGATCCTAATCACCTCATAGGAGAATGCCCTAAACCACCAAAATCCAACAACCAAAGAGCTTTTATAGGAGGCTCTTGGAGTGATAGCGGTGAAGAAGAAGAGAAGAAGCTTAACGATGAAACATGCCTAATGGCTCAAGCTTCTAATGAGGTACATTCTGACTCTTCTTATTATAGTGATGATAATTCGTCAATAGATGATAGTAGATTGCATGACGAATACAACAAACTATGCGTAGTTAGTACTAAGATCTTAGGTAGAAACACAAAACTAAAATTAAAACTACAAGAACTAGAACTACAAGTTTTAGAATTAAAAGATCATGTCAAGAGACTTGAGAAAAACAAAGAAGTAGACTTAGGATGTGGGTCATGCATAAGCCTTCAAGTAGAAAATGAAAAGCTTAAAGAAAATGCTTTAAGAATCATTAAGTTTGATGAAGGAACCAAAACACTTAATGATATACTTGAAAACATTAGATATAGTGAACATGACCGTGCGGGTTTAGGATTTGACCCAAATCAGGCTTCTACAAGTGGTACTAAACAAGTAAAATTTGTAATGCCTGAAATGTCTAAGTCTGAAGGTGACGGCACCACTAAAGGTATAGACGGCACCACTAAATTTAGTGGTACCGTGGTACCGTTTGGTGCTGAAGACAAATCTGGGTCAATTCTGAAGAATAACTTGAGTCCTAAACCAAGTCACATAGTTGTAAATGGTGCTAAAATGAACCTCGGTCTAGAACTCCTCTACCGAGAGGTAACTTTAGAAGACAAAATCATCCAAGTAACTTTCCCGTAACTTGGAATGACCGTCCACCACAAAGTTACTTACCATGGGAAATGTGTCCTCCGTTCTCACATCCTAAACTAACGCAACAAATGCGTAGGATGTTTAACTCTAACAACTTTGGACCCATGAGATATTGGGGACCAGATGTTTGAACTTTTGTTTTGCTAGGAAAACATGATTGTAAATAAAATTTTGAAGTCTAACAAATGAAGTATGATTTGTGATCAAACAAATCTTGTCACGCAAAAGTCAAGTCGTGTCTCATTTGCTTAACATTCAACAAAGGTAGTCTAATCTTCTAGTTTTAAAGGCAACACCTCAGGCTCAGGTACGCTTCCTTAAAATATCCTTGGTTGGTAGAAATGCTAAGTATGTAGTAGTGTTAGAATCTAACATAGTAGGCACTATCATAAAAAACAAAGTTCACAATTCATCATGCCGAACTCAACTTGTCCAGAAATGTACGATGATCGCTTTAAGATCATGCATGACAAGTTTGAAACAAAAATGATGAGTGAATTAAGTTTCTTTCCTAGCCCGTATATAACACAACCTAAATAAGTATCCCCATAAACTTTAGTATACTATATATATATATATATATATATATATATATATATATATATATATATATATATATATATATATATATATATATATTATATTATATATATATATATAAGATACTTAGGTTATATTAATTCTAATTGACACCAACGCCCATATCTACAAATACGAATCTCACAAGAGACGATGAAGGTGAGTGAGTGGATATCACTAAGTTAGGGGCATGATAGGTAAATTAGTTCACCTAACGGCAAGTAGGTCCATTATCATGAATAGTGTTTGGATTTGTGCCCACTTGTAAGAAGTGACCCAAAACTTCTTACATTAAAGTGTTTGATGTATCTTCCGATACATTAAAGGTACTACAAACTTGAGATTATGATATCTCAAGGAGATTGGTAAAGCAATTGTTGTCTATACCAACTCTGATAATGCAAGAGTTAATGTGGATTGATACATATAGAGTAATGTTTGTACCTTCATAGGTTGTTAACAAACTTCTTGGTTCCCCAAGAAACAAACTACTCTTGTTGTCTCCACGACCGAAGCCGAATACGTAAGCGCCGGAAAGGCATGACAACAAACACTATGGATGAGACAAGCTCTAATTAGATTAGACGTCCATCTCAACAATGCTCCTGTGAAAAGTAACAGCCGAGATGCAAATAGACTTGACCGAGAACCCCGTAGTTTGCTCATGAACGAAGCTCATCGAAGTACGTCATCTCCTCCGTCGCGATAAGGTCAAAAGAGAAATATTTTCTTGGAAAAGTCTCACTTGAAAGACAACATCGTCAATACTATAACCAATACGTTCTCGTCACCCCTCTTATGACTATTTGAATATTTCTTCAAAAATATTAAGGTCATCTCTTATCTCTCGTCACATGACTTCTTAATATTTTCTTGGAAATATTAACGTCATTTCCCACGTCTCGTCTTATGACTTCTTAAGTCATTTCTCTCATCCCACTCATGACTATTTCGATATTTCACTGGAAATATCAAAGTCGTCCCTCACGTCCTATCGCGTGACTTGCTAAATATTTCATGGGAAATATTAAGTCACTTCTCTCATATCGTCTCATGACTATTAAGTCACTCTTCTCTTCCTTCTCATGACCACTCAAATATTTCACTGGAAATATTGAAGTCATTTCCTACGAATCGCTCATGACTTTTCAAGTCATCTCTTTTACTCGTCTCATGACCTTTCTAAATATTTCACGGGAAATAGTAAGTCATTCCTTACGTCTCGTATTCTGACTAATTAAATAATTCATGGGAAATATTATAGTCATCCACTTAATCATGACTCATGACTTCTACTTATTTCACGGGAAATATTAGAAGTCAATCCTCATCCAATGACAACTTAGTCAATTTCCTTGGAAACACTAAGGTCATTCCTTGTCATCTCGCCTAATCGTTTTCGTCAAAAAGTTTATTAGGTATAAACTTTTTTCTCGTGTCAAAAAGTCTTACTAAATAAGTAAGATTAATCAGTCAAGAGTCGAAACGGAATGAAAATGGGACTTACAGACCCACGGCTCCACTAAAGTGGCACGACACCACTAATGTTCAGTGGTACCGTGAGTCTGAGAGAAACCCGTTTTCTTCTTCTCTTTTCTGCATAACCATTTCAAACAAAAACACCCATTCCCTCTTGCTGTCATAAACCGAACCTAAACCCCCAAATTCAATTAAACTCTTGCAAATCAAGATTGAGGCATTGGAATCAACAAATCTTAATCAAAACAACATTAATTGTAAGTAAATCATCCTTAATTTCTTTTAATTTGAGTCTAGGGTTTGTTCTTGAGCATAAATCCAAATTGGGGATTTTCAATTTTTATTGAACTTTTGTACAATTAAGACTAGGATTAGACAATGCAGCATTTACATGATTCCCCAAACCTAGGATTTTTATAAATCCACTTTTGTTGCAAAACCTAGTCCGAATTTAATCACTCAAATCGGATTATGATTGGTTATTTGTAGTGGAATCATGTCTAGGATGATTAAAATTGGATTAGGAACGATTTACATTGAGGCTTTTCAAACTTAAGCTTTTTGGCGCCACATTGAGGCGTTTGCCAAACACCCCAATTCCATCATTTTTCGAAAAAGTACACGAGTCTAGGATCATGAAACCCTTTTCGTGCATTGTTGATGCAAATTAAAAACGTTTTTGCATGCATACATGAACTCTCAAATATGGATCGAATTACATAATTAATATGTATTGTTCGACATACTTTGATTGAGCAAAAGTGAAGTTATGAGTGTTTGGGTAATCTCATAAGTTTCATTTTAGAGTCGAGATTACTGCATCTCCACATTGCTTGCATTTAGGCACACACACACTAGAAACTGTGATCATGACCGCTGAGTACATTCCCAAACCATCACTTGAACCTGACACCCCACTTTCCCATATACAAAGTTTCCGTCATCTTGAGTCACGTCTCTTCCATGAAGGACGTATTGTCGAACCCTCCTTTTTAAATCACGATCATATCCAAATCATGTTTCAAGGAATCAGATTCGATTGCTTGCTCCGGATCAATGATCACATTTGTCCTCGTTTCGTCCTTGAGTTCTATAGACAAGTTAAACTCGTACATAACGAGGATCAAACTTTGTCCATCCAATTCGTGATACAAAATGAATGAAGGTGTGCGGAAAAGGAGAGATTAGATATTTATAACTTAAGTAGTATAACTAACTTAAGTACTATTATTTAGCTATTGTTATGATCTTATGTATGGTCATTTAATTATAACTAGCTTGAGTTATTGCTTAAAATTGGGTACTTTGACTAGTAAATCAATCCTTATGTTATTTCTATGAATTTTATTTAAATTCACACATTTTATTTTGCACTCCCCATGCATGCACTAGATATTAAAATTCCTTGATGCATGCTTAATAGTTGTCTAAAAGCATAGATGATCACATGATTATATTAGTTGCTAGTTGAGACTAGTGTTAGGAATTCCATGTGATTTTGCTTTAGTAGATTGAGACTTTGGGATTTGCTGCAGAACTATCCACCCAGAATTACCCATTTTAGGTAGCCTAGAACCTGCAGAACTGGAAAAAAGGGTCAACTGCAGGCCACGACTCCACTAAATAGGGGACGACTCCACTAAATTTAGTGGTGCCGTGGTACCTTTAGTAGTACCGTGGCCCTGGGAAGACGAAATTTACTGTTCTCTTCCACTTTCTGACTTCCTTTTCCTGGAATTCTGCAAACATAACCTGATTCCCATACACCCAAATCCCCAAATCCACCATCCAATCTATCCTTGCAGTCTTGATTTGGCTATTTAAGCTAACATCATACATTGCTCATCCTCATCACTTCAAATACAACATACAACTATCATGTCATCCATCATTGCCACCACTACCCACAAAACCAATAAGCCAAGGCTAAACATCAAACCAACAAATGAGATGATTCTCATTGATCTCACCTCAGATGATGATGATGATGTACAAACACCACTAACCTCAACCAAATCAACTTCTTCAATCTCTACACCCCTAGCTCCTTCAAAAGGCACCTCAACTAGGCCTACCACATCATCATCATCCTCCACCTTTAGGATTTCCACTTCCTTGTCATCACCAATTCCACCACAACCTTTAGCACTCGCTCTAACCCAATCACCATCAACCCCATTTGAGCTAGGAAGTAACACATCATCATCCTCACTATCACCATCACCACAACCACTAATCGGTCATCCCATTCTTTATCCCCTGCACTCACATACCTTAAGTTGTCCTTGTTGCCACTACAACCAACACCTCATCATGTGCCTTAGAGATGAGTTGAGTCTTCAATTCTCCTACCTTGAGCACTCCTCACACCACCACAAGGACCCATCATCTTTCCACCTCCTCAACCACACAATAGCCTAAACTAAACATGCTTATGTTTAGTTTTTCCAATAAATGCTAGGAAACCCTTTTGAATTCGAAGCAAATCTTGAAGTCTCATACTACTAGGGATGTTTATGTGACTTTTTGTTGTTTATTTTGCTTCCATGATGTAGTCATACATATGTATGACATTTCCTTTTATTTTATGAATGGGCATTCATGTGGTTGTTTTATTTTTTACTTTTAGCTACTTAGCTAATTTTATTCTTATGTTTGGATATTTGTCTTAAGTGCTACATGTTAAATATTGTAAATATGTTATCTAACCTTGTTTTGTAGCACGAATCATTGCTCGATTCCTTGGTGTTCTCCAAATGAGGGGGAGTACACATCAAGGGGGAGCCCTTGTCACCTTTTTGCTTCGACAAAAAGGGGGAGAAATGGGAGTAAACTCATTAAAAAACTTGTTAAAAACTAATTTTAACCTAAAATGAGTTTATGTTTTGTCATCATCAAAAAGGGGGAGATTGTTGATGCAAATAATGTTCTAAAAACGTTATTTATATCTTTCGATTACTTCACATTTTGAGGATGACAAAATGTGAAATCACGTTACGTTAAAATTAACGTAAACAAGTTTTTAATCGAAAGATCCCGTTTCTACGCAAATCACTCTAGAACAAATCTACAACTTGACTAGTGATTAAAGAAGTGAATTTGTGTTTTAAGACTTCACTATTTAATGTGACAAAACATTTTTTCAAAAATACACATGACAAATTATTTTTGAATAAATAAGAAATGTTTTAATGGAAAAATAAGTTTAAAAATCATAACAGCTATTTTTCCCCCCAAAATCAGCTCTAAACTTCCCCAAATAAGTTTTCACCAGAAAAGACAAAAATTGGAGTGTCTTTGTCTGGGACGGCTCCATGGTTCTACTAAATTTAGTGGAGCCGTGGCATGTTTAGTGGAGCCGTCCCCCTATAACGTTCAGATTTTCCTTGCCTATAAATACCAACCCAATTCACAGTTTTTAGGCATCCTTTCACACACAAAACTTTCTGAGTTCAATACTCTCTTCACACTTTCTTTCTTTGATCATTTAGATTAGTTTTTCTTTTGTTCAAGAGTGATCCTATCATCCAAACAAGTGATCCTCTTCATTCCTCTTCAATAGCAAGAGAAGAACACAAAGTATCCTTGAAGATGCAAAGTGTTGTGATTCCTCTTCAAGTGCAAGAGAAGAACTCAAGGTATTAAAGAAGATACAAGAGTTATAGTTGTTAGGTTTGTTGTAACATTTGTTGCAACCTTGATTGTATCATAGCATACATCAAGATTATTTTTCTTTTGTGAGAGTGTGAGTGAATATCATTGTGATCTTAAGAGATAGTGACTCTTGAAGCCATTGGGCTTGTGTGAGTGATCAAAGAATCTAGAGTAGTTAGATTAAGTTGAGTGAAGTGAGAGTTGATCACTGTGATCGTGTTGAGATCTTGGTGATCTCTTGAAGCCATTGGGCTTGAGTGATTGGTCACGTGGACCTTGGTAGATTGGTGCTAGCTAAGATTAGCACTCGACATTTAGCTTAGTGTCGGTAATAGGATAAGCGACGTATACGGTTTTCTCCGCTTGAAGGGAGGTTGTTGACATAGTGTTTGAAACTCTCGAGTGTGGTACTCGGGGAGTGGAGTAGGGCGAAGAAGAGCTTCATAGCCGAACCACTATAAATCCTTTGTCTCGGTTTGATCTTTCCAACTCTACTCTTTACTTTCATTATTTAAAATTAGTTAGTTTAGTGTGTAGTTCATATTGGTGTTAGCTGATTACACATAGAGTTCGAATCAAAGTTTCCAATAGCAAACTTTTAAAAGGAATTTTTTAAAACAACTTAAAACCGGTAAACTATTCAACCCCCCTTCTAGTTTCCCACATACCCCTATCCAATTATCTCTTCTACCCTTCTCTCTTTTAATAATTGGTTTCACTAAAACACTTCACAAATTTTTTTTACAAAATGGCTATTTATGTTGGTAGACCTTGAGAATGAATAATGTAAAGGTCTAAATGTGTGAAGTACAATTGGGGGGTTAGCAAGGTTGGGTATTTAAAAGACAAAAATCCCAAGAAAATGTTACAGAGGTTATGGCGCGTCGCTGGCACTCCGACACGCCAGTAGCGCGGCAGCCTCGGTAAATATTTTACCACTTGGGATTTTTGCCTATAAATACCCACCCTTGCCTCTTGTATTCCTCACCCTTGCCATTATTTCTTTCTCTCTTATTTCTCTTCTCTCAATCTTCTAATTCTATCTTGTGTTCTTAATCTTTCACATAACATCTTTGAAAGAACACATCTCCTTGCAAGGGAAGAAGCACAAGAACTTAATCCACTATTGTGATTGTATTGATGGTCTACTTCTCTATACCCTTTCTATTACAATCGAGTCTCTAGGTTAGGTTAGGGCTTGATTAAAAAATCAAACATTTATTAATTCGATTTAGTTGTAAGGGAAGTCTTGTGTCGAGGTGACCAAGCCTATATCATTGGAGATCTAGTTGGGGTTTGATACTTCCGGTGGGAAGTATTTATGGTCTTAGTGGTCTTCGTGGTTAATTCGAATCAAGAGTCCTTAAGGGTGGTTTCCGAGGGCTGAATACCGTTGGGGAGTAGCTCTTCTGAGTGAGCCGCTGATCTTAGTGCATATCGGTGGAGTGAAGTTGTAACGGTTTGTAGTCCACTGAAAGGATTATACTTAGTGAATAGTATAGTGTCATGGATTCGCAACTGGACATACAGATGCTATAAACCCCCCATCCCGAACCAATATATATCGTGGTGTCTCTTTACATACTTTATATACTTTGTTTGTGATTTTGATTGCGTTAGTGGTTGTTGTTGTATAAACCACTTGGTGCTCTTAGAGGCTTAAAGGTTTTAAACATCTAAAAAGCCGAAGAGACCGTATTCACCCCCCTCTACGGTTCTACAATTGGTATCAGAGCGGTATACTCAAGTTTTTGAGCATTAAAACCTTTCCGAGAAGTCATTTTAAGTCAAAAACTTCTTTTTCAAATATTTAAAATACCTAACAAAATTTTTGGAAAATTTGAGTATAGATCCATGGCTCAAGAGAACTATGTTGAGGGTGTTCTATGCAAAGACCACCTTTGCTAGAATCCAACGGGTTTTGCTTTTGAAAAACCCGGTTTGAGACCTATGTTAGGTCTAAAGATATTGACTTGTGGTAAATTGTAACACCCCAACCCGACAAGGGTCAATGTGCCACATTATGGTGTCAATCAGAACATACAAACGCAAGTGGAAGACTTATAAACATAATGGTTACAAAGGTGTTCTAATGATAGTAACGAAATACTAACTCTATACATAATGAGTTCCAAAACTGAAATACAAATCTAAGCTCAAATCTAACTAAAGGTAAATCCAAGTCTATTACAAAAGTAAATGGGTATCTATCATCAGGTGGTCCACTAAGAGCTCCTATGTACTCTTCACTCAATCCCAGCTTCCAACCTAAAACCTGCCGCAGGAAAAGAAATGCGGCTGAGCTTAAAAAGCCCAGTGAACAGATATAAACAAAACGAATAATCGAACATATATAAGTATAGGGAAAAGGAACATAAGCTCCTGTTGAACGAATATCATCTGCCAAACTAAATAAGAGACCAAGGATCAACTGAACAAAGTGTCATATACCATAAGAAGCAAATCATAGCGAAACATAAGGAGATCATAATGAAGTCAAGGGAATCAAACAGAGAATAATAATCATATAACAGAACAGAACAGAAATGCCCACGAGCTCAGAAAGCATGCCACATGCTTAGTCACATAATCACATCATATCATATCCATATATCAGTCAAATCATAAGTTGTATAAGGAGGGGAGACCTCTCAAGTACCAAATGGAGTAGCTAGCTCCCGGAAGTGAAATGGGGTGCATGGCATGCACCAACCAATCACTAATCATATCCAGAATAGAACAGAACAGAAACTAGGATGCATCCATACTCCCCCTGCAAAACAAATCATATATATACACCTACTCATGACAAGTATATACACATATCATAATGGCCAATGTGCACAAATATCATAACAGAACAGAAGGGGACGATGTGGATCAATCATACCTCCACAGAATGTGTCATGCCATTGGTGCCTCAATGACATGGCCATGGTACCTCCATGGCTAGGAATACAGATAGCTCGGGCAACAGAACAGAACAGAACATATCATATCTAATCAGAGCATATCAAAAGAACAGAATCTCATATCAATGAGATAATATACAAATATCATAACAGAATGGATTGCAAACAGAATCATATCAAATGATAATATCAACGGATCATATCAACGAATCATATCAATGAATCATATCAAACGGAATCATAGCAAAGCAAATGAATCAAAGTCAAGGATCGAGAAATCATGAGAACCAGAACCCTTAGTGAGAAAGGGTAGAATATCTTTACCTCAAACCGCAATGAAACCATATCAGAAAACACATGGATCGGAAGTTACTCCTTCTTCAGCGAATCTACACGAATTAATGATCGTCTTATTATTTAAGAACCATTTCATAAGTTATTTCTGATTCAGTACTTATTGTTGTTCAAATTGACATATTAGGGTTTCCTGCTATATATAGCAACTTTCCAAATTTAGTAACTTTCCATATTTAATAACTTTCCCCAATTAGTAACTTTCTGAATTAAGTGAGCTCCCCGAATTAAGTAACTTTCCATATTTAGCAAGTTTACATAATTAGTAAGTTAGGGTTACATTCATAATTAATCAAACTTAGGGTTAAGTTTATAGGTACTTTTAAATCATATATCACTTAATTATGATATATTAGTGAATCTGGATCACATCCTTATGATTTATCATGCTTGCCAATTAAGCTCCAAAAATTCTGAAATAATTATATGTGATTTCCATATTAGCTTATCATCTTCAAAAAATTTTATAGATTTTATTTCCAAGTACAATTAGTGTTTCAAAAATCATCTTTCCAGACCTACCTAGAAAATTAACTGCAGATACACATAGAAAGTTTTCCTTTGATTATCCCCTTGAGACACTTTAGAAAAATCCACAAAAATTTCAGGAAGTCGCACATAACCTAAATATCACACCTGCAAAAGGAGAGCTCTCAGTTCCTTGTGGGTTGAAAATAAAAAATCAAAAACCTCGACTGATGTTCAGACTCTGATTTTTCAGAATTGACACTTAATCGCATAAAATTTAAAAATATGACCAAAACAACTCCAAATCACTCCAACCCAATTGGAGAACTTATTTAAGACCTCAAACTAGGTTTACATGCAAAAATATAGAATAAAGAATTCATGAAACTCAAGCCATAATGCGCACAAATTCGTCTTATGAAGCTGTCCAGTTCAGAAACCCGTTTTAAGCCATCATTTAACATGTTTTACTTATACAAACGCACACGAGACCTTTATATTTCACAAGACATGTTTCATAGGTTTATTTAGTCCATAATACACATGTACAACAGCTCTTAAAGTCGACACACAATCATATGTACACACACAAATTAATGATCCCAACAGCCCACATAACATCACACACAACCAAGCCCTAATCCCAAGAATTAAATATGTATGCCCCTCATTAATGACTTAGGGTTTTATTTCCAGATTTGTAGGTCTTGTTAATGTGTTAATTAATGTTCATATTAGGGCTTGTAACAATAGATAGGTCGACATGAAAGTAACCAAGAATCGTCCCACATATTAACGAGGTACCTTAAAATTTCATGTAGCGTATAAGTTCATCATGTGATCATATTTTAACGAAACCATTTTTACAGCATGACATCATGATAATAAAGATTTAAGCATGGTCTAGATCTGGTTATATTCATATGTGTGTGTCGTATAACATGTGAGAAAACAAAAGGGATCATTGATACCTTGAGGCCAAAACAAAGATGGATTAAAAGAAGATCAAAACCACGAATTAACCAAGACTCCAAGAGTATGCTACGAATCACTACACACCAAGGCTGCTACCATCCTCTTCTTCTTGATCTTAGAGAGGAACAAACGAGATGGGACTACTTGTTTAGGGTTTCGGTTTGAGAGTAAAAGAGAAATCCGAATTGGTGTGTTTTGGAGATGAGGGAAAAAAAAAGAGGCGTGTGTTACCCTAAAACCTATGGAAATGCCGTGTATTGTGAGGGACAATAACAATACATGAAATCTTCTATTTTGTTAAATGATTAGGCCTTATCAAGAGTGTGGAACAAGTCAACATTTTAGTTCATATATTAGTAATAAAAAAAAAACGTGTAGGTGTGAAACAAAAGAAGGATGTGTCGTGTATAAAAATTAGGATAGGATTAGGAAGCATTTTAGTTAATTTACTTTAAGATAAATATTAATATTGTTTAGTTATTTTATAACATAAGGTTTAATATATCACTTATTGAATTAATTAACTTGGGTAATATTCAAATGGTCAAATAAAAATGTAATCCTGATTTTTGGGTTTTACAGAAATAATCCAAAATGGCAACTTTGTTTCATGGTACAAGATCCCGAAACAAAGTTGATGGTTGAAAAACCATACTTGGATTTAAATGATGATGAGAAGAAAAAGCTTGGCAAGAACGATGAAGCCAAGATGACAATCTACAATGCCTTACCTCGAAGGGAGTTCGAGAGGGTCTATACGTGCAAGACCGCAAAGGAGATTTGGCACACACTTATTATTACTCATCAAGGAAACTCACAAGTCAAGGATTGCAAGATCGACTTACTCATTCAACAATATGAGAAGTTTTCGATCTTGGATGAAGAAACCATTGATAATGGTTATGCATGGTTCAATGCTAATATTACAAGCTTGATGGCCCTTGATCCGAGCTATAGCAACAAGAACCATGTAAGATAGTTTCTTCGAGCTCTTCCGGTGAAATGGAGGCCAAAGGTAACAACAATTGAAGAAGCCAAAAACTTGGCGAAACTTCCTCTTGACGAGCTAATCCGCAACCTAAAGGTGTACGAGTTGATATTGGAAAACGACAAGGTGGTTTCCAAGGACAAAAAGGAAAAAGGTTAAATCATTAGCTCTTAAAGCTAAAATTACTAAGAATCAAACTAGTGATTGTATGAAAGCCAAGAAGAAAGTGGTGTAGATGAGGAAGAAAATGATGAAGAATTCAACCTTATGGCAAGAAACTTTAGGAAGTTTCTTAGAAAAGGTGGAAAGTTTAGGCGTGGTAACCGTGATCGTAGAAATAAGAATGGAAGAGGTAGCGGTTATAGAAACAAAGTTGGTGAAAGCTCAAGACACGAAGACGGGTGCTTTAATTGTGGTGACAAAGATCACTTCATAGGTGATTGCTCTAAGCCTAGAGAATACAAAGCTTTCGTTGGTGGAGCATGGAGCGATAGTGGAGATGGTGATCAACCGGACAAGGAAGCTACATGTCTTATGGCAATCGAATCTCACGAGGAGTGTCTCAAGGATAATTTACATACGAGCTTTCAATCTAGAGACATCACTAAGCTTAATTCATGCAATTCAAGAAAAGAAAATAAAAGTAGGCATGTCATTCTTGAAATCACCTCAAAGGGAAAGAACACAAAACTAGGTAATGTTTCTTACGATTCTAAAGTAAATCTTGCATCCATGGTAGATAATTCTAATCTTTGGCATAGGAGACTAGGACATGCTAATATGCGGTTAATTCAAAATATTGCATCCAAGGAACTAGTTAGGAAATTACCTAAAGAAAAATTTGATAATCATTATTGTGATGCATGTAAGGTAAGAAAGCAAGTCCATGCAAGCCACAATCTTATAAATATGATTTCAACGTCTAGAGTCTTAGAACTTTTACATCTGGAGTTGTTTGGACCATCCTCTATTCAAAGTTACGGAGGAAACTTCTACACTTTAGTGATAGTGGATGACTATTCAAGATATACTTGGACACTATTTTTAAAAGCTAAAAATGAAGCATTTAACAAATTTAAGGTGTTAAGCAAAAATTTGCAAAACCTACTTGGATGTTCAATTGTCTCAATTCGAACGGATCATGGTAGAGAATTTGATAATGAAATTTAGTTAGGAGCCTTTTGTGATAAACATGGAATCTCTCATAATTTCTCGGCTCCTCGCACTCCTCAATCCAATGGGGTAGTTGAAAGGAAGAACCAAACTTTACAAGAGATGAGTCGTACAATGTTAAATGAATAATCCATACCACAATAATTTTAGTGTCATGTTGTAGAAACCGTGTCATACATACTTAATCAAGTTTTGATTATAAAAACCATCAATAAAACTCCATATGAGATACTTAGAGGTACGAGACCATCCTTATAATACTTTAGAGTTTTCGGTTGTAAATGCATTATCTCTGACTCATTAGAAAACACTACTTTAGTTGATACAAGAACTTATAACTGAATTTTCTAGGATATTGTATGATGCGTGGTTTTGCGACCTTACAACAGGTTTTACCTCTCGAGGGATCTCAAGAGGCTTGCAATCCTCACCAGGCAGTGTACCTGACCGATGTAGTATAGTGTAGTGGCAAGTACCGGGGGATTGATCGTTCTCTAGGGGAATAGTGTCGTTAGGATTGAAAAACTATTCTAGTAGGTCTAAGGGTGAGGGAATTTTCTTTTTGTATTTTTTATATTTTTTTTATGAAAGCAAGTAAAATCTCAGGTTTGAAGGAGTGGGCGGAATTAGTTGCTAGTCAACTAACCCAAATAACTTCAAATGCAAATAAAATAAAATGACTGAAAATGAAAAGGATGTGGAACTTATATGGAGAGAAATGTGTTTACTTAGATTTCCTTATTCCCTAACTATCTTTTACCGGTTGATTAGTGTGTATTAATTGTGTGGATGACGGGTGTATTCCTTAATACCAATCGTGGGGTGGCGTACTTACTTCCCCAAATCTACAAGCTCCTACTTCACTCCTATGTCGAGCCGGCTAAGAAGCTCCTAACATGGGATCACTAGAATTCGCTCATGCATTAAATACAACCATAAAAACCTTAGTACGCATTGGTTCATGTTTCTTAAGACGTTCAAGCAAGTTACCGTATAGGAGGTTAGCCAGTTTTCTTAAGCCTAACATCGATAAACAATCATCCAATACAATTAATAACACACCAACAACCAATAATCAATAGTTAGGTTTCATTAGATCTAAGCAAACACAAGATAAATCTAGCCTAGCATGTTAAATAAAAGACAAGAACAAGATATAATCAAACAACACATAGGCATATTGAATGATTAATTGATTACTTATTTTCAATTGAACATGGGAGATCCAAGGGTATAAAACCCTTAAAAATGGATGAAAAATCGTCTTAGGGTTTCTCCTCACAAAGTTGCACACTAATGACTAAAAATTATGAAAATATATATAGGAAAACAGATCTGACAGCGTCACGTTATAGAGCGTGACGCCGTCACCTCGCCGCGGTTAGGGTTTCTTGATGACCTTCTTGACGCCGTCCCCTTTTAATCCTCTAAAATCCTCTCTGGCGGGTCTGGGGTTGACGGCGTTACACTAGGGCTTGACGCCGTCACAGGTACTTTTCCAGCAGATTTTTGAGACTTTGTCGTTTTCTTCACTTTTATGCTCCAAAAACGTCCAAAATGCTTCCTTTTCCAGATTTCTTCTCCAAAGTACCAAAAATGACAAAAGGAACGATTTAGGGCAATATTTGATCAAATAAATACGATTTAGGGCTTAAATGACCCCCAAAAAGCGGTACACTTTTCGCCTCATCAAATACCCTTACACTTGAGATTTGCTTGTCCTCAAGCAAATGCGCTTTTATTCTAATCAAAATACAAGTTAGGGGTCATTTAACGCTAATATAAAATTAATTACAACAAATAGTCGTTCCACTTTAATCATAATAAGCACGGAGATTACAAACTAGCACCTCATAAGTAGTGTTTAGATACTCACATCTCTCAGGTGTCATAAAAGTATATCTCATAAATGAAAATGAATAATATCTCTCACTACCTGTCATAGCAAATAGATTACCATAGGCTTGGGAAAGGATCAAAAACCTCCTCCACTAGGCGTAAGCACCTAAGATAAACTATCAAAGAGGGCTATTAAACGGGTTATAACGTTAGGTGTAGGGATATGATAAACACGGTTTTGTTGGATAAAGGATATTTTACTGGTGGCGAGTTAATGATCTTGATTAATTACATGTATAATATGGCGTTGCTAAGCCAAGACTAGACTCGACTTAAGCTAATGAAAAAAAAAATAACAAAAAGATAAAATAAACATAAAATGAAACGGGATGGTAGTCCGTATGTTTTTTTCACTTTTTTTTTTTTTTTTTTTTTTTTTTTTTTTTTTTTTTTTTTGCATACACTCTTGCCCTACCATCCAAGATAATACATCATAGGGAGGTTGTATCCCCCTTACACTTGAACTTCTACATAACTTTACAATTAACTATTCTAATGACTCGAATTAAGATAATCGAAACACTTGGAGTACTTTTTAAAATATTTAGCACATATGGGGGTTATAATGTTGTTCTTCCCCATTATTCCATTACACTAGTACTTTACCCATGAGTCCCAATCGTCCCAAAATAATATGTACAAGGATATGACTCGACTTAGCAACCATGTAATCAATTAGATAATTAACTTGGGGTTTAAACAAATGTTGTCACAATAATGCTAACTTGGGGTTTAAACAAATGTTGTCACAATAATGCACTAAAAATGAGTGCATACAAGGTAGGCTAAAGCGATTTGGGTGTACATTTAAGTGGGGTGTAAACAAATTCTTCCTTTAAGTAAAATGCTTAAAGTTAGAAACGAAAAGATAGGCTCTGAGGGGTGTACTAAGGGTATCGTGTACTAAAAATGAGTACAACGCAAAGGGTGTGGGAGAATTACTTGACCAATGTAGCCAATGTAATTATAACAAAAACACAGGTGTAAAACAATGGGTTAATCCTAATGCCTCTTATCATGTAGTAAATCTAACTACACGAATGTAGTCTCACTTGTGGCCTCGGAATGGTCCTAACGCAAGTTCTAGAATCTAAGTGCTACCGGTACACACATCATAGCATAAATGCTTTTCCTACCAATTCTAGGGGCGAACCTCACATATTTGGGGGTGGAAAATTTTTTAGTGGTACGGTTTTGTGCTAGTCATATAACTCCTATCCGTGAGACGCTCATTAAGACCAAAGTTTCACTCCTATATGTTGTAAATTTTTTTAAATTTGGCACTAAAATTGCCTTAACAGGTATTTATCTCAGTTTTGTCACACATCTACCATTAAACAAACAAAAAAATCAAGCGTAATAGTATTCTCTAAGGTATCGTACTTTACCCCCCCCCCCCTTACACTTAAGATGAACATTGTCCCCAATGTTCAAATAACAAGATGTAAAAGTAAATAAGGTAAAAGAATGAAATCAAATACTCCCCTGATTCGCTCGATGGATAAAGGGGTAACATGGTTAGATCTTCTTCCAAGGTAATGTTGAAGCTTCTAGATTAAAGCAGCGCCAAAAGCTTGATTCCACATACATCTCCTTGTCCAAAATAACCTGTTAAACCTGAGAAAACAAACACGAAAACCTGCATAACATCGGCGGGATAAATCTGTATAAGGATATAATGCTTGTGGAATGATTATTTTGCAGATTCCTGGAGTTTATAAGTTAGAGATTTAATAAAGCATTTTATGATTCCGGAAGAAAAACAAAACTTTCAAAAATTTCAGAAAATTAACACCTGACGCCGTCAGAAATGATCTGACAGAATTCTCATATTAAGTTTCCGGAAAATTTCTGGAAAAACCTATACCTTACTTCCTGGAAATCCTGCAAAATATCATTATGACTCGATACAAGCATTTGGCTCAAACAATTACTAATATGCATGTTAATTTATTATTGTTACGATTCATGTTCATTTGTTCTAATAAACCGATTTGGATTTCCCTTACACTTAACTTTTGCAAAATACCTTTATATGTAGTTAAGACGAAGTTAAAAACAAGATAAAGCATTTTCACAATTTTGTTTCGAACATGAATCAATAAAAATAAAAATTAAACATACGTACGGAAGCAAATAAAATCAAACAAACAAATAAATAAACACACAAAACAAATAAAGCTTGGGTTGCCTCCCAAGAAGCTCTTTTCTTTATTAACGAGTCTTGTAGCTAGACTCAAAGTCCTTTTAACCTATGTAAGTGAGATCGTCATCGAGGACATCTTTAGGGTTAAGCTTGGATTGAAGTTTTCTATTGGTCCGCATAGTACGATACATTTTTTCAAACCTCTCTCCATCCGGGTCATACAATGTCATCTTAATATGCCATGACCCATCTCCATCTTTGGGTGGTTTATCCCAATCCCACTTATGATCATTGTCTTCACATGTCCACCTATTCATCCCTAGGTTAATTGGCAAAACTCCTAGGAAATCAATCATCTTCCTAAAAACTAGAGGGTCTTCAAATGGATCCAATTCGGTGTCCCTAGCCAAGAGTTGTTCTACCGCATGTGTTCAGCTCACAAAGTCCTCTTCTAGATAAAATGGGCGTTGGGGTCCTATGAAGTCTCCATCTATCCATGGTCCATATCTAGATGGTCTCCTATTTAATTCTAACCAATGGGATGTTGGTTCCTCACTAGTATCATAGGCATGTTTCTTCACATCATAGACTGACCAAGTATCACCTTCTCCTACCACTATCTTAGATTCCTTACAATCAATCATAGCACTAGCGGTCGCCAAAAATCCTCTACCTATCAACAAGGGGCATGTAGGGTCGCTAACCATATCAAGGACGTGGAAATCGACTAAAATGGTTAGTTTTCCTATGTGTACTAACACGTCCTTGACTACTCCAATCGGGTAAGCAACACTTCCATCCGCTAAGCCTATTATTACCTCGGTTTCTTCAAGTTTCCCTAGTTTTAGAGAGGTGTAGAGAGGTAACGAAAGTAGGTTAAGGCTTGATCCAAGATCGGCAAATATGTCATAAGCCTCCGAATTACCGATCTTGCAAAGTAGAACAAATAATCCCGGATCATCTAACTTCTTAGGTAGTTTGTTTTGAACGAAGGCGGTCCCTTTGTCACCTAACTCGAGCTTCTTCTCATATTTTTCTAAGAGGGCATTATAATAGGGGGCTCGTGCTAATACATCAATAACCGGACGTTCAAGGTGGAGCTCCTTGAATTCTTCGTCAAGGTTTTGAGTGGGAGGTGTTTCAACTATGTTGTTGACCAATTTAGTGTTGGATATCATAACTCCTTGGTCATTTTGAACGACTTGGGTTTGTTTGAAACACGAGCTCATGGAATTGACCGAATAATATTGTGGACAAGAACTAGGAGACGAAACCGATGAAATGGCGTTGACGTTTAGTTTCGGGTTCTTGACTGTGTTGCTAGGGAGTGCTCCCATTTCTCGGTCATTGAGGGCTTTCAACAAAGTGTCAATCTTATTGGTCATCTCGCTTTGTTTTTGTTTGAAATTGGCTTCAAACTTTGCTAAACGAGCTTCTTGAGATGTCACGAAGTTGGACATAAACCCTTCAAAGTTATTGGTACTACCATAGTTGGAAGGATTGTTGTTGAAAGTACCGTTCGAGGATGAACCGCTTGATTGAAAACGATTAGGTGGGTTGGAAGAATTGGTTTGTTGTGCGTTTTGGTTTTGTTTCCACCTAAGGTTTGGGTGATTTTTCCATGAGGGGTTGTATGAATCACCGTAGGGGTTTGGCTCGGGTTTGAAAGTGTTCCACTTGTCTCCCGCTCCGTCGGTACGCGAGGATGCGTAGTCCGCAAAAGCTTGTTTGGGGAGTTTCACGCAATCACGAGTGTCGTGGGGACCACTACATAATTCACACGAAGAAGTGATTTTGCTCACTTGGCTTGAAGGTTTAGGAGCCTCGTAGGATTTCATAAGAAACTTGACTTGGTCTTCAAGTTCTATGATCCTACGGTCGGAAGTGCTTGAATTGTTCGAAGGCAAAGATATTGCCTTGACCGTTTTATTCAAATCACGGGGATCATTCCAAATTTTGTTGTCATAAAGATCAAGATCTTCTAGGAGAGCCCATGATTGTTCCGCACTTAGATCACGTAGCTTACCACCGGCCGATTGGTCAATGGTTTGCCTCGTGGAGAGATTGATGTGGTCATAGAAGATTTGGACTTGGAGCCAAAGTTCTATGCCATGGTGAGGGACTTTTTGGAGTAAGTCCTTGAATCGAGTCCATGCCTCGTAGAGGGTTTCGCCTTGACGTTGTTGGAACATCAAGATATCATTCCTTAGCTTGGTAGTTCTTCCTGGTAGGAAAAACTGAGCAAGGAAACGAGTGGTGAGATCATCCCAAGAGGTGATGGATCCTGCGGGTAGACGCTCTAGCCATTGACTAGCTTGGTCCCGCAGAGAGAATTGAAAGAGACGCAGTCGGGTCGTCTCTCGAGTGGCAACATCAAGGTCTATGGAATCAACGATTTTGAGAAAGTCCTTGAGATGTTGATTAGGATCTTCGGAACAAAGTCCATGGAATGCGCATCCGCTTTGCACCAACCGGATGGTGTCGGATCGCAAGGGAGTGACATTGGCCCCTTGAGTGAGCTCAATGGTGTTTCGATAGCCATGGTGGCTAGGACGAGAGTAGTCTCCTAAGGTACGGGCTCTAGGAGGTGGATGTTGTTGTGGTGGTGGGTTGTTGGGATCGAGGATATTACCACCTTTCATGATGTCGGATGGTAATGGTTACGAACAAAGAAACGAAGAAAAAAGATAGACTAAAGAAAAACTAGAAAAATAAAATAAAAATCTCACTTAGAAAGGAATCTAGTGAGTAGACCTAATAAAATAAAAATTCAACCTAAACAATAACTATTCCCCGGCAGCGGCGCCAAAAACTTGATGCGTGGTTTTGCGACCTTACAACAGGTTTTACCTCTCGAGGGATCTCAAGAGGCTTGCAATCCCCACCAGGCAGTGTACCTGACCGATGTAGTATAGTGTAGTGGCAAGTACCGGGGGATTGATCGTTCTCTAGGGGAATAGTGTCGTTAGGATTGAAAAACTATTCTAGTAGGTCTAAGGGTGAGGGAAGATTCTTTTTGTATTTTTTATATTTTTTTTATGAAAGCAAGTAAAATCTCGGGTTTGAAGGAGTGGGCGGAATTAGTTGCTAGTCAACTAACCCAAATAACTACAAATGCAAATAAAATAAAATGACTGAAAATGAAAAGGATGTGGAACTTATATGGAGAGAAATGTGTTTACTTAGATTTCCTTACTCCCTAACTATCTTTTACCGGTTGATTAGTGTGTATTAATTGCGTGGATGACGGGTGTATTCCTTAATACCAATCGTGGGGTGGCGTACGTACTTCCCCAACTCTACAAGCTCCTACTTCACTCCTATGTCGAGCCGGCTAAGAAGCTCCTAACATGGGATCACTAGAATTCGCTCATGCATTAAATACAACCATAAAAACCTTAGTACGCATTGGTTCATGTTTCTTAAGACGTTCAAGCAAGTTACCGTATAGGAGGTTAGCCAGTTTTCTTAAGCCTAACATCGATAAACAATTATCCAATACAATTAATAACACACCAACAACCAATAATCAATAGTTAGGTTTCATTAGATCTAAGCAAACACAAGATAAATCTAGCCTAGCATGTTAAATAAAAGACAAGAACAAGATATAATCAAACAACACATAGACATATTGAATGATTAATTGATTACTTATCTTCAATTGAACATGGGAGATCCAAGGGTATAAAACCCTTAAAAATGGATGAAAAATCGTCTTAGGGTTTCTCCTCACAAAGTTGCACACTAATGACTAAAAATTATGAAAATATATATAGGAAAACAGATCTGACGGCGTCACGTTATAGAGCGTGACGCCGTCACCTCGCCGCGGTTAGGGTTTCTTGATGGCCTTCTTGACGCCGTCCCCTTTTAATCCTCCAAAATCCTCTCTGGCGCGTCAGGGGTTGACGGCGTCACACTAGGGCTTGACGCCATCACAGGTACTTTTCCAGCAGATTTTTGAGACTTTGTCGTTTTCTTCACTTTTATGCTCCAAAAACGTCCAAAATGCTTCCTTTTCCAGATTTCTTCTCCAAAGTACCTAAAATGACAAAAGGAACGATTTAGGGCAATATTTGATCAAATAAATACGATTTAGGGCTTAAATGACCCCCTAAAAGCGGTACACTTTTCGCCTCATCATTGTAACACCCCCAAAATCTGGATTTGCGGAAGCATACATGTTTGGGTGCTACTAAATCGATAATCATAACACAAAGATATAGAGAACGGATTAAAAATCCGTTTTAAAATAGTTTACATTTCTAAAGTTAAATGTCGTACATCAAGTTCAATTCAATTAAAACAAAGCCCATTTAACATGACTGTCCCAAATCAGAGTTTAACGCATGAGCAAAAACATTTCTAGAAATTATGACCGATGCCATGCCCTGCCTTCAATGAATACAATCTCAATCACCTGAGAAAAACATGCTAAAAGTCAGCTAACGTTGGTGAGTTCATAGGTTTAATGTAAATAAGCACATACGGACCATAGCAAATAATTCAGCAAAACACACTCTAACTGTATGCTAACACTAAGCTCATCCAACCGAAACTAGACAAACAATATGCCAAACAACATAGCAAACAAGGGTGCCCGTGAGTGTTAATCCCCATACACTCGGCAAAATCCGACATGATACACATTCGTGTTGACCTGCCGGGCTAACCGAACGGGGGACTAACCCCCAATAGATCTATTTATATCATACGCGCTTTCCAGCAGGAATTGACGGTTGATGATAGTGGGCGCAATGGGATTCAAACACACTTAGGTTATCCGCATACTAGTGTGTATAAAAACAAAGTTCAATTTGGTCCTTGAAAACACTTTTGCGTGTTTCTCACTCCAAGGTTTATAAAACAATTCGTATAAAAATGGGGCTATAAACTCACCTTAATAATAGAAATCTGCTAGTCAACACTAACACAGAGCAACCGCTCCGACTCGCGACTTAGATCAGTATGGTAAGTCTTAGCGCAATATTTGTGTTTTAAACGTTTTAACTCATTTGAAAGGTTTACGTGTGTCAAGTGCTCGTGCATTTCTTGCTTGCGTTGTGGTAAGGTACATTTCGAAATAGTTTATCGTATAAGACTCTTTGGTGATGGTTCATGGTGAAAGTGTACGGTGAAAATACGTGAGATGGAAACTTCCGTGCTTAGTGCTTGTCGTCGCAAAATACGTAAGTAATTATATATATTATATATATATATATATATATATATATATATATATATATATATATATATATATATATATATATATATATATATATACACACACACACTAGACTTCATGGCCCGCCCGATGGGCGGGCATGACTTATAAGCCCTACCGGGCATATAAGCTCGCCCGCCCGATGGGCGGGCATGACTTGTAATTATAATTTGGATGGTTTTAGTTATTCTAAAATTATTTTTGAAGACATTTGTTTTATTGTATATTTTAAAATAATAATTATTTGAATGTGGTTTTATGTATACATTTTTAATTTTGATGTTATTTTTTTGTTTAAAAATATGTATTTCATAATCAATATTGTGTATCTTAATCATTACTACTCAAAGTCTATAGTGAACCTATACATACTAAAACTATATGCCTTGTATTGTTTCAAGTAAACAGCTACATCATGCATCCCATCCATGGATTTATAAATACCGTTCAAAAGTCTTTTTTTAAAGGTGATGCACGTATAAATGTTTAAAGCTCAAAACTGATAAAAGACTAAAAGCTACTACATTAGTACATCCGAGTAAATAAATCAAGTAACCCATAGATGCATTGTGAAACATAATCAGCGAATGTTAATGCTAAATGTATTCATACAGATGGTCAAAAATCAAAACTATACACAGAAGTTGTTTTATAAAATATAGATCGAAACATTGATGAGTTGACTTCTATCAATACTCACCACGAACTTCTGCACTCGAGGGAGTCGAGGGCATAAAGGATGTACTATTAACCATCAAGTCCCCTTCAGTTCTCCAATTCCATCCTTTCCATTCATCGTCATGCGATTCCATTTTTTTGTCACCTACAGTCCTATAAATACACATTTTTAAGTAAATGTATGCTCATACCAATGGCAAACAACTAACATTCAGTATAATCATTGTTTACGACATGGAAATACCAATGGCGGCATCTCGGCATTCTCT
This sequence comes from Artemisia tridentata subsp. tridentata, assembly GCA_021014915.2. Classification (NCBI taxonomy): domain Eukaryota; kingdom Viridiplantae; phylum Streptophyta; class Magnoliopsida; order Asterales; family Asteraceae; genus Artemisia; species Artemisia tridentata. Next base: position 282,341,454 of record CP139507.1, on the reverse strand, counting down.
CCGAGAGTCATTTTGTGAAGTCATTGAAACCTATGCAAGCTATCTCTATGAGTATTTTGGTCCTTTGTTGGGTCTGCTGTTGTGCGGGTGTGCAAATTCATCATGACACTTTATGCTTTATCATTCATCGACTATTCTTGATTATATCCAGAGCAACATGCGATTGCCATAATTGCGTTCTAAAATGATATAGAAAATAGCAACTCACGTACGATAACTTGATCAAAATATAACATTTAACACATATTTAAAAGATACTTACCACGCCAGCATGCAGTTGTCTAAAGTGCACTCATAGGACCCATTTTTTATATTAAAGACAGGGCTTTATCCTTGGGCGATGACTTAAAAGCCCTAACTGGTATCTACTTAATATAGATGAATTAAGGTTAATATTTTTAATTCATATTGGGATGACCGGTCTGACCTAGAAGATGTTTTAAGCTCCTAAAGACTTCAAATATAAACGTTTCCTTTTTTTAAGAACATTCAAACGACTTCAAAGTTGACTCAGAGAGATATCTACTTCAATATCAACACACTTGCCAGATTGGTTAGCATAACTATGAATATATTTCAATAACCAATGTATGAGTCTATCCTATGGTATTACCTAAATATCCATAAAGCCAGCTTAAAATAATATTTTATCTCTCTGATTTTTTTAATGGTCAATCTCTCAATGGTAACATTCCCCGTATGTCAGAAAATGAAAGGCAACAGAGCAGTGAGAAAAATCTGGAATGTAAAATGTGTTTAGCATAACTATGAATTTATATGCCAAATAGAAAAACTATACCTCAAGGTAGTGCTAAACGCCAGACCGACTCCAATAACATCGAACTGGGTGACCATAGCTCTATCAAATCCACGTAGAAGCTGATAATGGATATTGGCATAAATACCAAGAAATGCGCCATACCCAAGAGCATTATGACTCACTGTCGGGGTTGTCACAGATAATCTGTCCAACCAACAATATCAGAATAAGTCAGAGAACACAAAACTAAAGTAAGCAAACTTGGGCACAAATTAAATTTTTGGAAAACATATACTCGATCCATCACATGAAGTCGTCAAGTGTTCTTTTTGGGACAGTTTCTAGGATAAACTTTGGCACAAATTAAATTTTTGGAAAACATATAATCGATCCATCACATAAAGTCGTCATGTGTTCTTTTTGGGACAGTTGCTAGGATAGAATTTCCAGTTAACATCCTACAAGCGCTAGTTTTCCGTTCATTTTCTTCCTCTCCTCCATCCATTTTTGTTCTGAAATTCCTCACGACTCTTTTGAAGTCTCCATTCTTGTCTTTTCTGCTACCATGGCAGTTTGATTGGCTTTCCTTGCCTTGTTCTGCATATGAAGAAACCCAGAGTGAGCACTATTGTGCACATAAGTCATAACCAAGGGAAAAAGAATTAGATATATATTCTGCTTACCATCTCCAGCCTTAGCTCAAACAGTTTCTTTTGTTTCCCTGTAAGCTTAGAGACGTTCACTTCAGGTTCATACCCAACCGTATTGTTGTTATCATCACTTGGATGATCATCAAGGCCACTTTTTTCATTATCAGGAAGCTCGGTTTGAACTGATGCCACAACTGAAGCGGGTTGAACTGTTTTAATCGCAATATGTCAGGATATATTGAGAGAATGAATGAACACAGAAACAACATACTGAGATAATTTAAGAAAATGAGGAGAGAATTATTACAACAAGTTTTTTTCCCGATATTCCTTCAAAATATGCAACTTTAAGTGTAAATGCTTTGCTTACCCTCTCAGTGAGAATCCTAATTGCTTATACAACAACATATAATGCTTCTGATGACCACGTTGATTTTCAGTTCCAAAACTCATGAATGAAACTATAATATGTAGTATTTATTGTACATATTATAATATGTGTATGCCAAACTAAAAGTTCTGATTAGTCACCAAGCTCGCATAAGAAAGATTCAGTATTATACATTTAGGTATACAAGTCAAAATGCATGTCACAAAAGTAAATGATTAATTACCTGGATACCTAAAATATGAAAATTCTCACATCATTGAGACTAATCGATCAAAATAATGTACAAAATTTAGAAGAATGTTACCATGTCATGTTGTGGTATTCCTTTCGTAATACAAACAATCAAATCAAGTTCAGCCTCCAATGCCTCCATGATTGCCACTGCAGCAAAACGTGGAGGCACGTAAATTATTGACGCATTAGCCTTGGTTTCAGCTTTCACATCAGCAACACTGTTGAAAACAGAGAGCCCTAAATGCTCCGTTCCACCCTTCTTTGGTGTAACTATGCCAACCTTCAAAACAACATAATTTTTCATAACGTCAGTTAAACCTATCAATCTCCATACCTTCAAGATCCAGTATCCCTTCGCAAACTATGTTGACTGAAGAAACTCCAGGGTCGTGAGTGGGATCATGATGTTCTGAACAAACCAAAATAAGTCATTTATTGTTAGAGCGACAACATAATATATATCACGACTCTTTTGAAGCCTCCATTCTTTTCTTTTCTGTTACCATGGCAGTTTGATTGGCTTTCCTTGCCTTGTTCAGCATATGAAGAAATTCTTTAATACCATGTATTCAAATAAATAAGGTTACATTCAAAGTGAAACTAAAAAATCTTAGATTCTGTGTTGTATCAATCTTCATTCGCGGGTTTGAGGAGTATGTTTGTAGTCTAATTAGAGTCTTAAACTATTTTTTTTTACTTATGATTGTTGTGGTTGATGCAACAACTTTTTAACCGGTGTTTGGGTCTGTCGGCTACACATATGCAACTATAAGGGCTGTTTGGCTATGCCTCAAGCACCAGTTTAACTGGTGTTTGTGACTGCCTGCTGCAACAATATTTAAAGGGCCGTTTGAGTCAACCTGCAACGGGTTATGTAGTTTACTCCAACATATAATAAAAGCAACGATGGGAAAACACAGTCAAGGAGGATTCGGACTGGGTTGATCCTTTTTCTTCAGAAAACAAAGATTTATAAAATCAAATACATACATCTAAATTTAAAAATACACAATCAAAGCTGTAAACAATAACCCAAAACCAAACATTAATTAAGACAAATTCGTAGAATGATACTAAAATTGAAAACAAATTTACCTTTGGTTGATTTCGGTAGAGATTAAGCATAAATTTTTCAGCAAGCATTTAAGCTCCAAAAAACACCGTGGCCACCAGTTATTGAACTTGGAAGAGTACCTGTAACAAAAAGCGTCCTCATATTATGATTAGAAACAGAAGCAGAAGTTGTTGATTAAGGGTTTGGGGGGGGGGTAGGTTATGCAACTGTGTTTTTTCACTTAACATAATAAGAGTAAATACAGTTTTGGGTTTTGTATAGGATAAGAGATTGATAAGAAGCTCATAAATAATAAATAAAAAAAAAAGAAAATATTAATATATATATATATATATATATATATATATATATATATATATATATAATTATATATATATATATATATATATAATATATATATATATATATATACCTCATGATTCACAATGGAACACTGTGATTAAGTTAATTGCCATGTAGCCCACAAACAACTAAAAAATGTGTTCAAATAATACGACTAACCTGCAAAGAAAACGTCTAAGATCGATGCAAAAAGCGTGCAAAGAAACACACAGTAACAAAGTTTCATCATTAGGGTTTGGAGGGAAAAGAGTACCTTTTTTCTTTATGTGATCAGTTAAACAAAAACCCTAAAAAATGTTCTGCATAGGTTTTATAGTTATTGTGAAACTATATTTATGGAAAAGATATGTATCATAATACTTGGCAAACATTAATATTTACTTTTGCAGGATATAATTCACATTAATCTATTCCTTAAATATAGCTTAACAATATCAAAATTTAGCATGACTTAAATATTTTGTATTGTAAATCACAAAAAAATTGCTTGGTCTAGTGGTTGAAGCATTTGTATGTGGATTAAATGGCCAATGTTCGAATCTTGAAAAGGACAATTTTAATTAAAATTTTAATTTCAGATTAACATGGGAATTTTAATTAATTAAACGTAATTTCCATTAAATCAATATTGCTTAGGTGGCATGAAATTCAAAATTTTAATCAAATATTCCTTAGGTGGCATTATGACATGGCATTTCTGGGCATTACTGGGTAATCCTGCATTTGATGACGTCATGCGCATATTTGTTATATATATTATGTGTGTGTCTATATATATAATTATATATATATCGCATATATATATATATATATTATCGCATATTATAATAATTTATATATATTAAATAAGGTTTAATATTTAAACATTTAATTAATTAGGGCTTAATATTAATCAAATAGACATTGAAAAATTAATATGATAATGGTGATAGTGAGGTATTATTATATTATAAACGAGTCGTGGAAAACCCGTGCGTTGCACGAATTGTGTGTCGATGTTCAATCACAATGATTTGATTACTCAATGAAATCCATGGTTATAAAAGAGTATCAAATTCAGCCATTGTTGAAGTACAAAACATGATTATTTTTTTTGTAACATATTCATGAGTCCTAACATGTTTGATATTATTATTTTATTGTTGTTGGCCCATTTATAACAGTAAGTTAACATGGTTGAAAATAGATAGACACTAAATATTTTGGGTTCCAATTTATTTCATCGTGGCAATTGAATTGGCATCAAATGCTTATTACATTATTCATTTATGAGTAATACATGGTTTCCTCTTATATTAATTTGAAGAAAACATAACCATGCTACCTTTCTTCTTCATGATACGTTGATGACCTGAAACTATAAAATTTTCAAATACGTGTAGCATGATGGAACAACGTTATGGTAATTAATCACGTACAGATGTGTTATAATTAACATATCACGTACGACATATCATCAATAGTATTGTACTGCGGACACACTATTTCCATTTATCATGGATAAAATTTAATCATTTCGATGTATAAAAAGTTGTGTCTAAAACTTTATCAATAAGGGTTTACTTAATGTTAGTTAGTCATTCCGGTTTTTCGCAAAATAAAGCTCAAGTAATGCACCTTGTGGTGTTTCAAACATGTTGTATTTTATATGTACTTAATTGTTTACTTCCGATTTATTATGTATATGTAACATTTATATTTTATATTTTATTATTGTTTTTTACTTTTTAAAAATTGTTTTGTTTTATATATTATTTAAGATGGTAATTTATTTATACTCTTATGTTGACTTTGACCTTTTACTGCTAGTTTTCTCTCTCACACAAACACAATTCAGACAGCACAATTAGATCGCTTTAAGGCTGTTAGGGTTTTCAGTTACAATCGACATGAATGTAATTTATCAAATATCAATGAGATTGGGAAATATGTTAAAGGGTATGGATGTTCGGTGAATAAATTGAATATGGATTTGAAGGTTGATTGAATCATTCAGGTATTGCTGTTTGAATCATATGTTGATTTGGTGTTGTATCTGGAATAGGTTGTTTAGAATAATTATTTTTATGCATGTGTCTCGAAATGCGTTATCTCGCTTATAGTTGGTTGTTTGGTTATGTTTCAGCGTTTGAATGGATTATTTGCTTTGATTAGTCAGTATGTGTAGAAACATGTATTTTATTATACGTTTGAAAAGCAAAACTCATCAAAAGATTGAAATAAAATTATGGTGATAATTATTACATCGACTATCAACAATTGATGTATTATTGAAATTTAATATAAGCAGTGATAGATTACTATTAAAACATTATATATTTGCATTAAGTTAAGTTGTTGAAAGTTTTCTTGTAAACTATATTGCGTGTGCAGTGCTTGAGTTCCGGATCGGTGTCTTCAACCATTAGTATTTTTAGACCATCAGGACTTGTGACCCTGGAGACCGCAACATATAGTTGTCCATGGCTGAACACGGGATTTGGTAGATAGAGTCCAACATGCTTAAGCGATTGTCCTTGACTTTTGTTTATCGTCATTGCCTAACATGGTCTTACAGGGAATTGTCATCGTTTTAGCACGAATGGCCATTTTGACTGGGTAGATGTGAGTATGATCCTGTGTATTACAACGTCATCCCCTACATGTGATCCTGTAAGAATCCTAGTGTGAATGACGAACTGGCCTAAATCAGTGATGAGTAATCTGGTGCCATTGCATAATCCTTTACTTGGATTCACGTTTCGCAATAACATTATCGGCAGTTCCTTTTTTAAGTGCAGAGCATGTGGTGGTATCCCAGTAAAATTTAATGAATTTAAGAATTCAACCGGGTACAGGTCTTGCTGATCTAGAGTGTCGGTTGAAGCCTTGCATATCTCATCAGCGCTATTGTATGTAACAGATTGCCCGGCCAACTTTTCAAACATATATTCATTAATGATATCGGCATCATCATCCCGGGGAGTTAGGATTGCCCTTTCCTTTAGATATTCATTATCAGTTTGGCGTGTGGTAAAATTAGGATAAGTTTCTTTGACAATCTTTTCAACAGGAGAATCCCAGTTCTTGATTAAGAAATTATCGGGAATGTTGATCCAAGTTGGCTCATCCTCCCCTTCCTTTATTTTTGCTGGCAACTTCCCGTCACCAATGGCCAAAACCCATCTGTTAAAATGTTGCTTACGCGTATCAATATCCCCATTTTCATTGTATTCATTGACACGCATGCTGCGCGTAAGGGTGAATACCTTGCAGTATTTCCACAACTCAGACCGGTTTATGCATGCTTGAACAATGTCTTCTCTTTTTCCTTTTGGGATCACTGGAAGGACTTGTATAAAGTCACCTCCAAGCAACACTGTTATCCCTCCAAATATTTGATTTCTTTTATCCGGATCGTGGTACCCGAGTATATCTTTTAGTGTTTTGTCCAATGCCTCGAAAGCATATTTTTGAGTCATTGGAGCTTCATCCCAGATAATCAACTTTACTTGTTGCATGATTTCCGCCATATGTGTGTTTTGTTTAATGCTGCATTTGCTATTCTCGACCAATTCGAGTGGTATCACAAATCTACTATGCGCTGTCCTTCCCCCTGGTAACAGCAATGAAGCAATTCCTGCTCGTATTAAGAACATTTGTTATATATTACATATGTTGCTTTTTTACAAATCATGATATGTTTTGTTTAAACATTATGTTATACCTAAGGATGCGACGACAAGGACAATTATCCGTTCTGATCTTAATCTTGAAATAATAGTCTTGTATCGAAATGTCTTCCCAGTTCCTCCTGGTCCATAAACAAAGTAAAATTTTCCTCTTTGATTATGGACAGAGTCAATAACATCTTCATAGATAAAACGTTGTTCTGGGTTTAACAAAGAATGTAATTGCTCATGTTCTATTGCACTCTTCTTCATATCAAAATCCAGGGCCTCTCTAATCAGGCGGTTCTCCATGCTGTTGAGTACCCTTGGGCCAGGGCGTGGTAGATCTTTAAAGTCTGCCAAAGATCTTCCATGCCTATTTAGTATATCCTGGATTTCCAGAAGGCAATAGTTACGGAGTTGGTCATCTGTAAGGTGTAAGTTAGGATGTTTAAAAAGTTTTCTTTTTTTGTGCAAGATATCTTCCGATAAGGTTTCCCAGCAGGCCTCCCATAGATTTAAAGGTCTGCTGACATCACAGAACAATAAAATTGTGACAATGTGTCACAGAGTTGTGGGCCGAATGCCCAAACACCAGCTTCGTTTATAGCATGAGTCCATTCACTGTCGTCGTTTAGGAGACCATATTCAAAACAGGCTTCTTTGAATGTTGCACAAAGTTTGTCGTTTACAGTCATGAGCTGTAGAAAATATTCGGGACCATTCACAACATTTAAAATCATTCTAAGATAATATCGCTCTCCCGAAGATGGGTGTGCATAAACGATTCGTCCGATGCTTTTTTTTGTTTCCTTTTTTTCCCAACGTTTGTCTTTCTCATGCCATACGTAGTGCTTAGGTATTTCAGCATAAGTGAATTCTTTAGCTGCCGTATCGCGCTTGTTTAACTCAAACCAATCAGTTTACATGGTTACGTTGATCCCTTCCATTTGGAGTAATGCTGGCAAACTCTCTGAATCGCGTAGTGTTATTGCATGCTGATTAGGCAAGTGGTATGTAAGTTTCATGACTGATGGATATGAGTAATGGATATCAAAAGAAAACAAATGCCATACTGACTCACATAGAGCTTAGAATCGACAATTTAGGTAATTTTGTATTTCATCAACCTCCATAATCTTAACATTCGTGGCATCACCATCAATTCTAACATTTTCCTGTATAACAACTGTAGCTCTGTCCGGACCTTTATTTAAGTACTTAAATAAGTACTTAATAGCCTTTGATCTGTTGCACCATTCAACATTAATGTGCGCTTGCTATTTCAAAATAAGGTAACGATTGTGAGGTACTACATATCTGTTATCATATTTGAATTTACCCTTTTTAGCAGATGATTTATTATCCCTTCGACGATATATAGCATATCCATCTTCATCAATAATTATCTCACCCACAAATGATTTGGGGAAATGCTTCGAACATTTCCCCTCAACATTACATGGGGCGTGTTTAGCATCCTGTCCGCAAGGACCATGTAACATATACTCAGTAACCACTTTATACCCGTCTGGATCATCCGTTGGGAATGGTATTTCTGCTGAAATAATGTCAATTTCAGCGGGTGTTTTGCATTTGCAATCTTCTTCTAGCCACAGAAGGATATGAGCGTGCGGAAGGCCACGCTTTTGAAATTCTATAACATATACAACTGCAAATATATGAGAGATAAGGATCATATGATGTGAAATTATGTATAGAAGTGTAGAAAGACTGATATTATTGCATGAGATGTAATACATGCGCGAGATTTACCAAAAATATGATTCTTGGTAAGACCTTCTAACATTTCATTCAGTTTCATCTTGAACACTCGTGTTCCAATTTCTGGACGATCGTGACTTTTTTGACCTGGTATATGAATCAGCATTTCCTCAATCTCGGGCCCTTTTGGATTGGATGTGAAGGTGATGAAGAGATCGAGATTTCCATATGTGCGACATATAGCCATTGCATCTTGGTAATTTTGCATCATATATCTTGGCCCCCCTATAAAACTCTTTGGTAGAATGATTCGTTTCCCTAACCCTGCTGCACTCGTATCACCTCTTATTACAGCATCACATACGTTATGGTAAAGATCTACACATAGTGTATCTTGATTGTTTCTTGTCCATTTAAGCCTCTGTTCTTCAACAGCCGTGTATGCATCAACCAAATATTGTTGAAATAGTCGGCCACCTCTTAGTAAAGTAGTCCCTTGATTATTTCGCTGTTGTATTATGTAAGCATAATATTATTTCATTGTTACAACACCCCTTATGGTTTTTCGACTACCTGTGATGGTATTATAAGGTATCTTTTCATGGAAACCATCTTCTCCATATGGGAATAATAACGGATATTGGAGTGCCATGTATTGTGGATGTAATTCCGATATACGTTTTAGTCCTGTTGCCTTGTCGCTAACAATAATGTCTCTTGTCGGAACACCATCACCAAAATCATTAGTGATAAGGGCTGTAATCTCTGGCACGGTGGGATTATTGTATTGCCGAGAAGTTTGTCTGTCACTTAAGAGACGCAGCTCAAATTTGGCTGTATTATGTGATTGGCACCAATCTCTTGCCATCCGAAATGCCAAAGTAACAGCACTTGTCTGGTCGAACATTTGCATCAGGTTTCCCACTATGTTTTGATCTACTCCTTCACTATCCTCATTATCGATGAAGGCCGCCATCCGGTTTTTGACTTCATTTTCAGTGTGAAAAAAGTAAAGTTGTGCATACTTTGGCTGAATACCTGGTGTAGGAAGTAGTGAACCAATTCGATGATAGTTTTGGCCATTTATTCTAAACGTGTATAGTCCCCTTCCCGTGTTTATAGAATGGTCTATTCTGGCTCCAAAAGATGTGAAGCAAAACATGCTATTATAGACCCTAATTTGATCTCTGAATCTCGAAGTAGCATTATCCTTATAATCTAGCAAAGCGGTTAGTTGGCGAGGTGTTTGATTGAATTTTTGGATCAAGATCTTACCCTCTTGGCAACAAAGGGAGAATTTTAGGTTTGCAGTCCTGTTGGGCTTGTTATTTCTTTCCTCATACCACATTAGTGCACTGCAATTTCGACATTCATACGATGGAGGTCCTAGGTTATGGTAAACCACAGGCACACCTTGCAAAAAAAAATAAAAATAAATAAAGAACAAAAAAACAAAAGAAAAAAAAGAAAAGAAAAAACTGGGCCATTACACATGTTTGTTGTGATTAGTATTTCATATTAAATGGTTTATAAGAGTGTAATCATCTGCCGATGTACATGCCGCCCCTTTTGGATTTTTCTTAACTCTTCCCATGTTGGAGGGTTCTGTAATAAGGATTGTTGCCAAATAATAAGCATTTTAGTTATTCGGATGTTGTATACATATTTGTACATATCATACTGCAGAAGATCCATATTATAACTAACAGATACGCATGAGTATTTACCTTGTTTTGATGTAGCAACATTTTTCCGTTTTAACCCACAATAGCTTTGCACTGTTCCATCTTCACTAATGACTGTATTTGAATGAATACCCAAGAATTGCGAGGCATCATTGATAAAGTCTGAGTATCTACGTTGTTCTCATTTGAACCTGTAACATACTAATATGTATCATTTCAAGGATGTATTCAGTTGTGGCATATTTAGGTATTTACCTGCAGCTGATGTAATGATGTTATTCAGTTTTAAACCACAAAAGCTTTGAACCATCTCATTTTCACCAATGATTGTATTTGAATGAATTACAATTGATTTTTGAAGCATGTCTGAGAGAGATTGTGTGCCTGCACCTTTTACCATTTTAAACTATACCATATAAAGACATATGTTTTAAACAACGACAATAATTCAATTGTGTTGGAGGTTTGCCATCTCAAGTGTATCATTGTGATTTTTTTTGCCAGAAGTATTTACCTCCAGCTGATATAACGGTGTTTATCAATTGTAAACCGCAATAGCTTTGCATTGTCCCATCTTCGCCAATAGTTGTTTTTGAATTAATAACCATAATCTTGTTAAGCATGCCTGAGAATGATTGTGTACCTGCATTTGTTATCAGTTATCTAACATACAAACAAATATGTTATTGAGAATATCCATAATCGAACACATGAAAGGTATGTAATTTGAAATGTACCATTGTTCATTTTTATGTCATCAGCTGAACAACTCTTAATGTTTGACAGGTTGGAAAGTGATGAAGATATAAATTAAAGCTAAGAATCAGGTATTCTCTTTGTATTCTATTGATTAACTTATGCAATAAATGTAATTACCATTGAAAAGGCATGCATAATAACTTAGAAACTGAAAATAATAATACACAAATGCAAAATATACAATGTGTTAACAAACATATTATGTTCCATTTGATTATAGGCTGACATAATAACTTAGACATTGAAAATAATCAAACACAAATGGAACATATCTAATGCTCTAACAAACACATCATGTCCAATTTATATACCAATTGATCAGTTTCCCATCGTTTAAATGTGATACACTTCTATACCTTTTTTACTATGTATGACTTCAATTGACTTAGTTTTTTTACACTGATTATATCAATCCTGGGAGGATCTATACTACTAAACATTTATTTACATTGCTCGCAAATTTAGCATAATTACATTAAACGTAAATCATGAAATGGTATATTAAGCACATTAACGATCATATGTATTTTAGTATTTTAATATTATCATATATCAAGGACTGTTTTCATTGTATGGATGTATTGAGGGACAAAACACCCGGTTAACTAATGATTATTACATGTAAATTGTAATAATATTGGTTGTATTAATCACGTTTATGAGTTTGTGTTATGTTAGAAAACATTAAACATACATATTGTGTATATCCCAATCAACTTTGATGAAACCAAACATCATATAAAAAGATAAAATAACTATTCCATTCAAGTAGTAAAATATAATCTCACACAATGTCTAACTGATCCAATCAGGTATCAGAAACTAACATATTATTATCTCCACAAATGTATGTTTTTGGAAGCAATTGTTTGTTTGCATCTTGACTTCATTTTCTTTTTTTCTTCTTATCAACTTTCTTTATCACATAATCATCGTGGCTGTCAGGTTCACTAACTGGGACCACTTCCACATCAGCGTCATCCACTTTTTTCCTCTTATTGGATGCCTTAGTCCCATAATCATCTTGCCCCTCATGCTGCTTAACTGGTACCACTTCCGCATCAGAATCTCCTATGTCATATCTGGAAAATAATGTAAATATATTATACAATTGAGTTGTACGACAAAGGGATATAAGTATATTCATAGTTTATATTTGGCAAAGGTTATTGTAAGCAAACATTTTTTTCCTTCTATCCTCAGCAGGCTTGGAAGGGGTTGCAACAGATGGGTCTGGTAGCAATGTATTTAAAGATGAACTTGAAGTGTCAACTTGGATCACAACAGAACTGGAGCACGCACTATCCACAGCCAAATCAGTTGGATTCAACTTCCAACACGTGAAGCTCTCAAAGCTCCCGTACTCATAGTATGTGTGTGACTTGATTTCAAATACATGTGATGTGCCAATGATGTTGGATATGGGGGCCGACAATATTGCATGTTCATCTGAAGACTGTACAGGAAGGTTAGATAAAGACTGATGGGTGGAAAACTACATACATGATCTGTTTACCTCATCTTCCAATTGCATGAGTGATGATGCTGAGCACTTGACCAATTCAGTCGCTGGTTCATCAAAGAGCACAAAGACAGTTTGGGCGGTGTCATCGGTCACACCGAGCTCAAGCCTATACCTGTCAACCATATGTTGGACTGGTACATTAGTTTTCATATATTTTGCGTCATAAATAACAATGCATAGATTCAAACTATAACAGTACCTCATAACAGGATATGCAACCGATTTGTCACAGCTATCACACCAAAAGCCCCCTTCCTTTCGGGTTGCAGCTTTCTTGCATTTCTCCCCACCACATGCCGGGAAACTCCACCCTTTTTTAGTCCTAACATTATCGATATTCGCTTTTATGTGAAAGGTTTCTGTCTGTGATCAGAATAAAGATATTGCTCAACGTGACATTCGATGATAATAAAGAAATGGGATTATGCGCACAATATTCACCTCATTCTTTCGGTTGCGTGCCCACACCAGCAAGTTCTCAAGTGTCCCACCTTTAGGTTCAGAGTCCACAAACCGGGCACCCACATTTGTCTTTCCCACACCACTAACAGCCATACAATAGGCAATTAAACAATTATACACAGTTTTGTTTATGATATATGTATTCGAAACGCGGATGAATGCATACCTTGATTCTGACCGTAACTCCTTTATTGCAGGTATATCAATGCTATCCATAATAATAGTGGAAGAACTGCTGGATAGATACAGTTTATCTGTAATGGAGCACACAAAGTCAGATTCACATGTCAAAAGTGCTTTGCACAGGTGTGTTTTAATATTCACAAACCCTTACTGTTATAATATCTTGCGGTTGCAGCGGTTATCACAATAGGACACATGCCCACATGTTTGGTTTTCTTGTCAATAAGCACATCACCTAATCCCCCCCCCCCCCATAAGGTCACCCTTATTGATTGTCCCCTGTTGCATTTAAAATATAGTTATGATACATGTTTATTTACATCACAAATGAATAATTTTAACAATATATTATGATATGCATATCCTAACGGCTTTCTGAGGCAGTATTTGAACTTACAACAACCTATAAACTTAGTATGATAAGCGCAATATATGCTAACCTCTGGTTTACCAGGTAGAAGTCAAGATTTTTGGAGCCAGCTTTAGTGTGGTTCATCCTGCCAATATTGGTCGCGTACCCGGCTACATCTGGAAGGTAATGATTTGAATATCAATGCTTCACACCATTTACCGCGATAAATTAATAAATAGATAAAAAACAATATAAACTCACCAATAAGATATTTGTTTTCTGTAGGTTCTATATTATCGATATCAACCAACTGTAAAGGATACCTAATAAACCCGTCTGAAATCAGCAAAGACCTCCGTATGCTCGTTTCCCCATCAAATTCAAGCATAAAGGTATCATTTTTTCTAACACGATACTCTTCCTTATTAGCCATCACTACAAAATTCTTTATCGAATATATACCACCTTCCTTTAACCTGAGGAAATTGTGTGCCACAGTTGCCCTGGCAGTGCAATGGATGACATTGCCCTGGAACAATATCGTGAGAACAGCAGGTAAATTACGGGTATTAAGTTGAAACAAAGCACTTCATTAACATTAGTTAATCATATATTATAATATCTACAACCTATATAGACATTTTTCCAATGACATATAACTAAACAGATACAACCAATACAATTTGTATTCATTTTTAAATCATATATTTACATATATACCTTTGAATCAGATACAATGAAATCGGTGCTCAAGTAACGGCCAGTGGTAGCATTAACATCCCACATCATGCATATCATAACTAAAATCGTGCCAGTGGAATCCATTTGCAACTCATCGAGGAACACGTGGGACTTTCCGATTCCATTGTTTGCAGCCATTGCCCGGGATGACCTGCATGCACAAATTGTATTGCAAACCGTATGTATGGGTGATGAAACCTACCGTATGTATGGGTGGGGAAACCAATGGAGATGTATTTTATACATCATTTAAGTTCATATAATGAGGGTTTAATGTTATCATTCATGGTTCGTTTGCTTCATATTCTTTGAGGTATAAATTGAGGTGTAAATGCTTAGGTCATTTGGTATTCTGCCATAACCATTTACTATTTTGTGAATTAACATGCGAAAATACTAACTCGAATTGTATTATTTTTGATTAAATGTCAAGCTTAAACATGTTGCACCATACAACATGTTATGCACATTAACTTTTCAACATTAATGCTACAAAAAGTGAATCTTTATATATATATAAGATATTATATATATTTATAATACAATGATAATTATAAAAGTAATTTATAAGTATTTAATTTAGAAAAATTAAATAAATTGTATAAATATATAACATATATTTATAAGTCCAAGAAAGTCTAAAAATATTAATTTAGAATAATTAATATATTTAATAATAAAAATAATTCGTTTCGTCTTTTAGTCGGTTTTCATCCGAAAATATTCTAAGTGTCGAAATTTTAGAAAAATCGGGCATGACGCATTCGTTTATTCAAACTTTTCCATTTTTCCCAAGTGTTGCAATTTCCTCAAATAATCCTTTACGTTAACTCTATTTGCAAAACTAGTCCAAAATTTATATATTTATCGTTATACTTATATTTATTGTTACGTTTACTTCTAAGTTATAAGTTTCGATTCCAAATCAATGTTTAGTCAAAATATTTCTAAAAGTCAACAGAAAGTCAACATTCATAAAATTGGGCCGAAAATCCTTTTATTAGCCTAATTGGGTTCAAAGTGTCCAAACGAGTTTAAAATGGTTTTAATCGATATATAACGTTCTATTACACAATAATTATAGTGAGTCGAAAAATGTTCCAAAACTCATTTTTGTCTCTCGAAATATACATTGGGCCAAATAGGCCATAATGGGTCCAATAGTCCATTTTTAGTCTGAAAACTAATTAGCCCTTTTTATTTACGTTATATTTTACGTTAAGTATTAAATAAGCTAATAAGCACTTTAAATAAGCAATTCGGTCAACAAGTCAAACTAGGCCGAATATTGTTGGGCTCGGCCCATGTTGTGTCGAGACCAAGTTTAACACAAAACAAATAAGTCGAAACCAATAAGCTAGTGCTTATTTCAATAAGCTATCTAAAATAAACCAATAAGCATAAATTTCACCATTTCACCACTAGAGCCAAAACTTTATGTTTTTCAAAACCCCAATTTTTATTTCTCACAAAATTAGCCGATCTATACATATATACAAATAAGTGTATATTTCGTTTTAACTCGCGTAATCAACACTAAACACATTTGTATCATCAAACTAGTACCACAAGCAATAAGATTTACCACACAAGCAAGAAATAACCAAATTTGTATGCACACGTCATAAAAGTCGAGCAATAGAAAAATAAATATGTCAAACCCTAGCTTTTTCATCTTAACAAAACATAAACATTTAACATTTGGTAACACTTTTAAACATCGCAAGAACATGAAATGAACAAGATTGAAAAAGTTTCGAGGATTCGTACAAAAGTCTTGAAAAAGTCAAGAGGTAGAAAGCCAAGAGAGACCCTAAATTGCACCAAATTTACCCACAATACGTTCCGATTAATCCAATACACTTGATAGTACAACCCGATTAGCTCAAACTTCACTTGATTTTTGTAGATCTTGATTTTTATTGTTGGTCGTGTGGTGGAAGTGAAAGAGTTAGGAGAGTAAGTTATTGATGTAAAGATGTGTATGTGTTTAGCTTTGTGTGACTAATTAAGTAAGATACAAAAATATATATGTCATCATCCACTACTAAAATCAAGCTAAGATCAAAATTTTTGTGTTGTGGTGGCTTAGTGGCGGTAAACGACAGCCAAGAGGGGGAGGGAAGATATTTTTGCTCCTCGTTGGTGTATCGTGTGTCGGTTTAAGCTTAAATGTACCGTATAGTCCCGGTTAGACGTTTTTGGACAAGTACACGCAAAATAAAGTTTTTATCGACGTTTTCGTTAGAATAATAATAAAATATAATTATTTTCTCAGAAATTCATTTATTTGACTGCTACCATATATACTGTAGTGTCGGTACGCGTGTGGGGTTGCTTTTCAGTAAATACGATAAAGCTTCTCAGTTAAATACAAAACTTGTCAGTATCAATCAGAAATAGAATAATTTACGCTTACTGAAAAATATAGACTTTTTAGCAGTGACTGTAAGCTACAGTATGCGGGACAGCTCCCCAAAAATGTTAAGAAATGCTCAAAAACATGCAGTTACACATATAAATGCTCGGCTTAAAAATAATAAATAAATATTTATTATTAACTTAAAATGTGAAAATTACCATTTGTCACAGTCTCCCCAGCTAATGTGGAAATTCGTCCCGGATTTCAATTCGCGTTACTCGATGAATTCAAAAAGAGATGAGCATACTTTCGCTTGATTTCATCCTCTCGCTCCCAAGTTTACTCGGGACCTCTGCGAGAGTTCCAACGGACCTTCACAATTGGGATACGACTCTGCTTTAGTCGTTTAACTTTCCGGTCCATGATTTCAATCGGTTCCTCGATGAAGTTCAATTTGTCATCAAGCTGAATCTCATCCAAGGGAATGGCAACGTTATCGTCAGATAAACACTTTTTCAAGTTGCTGACATGAAAAATGTTATGCAAAGCGCTGAGTTCGGATGGCAACTCGAGTCGATAGGCTACCGGCCTGACTTTGGCAAGAATCTCGAAAGGTCCAATGTAATGAGGGTTTAACTTCCCACGTTTACCAAATCTTATCACGCCTTTCCATGGTGAGACCTTTAACATCACTCTATCACCCATTTGGAACTCAATGGGTTTTCGCCTCTTGTCAGCATAGCTCTTTTGACGGTCATGAGCCGCTTGCATTCAGCTCTTGATCTGCATAATTTTCTTGGTAGTCTCATGGACTAGGTATGGTCCGGTAAGTTGGCTTTCACCGAATTCAGCCCAACATATTGGCGATCTGCACTTACGACCATAAAGTGCTTCATATGGTGCAGCCTTGATGCTTGGTGTGGTAGCTGTTGTTGTAGGAAAACTCGGGTAAAGGCAAATGCCTATCCCAGCCGTTCCCGAAGTCAATCACAAAAGCTCTCAGCATGTCCTCTAACGTCTGAATGATCCTTTCACTCTGACCATCAGTCTGAGGGTGATAAGCTGTACTCATGTCGAGGTCTGTTCCCAATGCGCCCTGGAGCGACTTCTAGAAGTTAGATGTGAAACGACTGTCTCGATCAAAGATGATAGAAATAGGAACATGATGCGTGGTTTTGCGACCTTACAACAGGTTTTACCTCTCGAGGGATCTCAAGAGGCTTGCAATCCCCACCAGGCAGTGTACCTGACCGATGTAGTATAGTGTAGTGGTAAGTACGGGGGATTGATCGTTCTCTAGGGGAATAGTGTCGTTAGGATTGAAAAACTACTCTAATAGGTCTAAGGGTGAGGGAAGATTCTTTTTGTATTTTTATAATTTTTATAAAAGCAAGTAAAATCTCGGGTTTGAAGGAGTGGGCGGAATTAGTTGCTAGTCAACTAACCCAAATGACTACAAATGCAAATAAAATAAAATAACTGAAAATGAAAAGGTCGTGAAACTTATATGGAGAGAAATGTGTTTACTTAGATTTCCTTACTCCCTAACTATCTTTTACCGGTTGATTAGTGTGTATTAATTGCGTGGATGACGGGTGTATTCCTTAATACCAATCGTGGGGTGGCGTAAGTACTTCCCCAACTCTACAAGCTCCTACTTCACTCCTATGTCGAGCCGGCTAAGAAGCTCCTAACATGGGATCACTAGAATTCGCTCATGCATTAAATACAACCATAAAAACCTTAGTACGCATTGGTTCATGTTTCTTAAGACGTTCAAGCAAGTTACCGTATAGGAGGTTAGCCAGTTTTCTTAAGCCTAACATCAATCAACAATCATCCAATACAATTAATAACACACTAACAACCAATAATCAATAGTTAGGTTTCATTAGATCTAAGCAAACACGAGATAAATCTAGCCTAGCATGTTAATTAAAAGACAAGAACAAGATATAATCAAACAACACATAGACATATTGAATGATTAAATGATTACTTATCTTTAATTAATCATGGGAGATCCAAGGGTATAAAAACCCTTAAAAATGGCAGAAATTCGTCTTAGGGTTTCTCCTCACAAAGTTGCACACTAATGACAAAAAATTGCAAAACTATATATAGAACTTAGTAGCTGACGGCGTCACGTTATAGATCTTGACGCCGTCACCTCGCCGTGGCTAGGGTTCCCGGATGGTCTTCCTGACGCCGTCCCTCTTTAATCCTCCAAAATCATCCCTGGCTTATCAAGGCTTGACGACCTTCTTGACGCCGTCCCCCTTTAATCTTCCAAAATTTCTCTGGCTTATCAAGGGCTGACGGCGTCACAATAGAGCTTGACGCCGTCACATGTACTTTCCAGCATATTTTTGAGACTTTGTCGTTTTCTCCACTTTTATGCTCCAAAAACGTCCAAAATGCTTCCTTTTCCAGATTTTATCTCCAAAGTACCTAAAATGACAAAAGCAACGATTTAGGGCAATATTTGATCAAATAAATACGATTTAGGGCTTAAATGACCCCCTAAAAGCGGTACACTTTTCGCTTCATCAAATACCTTTACACTTGAGATTTGCTTGTCCTCAAGCAAATGCGCTTTTATTCTAATCAAAATACAAGTTAGGGGTCATTTAATGCTAATATAAAAGTAATTACAACAAATAGTCGTTCCACTTTAATCATAATAAGCACGGAGATTACAAACTAGCACCTCACAAGTAGTGTTTAGATACTCACATCTCTCAGGTGTCATAAAAGTGTATCTCATAAATGAAAACGGATAATATCTCTCACTACCTGTCATAGCAAATAGATTACCATAGGCTTGGGAAAGGATCAAAAACCTTCTCCACTAGGCGTAAGCACCTAAGATAAACTATCAAAGAGGGCTTTTACATGGGTTATAACGTTAGGTGTAGGGATATGATAAACACGGATTTGTTGGATAAGGGATATTTTACTGGTGGCGAGTTAAAGATCTTGATTAATTACATGTACAATATGGCGTTGCTAAGCCAAGACTAGACTCGACTTAAGCTAAAAACAAAATAACAAAAACATAAAATAAACATAAAATGAAACGGGATGGTAGTCCGTATGTTTTTTCTACTTTTCTTTTTCTCATTTTTTTGTATTTTTCTTGATTTTTTTTTTCATACACTCTTGCCCTACCATCCAAATTAATACATCATAGGGGCGTTGCATTCCCCTTACACTTGAACTTTTACATAACTTTACAATTAACTATTCTAATGACTCGAATTAAGAAAATCGAAACACTTGGAGTACTTTTAAAATATTTAGCACATATGGGGGTAATAATGTTGTTCTTCCCCATTACTCCATTACACTAGTACTTTACCCATGAGTCCCAATCGTCCCAAAACAATATGTACAAGGATATGACTCGACTTAGCAACCATGTAATCAATTAGATAATTAACTTGGGGTTTAAACAAATGTTGTCACAATAATGCACTAAAAATGAGTGCATACAAGGTAGGCTAAGGCGATTTGGGTGTACATTTAAGTGGGGTGTAACAAATTCTTCCTTTAAGTAAAATGCTTAAAGGTCGAAATGAAAAGATAGGCTCTGAGGGGTGTACTAGGGGTATCGTGTACTAAAAATGAGTACAACGCAAAGGTTGTGGGAGAATTACTTGACCAATGTAGCCAATGTAATTATAACAAAAACACAGGTGTAAAACAATGGGCTAATCCTAATGCCTCTTATCATGTAGTAAATCTAACTACACGAATGTAGTCTCACTTGTGGCCTCGGAATGGTCCTAACGCAAGTTCTAGAATCTAAGTGCTACCGGTACACACATCATAGCATAAATGCTTTTCCTACCAATTCTAGGGGCGAACCTCACATATTTGGGGTGGAAATTTTTTTTAGTGGTACGGTTTTTGTGCTAGTCATATAACTCCTATCCATGAGACGCTCATTAAGATCAAAGTTTCACTCCTATATGTTGTAAAAAATTTTAAATTTGGCACTAAAATTGCCCTAACAGGTATTTATCTCAGTTTTATTACACATCTACCATTAAACAAACAAAAATCAAGCGTAATAGCATTCTCTAAAGTATCGTACTTTACCCCTTACACTTAAGATGAACATTGTCCCCAATGTTCAAATAACAAGATGTAAAAGTAAATAAGGTAAAAGAATGAAATCAAATACTCCCCTGATTCGTTTGGTGGATAAAGAGGTAACATGGTTAGATCTTCTTCCAAGAGAAAGTAGAAGCTTCAAGACTAGAGCATCGCCAAAAGCTTGATTCCACAAACATCTCCTTGTCCAAAATAACCTATTAAACCTGAGAAAACAAACACGAAAACCTGCATAACATCGGCGGGATAAATTCTATATAAGGATATAATGCTTGTGGAATGATAATTTTGCAGATTCTTGGAGTTTATAAGTTAGAGATTTAATAAAAACTTTTTATGAAAGCAAAACTTTCAAAAATTTCAGAAAATTAAAACCTGACGCCGTCAGGTTGTAATGCCTGACGCCGTCAGAAATGATCTGACAGAATTCTCATGTTAAGTTTCCGGAAAATTTCTGGAAAAACCTATACCTTACTTCCTGGAATTCCTGCAAAATCTCATTATGACTCGATACAAGCATTTGACTCAAACAATTACTAATATGTATGTTAATTTAATATTGTTATGATTCATGTTCATTTGTTCTAATAAACCGATTTGGATTTCCCTTACACTTAACTTTTGCAAAATACCTTTATATGTAGTTAAGACGAAGTTAAAAACAAGATAAAGCATTTTCACAATTTAGTTTTGAACATGAATCAATAATAATAAAAATTACACATACATACGGAAGCAAATAAAATCAAACAAACAAACAAAACAAACAAACAAAGCAAATAAAGCTTGGTTTGCCTCCCAAGAAGCGCTTGTTTTTGTTCGAGTCACGAGCCTGACTCTACCCTTATTTAACGGAAATAGGGGAGGTTTTCCCTACACTTAGGGTTAAGTGTGGGTGATAGTAGCGATACACACCAGCTCGGTAGGAGTATGCCACGTGAGGAAAGATTGGTGGATGAATTATATGCTCAAAGGGGTGTGCTCCTTTCATCATAACCTTACCTAGTTCACTTTGGTCAATGGGTGAATTAAAGTTTTCTCCTAAAAAGGGATCATCTTCTATCAACTTCGAGAGATTCCTAGTTGGGAATCCATCTTGACCTAATAAACCCGGTTTAAACCCATAGTGTTTCTTGTGATTAATCATGAATGGGTGATGTAAGTATGAAAGGTTATGGTTTACTCCTATGTCAGCTTCCTCTCTACAAGGCTTAGAGTCTACTACCTTCAACATAAAACTACCCGGACTATATGGTTTGATGGGTGGGTCGGGACCTAATTCAATTCCTAAGTTCACATCTAAGGATGGAAGATTAGGTAATGGTTTTGGTTTAGGCTCCGGTTCATCAAAACTAGGAACTTCCATAGAACTAAAAGAAAGGTTATGACTACAAGTATTCAAACCTATATCCTCTAGTTGTGTTTGGTTCAAAGGTTCTACCTCCATCGGGATTCCTAGAGTCTCTTCTACTTCTTCCGGGTAAGTCACAGGCGGTGTGGGTGCCTCGAATGATGGTGGGTTTTGTGGAGTACTTGGTGGACTTGGATTTTCTACTTTATCCTCCATCTTATCTTGATTACCTATGTGCTTATTATGTGATTTGTTGAAGTCTATCCCCAACATGCACCTAGGTATCTCAAATCCTTTTCTATTCATCTCAAATTCTTGGTCCGATTCATAAGAATCATTCTCAATAACTTGATCACTATGTTCCATTTGCCTAAAGGATTCCTCATACTCATCATATGTCTTGGTGAAATCTAATCCAAGCATGCACCTAGGTAGTTCAACATTAACCATCTCACAATCTTGGTCGGGTTCATAAGAAACTATCCTAGGTGAAGGCTCATATGGTGCATAGGTTTCACTTAATGAGGTTTTTTGAGGGTTTGATGGGGCTCCTAAGGTGATTTCCTCAAAAGTTTTATGCACTTGGTCTCTTTTCTCATACGAATCCACCAATTCGTTCCACTTATGGGTCATGGTTAGGAAGCTTTTCTCAAAATTCATCCAAAGGGCCTGACTAAAAGGAATTGATCCAGATAATGCTCGTCTAATAGAAATCTCACATGCATAGAATTCATTAAACCCATCTAACCTTACCCCTAACTCCTTTTGGAAATCACAAAGATCACACAAAAATTCATAGGAATGATAGGAAACAAATCTATTGGTGAAATATAATTGTTCCTCTATTGTTAATGATCTAAATGGAATTTCATCCGCCATGATGACAAATGAAAATGGTTTTACAAACAAAGGGCACAAAGAAAAAGATAGACTAAAGAAATCTAATAAAAAGAAAATAAAAATCTCACTAGAAAGGAATCTAGTGAGTAGACCTAATAAAATAAAAATTCAACCTAAACAATAACTATTCCCCGGCAGCGGCGCCAAAAACTTGATGCGTGGTTTTGCGACCTTACAACAGGTTTTACCTCTCGAGGGATCTCAAGAGGCTTGCAATCCCCACCAGGCAGTGTACCTGACCGATGTAGTATAGTGAAGTGGCAAGCACCGGGGGATTGATCGTTCTCTAGGGGAATAGTTTCATTAGGATTAAAAAACTACTCTAATAGGTCTAAGGTTGAGGGAAGATTCTTTTTGTATTTTTATATTTTTTATAAAAGCAAGTAAAATCTCGGGTTTGAAGGAGTGGGCGGAATTAGTTGCTAGTCAACTAACCCAAATGACTACAAATGCAAATAAAATAAAATAACTGAAAATGAAAAGGTCGTGAAACTTATATGGAGAGAAATGTGTTTACTTAGATTTCCTTACTCCCTAACTATCTTTTACCGGTTGATTAGTGTGTATTAATTGCGTGGATGACGGGTGTATTCCTTAATACCAATCGTGGGGTGGCGTACGTACTTCCCCAACTCTACAAGCTCCTACTTCACTCATATGTCGAGCCGGCTAAGAAGCTCCTAACATGGGATCACTAGAATTCGCTCATGCATTAAATACAACCATAAAAACCTTAGTACGCATTGGTTCATGTTTCTTAAGACGTTCAAGCAAGTTACCGTATAGGAGGTTAGCCAGTTTTCTTAAGCCTAACATCGATAAACAATCATCCAATACAATTAATAACACACTAACAACCAATAATCAATAGTTAGGTTTCATTAGATCTAAGCAAACACGAGATAAATCTAGCCTAGCATGTTAATTAAAAGACAAGAACAAGATATAATCAAACAACACATAGACATATTGAATGATTAAATGATTACTTATCTTTAATTAATCATGGGAGATCCAAGGGTATAAAAACCCTTAAAAATGGCAGAAATTCGTCTTAGGGTTTCTCCTCACAAAGTTGCACACTAATGACAAAAAATTGCAAAACTATATATAGAACTTAGTAGCTGACTGCGTCACGTTATAGATCTTGACGCCGTCACCTCGCCGTGGCTAGGGTTCCCGGATGGTCTTCCTGACGCCGTCCCTCTTTAATCCTCCAAAATCATCCCTGGCTTATCAAGGCTTGACGACCTTCTTGACGCCGTCCCCCTTTAATCTTCCAAAATTTCTCTGGCTTATCAAGGGCTGACGGCGTCACAATAGAGCTTGACGCCGTCACATGTACTTTCCAGCATATTTTTGAGACTTTGTCGTTTTCTTCACTTTTATGCTCCAAAAACGTCCAAAATGCTTCCTTTTCCAGATTTTATCTCCAAAGTACCTAAAATGACAAAAGCAACGATTTAGGGCAATATTTGATCAAATAAATACGATTTAGGGCTTAAATGACCCCCTAAAAGCGGTACACTTTTCGCTTCATCAGTACACCATGCCTTGCGACAATTTCCTTCACTTACAGTCGTGCAAGTTTGTCCATGCTATCATTCTCCTTTATAGGTGAGCATATTTAGTGAGACGGTCCATGATTACCCAGATCGTTTCATAACCGCTTGATGTCTTAGGCAGTTTGGTGATGAAATCCATAGTGATGCGCTCCCACTTCCATTCTGGGATTTCAGGTTGTACAAGTAGACCGGATGGTCTATGGTGTTCAGCCTTGACTCTCGAACACGTTAAACATTTATTGACGTACTCGGCTATACCGGCCTTCATGTTTGGCCACCAATATAGCTTCTTCAAATCCAAGTACATCTTGCCGGATCCTGGAAGGATGGAGTATTTGAATTTGTGGGATTCGTGCATGATCAAATCAATAATTCCTCCGTATAGTGGGATCCAACTTATGTCCCCGTAACACAAAACTCCATCGGATCTCTTTACGAAGCCATTTTCACTCTCTGGCATTCCATAAATCTTCTCAAGTGGTTGGTTCTCTTCCTTGAGTGCCTCTACCTGGGCCTCAAGAATTTTTGCTGGAAGCGGTGAACTGATCGTCATTCCTAACGATCTGACTCTGTGAGGTTTGATCCGCTCTTTTCTGCTAAGGGCATCGGCAACTACATTCGCCTTAACGGATCTCACAATCGTAGTCACTGAGAAATTCTAACCATCGGCGCTGTCTCATGTTCAGCTCCTTCTGGTTCATGATGTGTCGTAGGCTTTTGTGGTCGGTATACACCACGCACTTTATGCCATAGAGATAGCTCCAGATTCTAAGTGCAAACACAACTGAGCCTAACTCTAGGTCATGGGTTGTGTAGTTCTTCTCATAGGTTTTCAGTTGTCGAGAAGCATATGTTATCACCTTCTCTCACTGCATTAACACGGCTCCTAAACCTTTGTGTGAAGCGTCGACATAAACAATAAAGTCTTCACTACCTTCAGTTAAGGCAAAAATAGGTGCACTACACAACTTTTCCTTAAGGTGTTGAAAATCTTCTTCCTCCTTATCTCCCTAGTCATATTTCACATTCTTCTGTGTCAGTTTAGTCAAAGGCTTTGTTATCTTGGAGAAACCTTCAATAAACCTTTGGTAATAACCGGCAAGTCCTAAGAATTGGCGTATTTCGATGGGTGTTGTGGGTGTCGCCCAATCCTTTATTGACTCAGTCTTTGTGGGATCCACGTGAATGCCTTGACTATTGATCACGTGGCCCAGAAACTGCACAGTTGATATCCAGAATTCACACTTCGAAAACTTGGCATATAACTCCTCCTTCTTCAATAATTCTAAGATTAGCTTGAGGTGCTCCTCGTGCTCTTTCTCATTCTTAGAATATATCAGGATGTCTTCAATGAACACGATCACGAATTTATCCAAGTACGGCTTACACACTCGATTCATGAGGTCCATGAATATGGCTGGTGCGTTGGTTAGGCCGAATGGCATAACTTGGAATTCATAATGGCCATATCGGGTTCTGAATACAGTCTTCGGGATATCCTCTTCCCGGACTCGGAGTTGATGATAACTTGATCTCGAGTCAATCTGGGAGTAAACTGATGAACCTTGTAGTTGATCGAATAGGTCGTCGATTCTCGAGAGTGGGTATCGCTTCTTGATGGTTAGCTTATTCAGCTCTCGAGAGTCGATACACATCCTGAAGGATACATCCTTCTTCTTAACAAACAGGACTAGAGCTCCCCAAGGCGAAGAACTCGGTATGATAAAACCTTTCCATGTAGTTCAGCCAACTGATCAGACAACTCTTGTAACTCCGTTGGTGCGAACCGGTAGGGTGCTCGTGCTACAGGTGCAGCTCCTGGCACCATATCGATTTAAAATTTGATCTGTCTGGCTGGCGGGAGTCCAGGTAGGTCTTCTGTAAAAAGTTTCGGGAAATCCCTCACAATTGGCACGTCTTCCAATCGTTTCTCTTCGGGCTCCTTCTCTTTCTTCTCTGTAACATGAGCTAGAAAGAGGTGGCATCCTTTCTCGATGCACTTCTGCACCTTCGTACATGAGATGATGCTCAATCTTGACGAGCGTGCACGATCGCTCCGATCTCCTTCTATTATCAGAAACTCATCCCCGTAGGGTACTCTGACGATCTTTTCATCACAAATGATGACGGTATGGTATTTCGATAGCCAATCCATCCCTATGATGACGTCAAAACTACCCAACTCTACTGGCATGAGATCGATGTTGAATGGGTGGTTTAATAAGTTTAGAGTGCAAACTCTTATATTGCTATCTACCCTTTCTAAATTCTCGTTAGCTAATTCTACGTCAAAGACGTTGTCTAAGGTGGCTGGAGCAATATCAATTAGGGAAATTAAAGTAGTCGACACAAAACTTCTATCTGCTCCCGTATTGAATAATATTGATGCATAGCAATTATTTAAAAGAAACGTACCTGTCACCAAGTTTGGGTCATCCTGGGCTTCCTTTCTGCCCACATCAGAAACTCTCCCAGGGGCTCCTCCTCCATTGCCCTGGTTTCCATTGTTAACTGCTGCTCCCTGGTTACCTGACCACCACCGTTTCCCTGATTCCTGGGTTTATTGCACTCATTACGATAATGACCCTTCTTACCACATCTATAGCAGGTGACTTCCACCCTACGGTTGTTGGGTGGTGCTGCTTAAGCGGTGGCTAGGGGACTGGACCTGCAATTCTTGGCCAAATGTCCCACTCTCTGCCAGTTGTGACACTTAACCGTGTACTGGCCTTTGTGGTGTAGCTTACAGCGGTTGCAAAGAGATGCATTCCTATCATAACCTTTTCTCTCATTTGATCTTGCTGTGTAAGCCTTTGCCACTTCCAGCCTTTTGTTTTGAGAGTTACTATTGTTACCTTGTGAGTGGTCTTCCCACTTCCAATTGTTGTCAGTACTCTTTTTTGGGACATCCTCCAATTCCTGGTCCATCAACTTGTTGGCTATTTCCATGGTCTCATGGAGATCTGCAACCCTGGAGGTAGTCACATCTCCTCTTATGGGCTTTGGCAAACCTCCGACGTACCTCTCAAGCAATCGCGTTTCTGTCTGAACCATTTCAGGACATAGCAAAGCCAGTTCCCAGAATCTCTGGTTGTAAGCGGCCATGTTGTTATTCTGCACCTTCAAGTTCCAAAATTCTATCTCCAACTTCTTGACCTCATTTCGTGGGCAATACTTCATAAGCACTAACTCCTTGAAGTCATCCCACGACATAGCATAAGCAACATCTATGTTGGCTGATTTCATGTAGTTGTTCCACCAGGTCAAAGCAGCATCCATGAAAGAGAAAGATACATATTGGACCCTGTCGTCATCGTTACAACCACTGATGCGAAACACGATTTCCAGCTTTTCAATCCACCTAGTCAGGCCACCGGCTCCCTCTGTTCCTCCGGAACCTCCAACCATAATTTTTCGGAATTCAGAGTAAGTGCAGCTACGGCTGTTGGTCACTGTCCTTGACGTTCCGGTGTTGGTGGTTGAGTTGTTTGCGGCTGCGAGTGCGGCGGCCACACGATCATTGACAAGCTGATCTATTGGTTCACCACAGGTGGGTTTGCCGCGACCCTGGTTGGGGCGGCGTTCTCAGCATTTCTGTCTTGTGCGGCTCTTATCGGGGTGGCATTTTCAGTAGTCCTGCCTCGCACCACTCTTGCTGGGGCAAGTGTGTTAGCAGTTCGTCCTCGTGTGACTCTGGTTGACTTTCGCTTGGGTGCCATTTATCTGCATCACAAGAAGATAACGATAAATGAGATCTCGATTATAAATGAAAGTGTCACATGGGTATATGAATATCATAGACATAATGCAAGAATAAAGTCAACCACAGAGGAAACGAACAATCGAAATAGATAAACCAAGCTTGTTATATATATATATATATATATATATACATACTAGCCTATAAACCCGTGATAAATCACGGGTGGCTTATAGAAAGTTTGAAAATGAAGGTTCAAATACTTAAAGTAACAAATATTAATTCTCAAACAATAATCGAAAATTTTCACAACTCAAGGCGAAAAGAAACTTACATATATAAAATCATAACATGAAACAAAAAATTTCATTAGATGATAGAAAGCAACAGTTGTGGGAAACTATCTTCGTTAATCTTCAATAGAAACCACTTGTTGGAAGAACTAAGTTTCAACCGCGAGATGATAGTGGTGTTACACACATCGATTCTTGTTATTTTTCGTGCCTCTTGTATGGGAATTATTTGGAACTCTTGTATCCTTGATTCATAAACATGGGACGGTTTAATTGTGTTAGTAGCATTCATATATCATTGTACAAACAACATATAAACAATCATAGGATTCTAGCATATAAAGAACTTCAGAATGCCTGCATATTTTGTAGTCCTTTGTAGTCTTTGGTCCTGTGAGATCATATTCCGCCCCTCTTCCCTTTTCTCCATTATGCTAGCTCTTGCAATTCTCTGGCTCATATGTTTCTTGATAGAACAACCAACAAATTAAACAAAAGTTAATATTATCCAAACAGTTGATTTGTCTTATTTTTAGACCATCATTAGTTTATCTAGAAACTAAACATACTAATGATATAAGATCTCGCAAACCTGTATCACTACTCCATTGGACATGAGGATTGCAACAATAATATGATATCACTCAGAGTCAAAAACTACATTCATATAAGTTATTAATATAAGAGCAGCTGTGACTCAATCGCGGCCACCACCTACCAGCGTGACAAGTTGTTGACACTCGTACATTAGCAATATTATAGATGTGTCCAATTAGTTATTTGATAGAAATGACAATTATCTAACAATTACCCAACGGGTCTAGGGGGTCTAGGGTGTCTAGCAGGTCAATTTACTCTATACTATTGTCATTTTTAAAAATATTTTACTCAAAATAGAAAAATAAAAACATTTTGAGAATAGGCGAGTCAACCCGACCAAAACCCGAAAACCCTTTCCTTTTCTAATTGGATAAAAACATTTCTTTAACTAACTTATCTAAAGTAAAACTGTCACAGATGTTGGGATTTTTTTTTGACATGGTATCATTCATAATCATTACTAAAATCTCATAGCAAAACAGTAAGTAGCATCTGGTTCATTAAGCACTGAATTTATCCACGAGCGAAAAAGTTTAACGATCATCGTTTTTGTCAAGCATTTGTATTTCTGCTACGATCATTATAATAAAGATCAAACATTTGTTAAATTTAGCTTCAAAGCAACAATCTTTCTTTTAACACATGTTAATGCCAAATACCTATATGATTCATGAGAGCAGTAAGTTTTGTGTTCACAGTACATAACCAAACTAAATATACTAATTAGACACAAAACTGGAGTGCCTACTTTATTTTCAGAAAAATAAAATGACATTTCTAGCACCAGGGCATCCGTTGCTTCATTTTCAATCCCGTCACCCGTGAGATCATGGATTCCAAATCAATAATACTTTAACACTTATTTAAAAAAATGCAGTTATCGAAGATTGCATTAAAAGTGAGTTGGACACCCCATATTTATACACAATATGCAATAAAAGTGAGTTGGTTAAGTGCAGGTCAGAAAGATATCAGCTCATGTTTCACCCAGTTGTAGATGTTAAATTACAATATCAACACGCTTTTCTTTTGTCATACATGGCATAGATGTATCCTTTCGATATAATATCATTTCTTATTAATAGAAATAAAGGCATTGATATTGGCAATTTTTGGCACTTACCATTCTGCAAGGCATGAACCTTCCGTAACAGCTCACACTTCACTTAACTCTAGCCCAAGGTTAGCACATGGTAAAAACCGTCAGACAGGCACCTACGTTCATCTTGACTGCCTCTAACGGAATGACGACCAAGCTCCATATTTTCACCATGTAGTAACTCGTGAGGGCTGTAAAAATTTGAGCATAAGAAGACATAATCGCAGGTATATGTTCCAAAGCATTGCAGTTATCCTACATGGCATCATCTTCTAATTAGAAAACATGGACTTAAGTTGTATCCTATTCTCAAAATAATCACTACCAGCACAACACTAATAATCAAATATTGAGTTCAATATAGAACACATCTAGCATAACTCTCCAATGATCTTCAAAATCATCTTTGCAGCATGGTCAAGACAGGACTTCTTAGTGGGCAGAGAGGATTTAATTCTTAGGGTACATCAATTATTTTTAGATGAGCACACATATTTGTAACACATACCTGAGGTTTCTTCTATAGCACATGGTCGAAACCGTCAGACGACCACCTACGTTCATCTTGATTGCCTCTAACAGAATGACGACCAAGCTTCATATTTCCTCCATGTATTAACTCGTGAAGGCTGTAAAAATTATAGCATAAGAAGACATAATCATACAATGCAACTAAAGAATTAACTATTGCAAATTGTGTGATACAATCTAAAAGGAAACAAAGAGTCCTGCAACATATTATCAATAAAATTGTCACAAATCAATTGGCGAATAAGCTTGTGAACCTGCACGTGTGCATCTACTGTTCTCGTGTGATGCTACTGTCTATTTACATTTAATAGAGGAGTAGAGGACATGTATAAAAAAGCAAAGCAAAAACACTAATAAGTGAGTATTGGAATGCATTTTCTGAACCACAATAGAAATAAGTATTTCGAAGACCTGGTGGGGTTGCAGTTGCATATCTACTGATTCCATGTGAAACGCAAGCGTGTACTGCTACCTGTCCCCTGACACCTAAAATGGTAACAACTGCCAGTGAAACAACCCAATTCTAAACACAATTATATTTATACCCACCAGCTTAACAAATATGAATTAGTTACAGAACATAAACTTGCACGCGTGTAACAAGAATAACAATTTTAAAACCTTTAAATAAATGAAAGGCATGACCTGGACTAACACGACAAGTAGGCGTGGTGTTCAAATTCCTAGCTACTGAAACGCATTTTGATACATCCTTAGTCATAGGATTAGTTTGAATAATGTTGCCGAGTGTCACCAGCTCATCGCTGCTGTTACCACATGAATTTCTAGGCACAGAGACAGGTGTGCATATAGGAAAACCGCTGTGGCTGTTATAACTCTGTAAGTCCGAGCAATCCTTGTCTGCATCACAGCAATTAAAGTTAGGTGACACATATTAACAGATACATGTGTGCTTGATAAAAAAATTCGAATCATAATGGAAACAAACACGTACGGATAATGTCATGAGTATGAACTGCAGTAGTACCAACCACAGGAACCTTTGATGTAGAGTCTCCTTGACCATTTGGCATAGCCGTAGACAGGTTAGAACCGTCAGTGAGATCAGTGTAACTGGTGTTCCCACCAATACCTTTCTGATTGGAAGGAGAACTTTAGCAGCTCTTGTCCGAGCCCTCGACCACCGAGGCATTGCAGTTTCGTGTTTTTCATCGATGGAAAAAGACACCGAACTACGATCCAAGGCTGCAAAATCCAAAGCCTTCTACCTATTAGACATTCACCCAGTTTAGAACATCAATCTAATAAATGAGACAAACTTTGAATTTTAGAAAAAAAAAGTCAAACATGCTAAAATTGTTTGTTCCAGGCCCAAATCACACAAAGTAAACGTATGCGAAGCAATATGACTATACAGATTATTATCCTTTGGACCTGATGATTCCCTACTTAAGCTCACATTATTTCTCGATTTCAGTCTATCCACTCCTGCAAATGGCAAATGACACTTGTAGAAAAGTTCTAATGGCAAAAACTCTTAGAATCCTGTTAATTTAACCAAGATGCAAGTAGAAGACTAACTTGTAGAAAAGTTCTAAAGTTCAAATGAAAGTGATAATCAGTTTTGCAATTAATCCTATACAAATCGAATAATTCAAACAAAAGATCTACATCAAGCATACATGATTTGCCATTTGTGACATCAAATGCATATATATAATTCTAGCCAATAATGTTAAAAATATCATTTTTGAACTAACACTATCATTTTTGAATTAGCACCAACACTTTAGTTCTTTGCAGCTACATGAGTGTAATGCTTGATTCTAATAATCATAAAAGTTTCCAAGCACTAAAACAGGAACAACAAAATAACTTCCAACCACCTTTTTACATTCTATTTGATTAAAACTAACTAATACATAAGCGGCGGTTCAACACACAAATCTAAAAGTTGAAAAAACACCTGGTTTCATTTGGATTAGGAATGGGGTGAAGGAGGTTGCGAGAAACCACTCATATGTGAGAGGGAAGCAATGCAATCCCAAATATACAAAAACCAAATTAAAAGTAAACCAATCTTGTATAAGAATAAGTAAACATTATAACGAACACCTAATGGACAAAACCTAACAATTGTTTGTATTTAAAAATTGTATCAAAAGCATATTAAAATTACATACTACGACATCATTCCTACTTCGAGAAAAAACCCCATGTATATTTTCATTAGCTATCTTTACGAAGAACCAAATAGTTGTTTTAGCTAATACTTAACTAAACAAATCACATATATGACCATTAACAGTGTTGCGCTATATCTTACTTTATCTAGTGTGATCATAACATTTTACTTGTAAATTAGCATTCATTTATCTTTGGCCCTTATAATTGAAGTTACGTATCTACCTTACCTCACTTGCACAACCACAACTAATACACATTTTTTTCAATAGCAAAGAACAATAGAGAATAACACTATAGATTTTTATGATGAATGCATAACTGTGAAAACAAAGAACCAAAATTTTGAGAGTTACCCCATTTGAATGACAACCATCTCATTTGGGCATTACATCAAACACTTGTCAGGCATCTTTAAGATCACATAACCTGTAAGATGCCAACACATGCAAAAGCTGAACATCAGAATTATACCCCCAATTAACCAAGTTTCATCGATTCTTGTACAACATTTAAACATGAACCATGATTATTAGAAGAGTAGTTTTTTACTAATATGAAAGAGACAAATAATTAATAAAATGATTCAAAGGCCTTTATTTGTTTTGAAAATTGAAACAAACAGCCAAGATTATCATCTTTAATTATCAAATGATATACACATTCACAATAGTAGTAGTTACTGCAAACATTTTCGGTAGCCATTCAAGGTGATTTTGGGAAAGTGTCAATTTCATGATCTTCGGTTGCCTTAATTTTCGGTTGCAATTGATTTGTTAATCAAAATATTCATGGCAGTGGGTTACGGGTATTTGTTTTGGGAAAGTGGAATTGAAGGGTAGAAAAAAAAGGTAAAGTCAAAGATTGAAGATAACAGATGAGGTGATGAGCTGGAATTTATGACGTGGATTTCTTTTTGCCATGCTGGCTTTAATGACGTGGCGAGTTTCAAAAAAAGTTTGATTTTTTATATATATATATATTTATACACACACACACACACACACACACATATATATATATATATATATATATATATATATATATATATATATATATATATATATATATATATATATATATATTGAATAGAATAGAGGTACACAAATTCACAAGTAAGGCTAATAGTTCATCACTAACTGATAACTCATCAGTTTAGTGGAATACATCATCTACTGGAAACTAATCTAAGTTTGGTCACGCTCAAGGCATAACTTGTAGGATCGAGTACTTCGAGCTAGATTGAGCTTGGTTAAACAAGAACCTCTGTATGGAATACAAGTGTTTATGCGGAAACTAAACAACAAGTATAATAAAGAAGAAAGCTATAAAGGACAATGATCCTCTATGGATCAGACTATGAACTAAGAATTGTGTTATTGAATATTGTGTTCGTCAAAAAGTACATTAAACATATGGACGGGATGTTTCTTTTATAACAATAAGAAACCCTAACCCTAACCCATCTTACAAGAAAACGTGTGAAGAGATAAACAACAATCTCTTCTAAAAATAAATCTAACAAACTTTCTAAACCTACGGATAACAAACAATAACTATCCGCAGCAATCAACCCTATCGGCAGAAACAAAATAATACTATCGGCAGGAACCAACCGCAGTAGCAATGCAACACTATCGGCAGCAATGAGAAATTCCTTATTTCTCATATCCCAACAATCCTCCCATCACTGAGAAACCCTTATTTCCCAGAGATCCTAACAATCCTCCCCTAATCTTGAGGTTGACTAGGTTAACCTGCAAGATTCCAATGTGATAGAGCTTTAACTTCTCAGGCTTGAGGACTGCGACTTAGCAGCAGCAATAAGTAGTAACCAGAAGCAACATCCATAACCTGCAAGATTCCAACCTCTATAGCATCCAGCAGCAACTTCAATAGTTCAGCAGGAATAGGAAATCTTCTTCAAAACATGTATACTGGTCACCATGACATTCACTTGAACTTGACTGCTACTTTGACAATATGTACATCAAATCACTTAAGTTTCATACTATTCTCATCACATCCAGGTGTGTTAACTCCTGTGAGAGGTGAATCATTGAAAATTAATGGATTTGATGTCTCTTTACCAATAGCCATCACTACTGGAGTAGCCAATGTTTAGGCTTGTTAGACCATGGTACACTGATAACCATCTGATTTATTAGCAAATCAGCAACTATAAACGGATTTGACTTGTCTTTACCTGTAGCCGTTTGCTCAGGACTAGTCAATTCGTTGGTTTCAATTGAACCTTGGTGAATTGAATACCAAATATGGATACCAAATGTCTTTACCACAAACCATACTTTTGTGGACTATCCAATTCTTTGGATCCCATAAAGGGTTACATCCATGGTGAATTGAGAACCATTTTCAACTCTCAGAACTGAATCATGGGTGAGTTGAAGTACCCTATAGCTTTGAGCAAGCTATTACAGCTATCAACGGATTTGATTATCACACCAGAGCCGTACCCTCATGATGAGTCAACTCTTTCTTGTCTGCAAGACATGGTGAGTTGAGCACCATTTATTGTGTAGGTGTAAACACCAACACTGTACCTGCAAGGTGTTACTCAAAACCAACTTATTAGCACACAAAATATACAAATTTTTTTTAACTAAGAATAAGAAATCAGAAACACACCAAAAGAAAAGAAAGAAAATAAGAAAAGAAATCAAAAGAAAGAAAGATAGAAAAATATACAACAACAACAAGAAGCATCCTCCCCTTAAGCTTCAACCTCCCCTTAAGCTGAGTATCTAAGGATTTACCATCCCAATATGGACCACCAAATGTTTAAACCTTGGTCCATCAAAAGCCTTTGTCAGCAAATCAGCCACATTATCATCTGTGTGAATCTTAACCACCTGAATAAGATGCTTCTCATAAGCATCTCTTATGAAATGGTGTCGAATCTCAATATGCTTTGTTCTTTGATGATAAATAGGATTCTTAACAATACACATAGTACTTTGATTATCAATAAAGATCTTAGTGTTCATGAAGTTGAACCCATAATCCAACAGCTGATTTTGCATCCAAAGAACCTGTCCACAGCAACTAGCAGCAGCAACATATTCTGCCTCAGTAGAAGATGTAGCCACTATAGTCTGCTTCTTGCACTGCCAAGAAACCAACCTCCTACCCAGAAACTGAAAACCTCCAGTAGTAGACTTCCTATCAAAGTTAGCCCCAGCATAATCACTGTCACTATAGGCTTCCAACACAAAAGGAGAGTCTTTGGGATACCAAAGTCCCATTTTAGGCTGTCCTTTCAAATACTTAAAGATTCTCTTGACTGCATTAAGGTTAGAAGTCAATGGTGTAACCTGATGTCTAGCACATGCACCAACAGCAAACATGATATCAGGTCTTGAAGCTGTCAAATACATGAGTGAACCAATCATGGACCTATATAGATGAACATTAACAGCAGCATCAGGTTCATTATTGGACTTAGGCTTTGGAGGTTCAAAAGGAGTTGCAGCAATCTTCACATTCTCCATATCAAACTTTTTAAGCATGTCATAAACATAATTCTCCTGACAAATAAAGATCCCATCTGGTTTCTGCTTAACCTGAAGACCCAAGAAGAAAGTCATTTCACCCATAGCACTCATCTCAAATTCACTCTTCATCAATTCTTCAAACTCCCTGCACCAGGCTTCATTAGTGGAACCAAAGATGATATCATCTACATAAACTTGTACCAGAATGATATCTTTGAAGTTCTTTCTGATAAAAAGAGTTTTATCAATAGCCCCTCTTCTGTAACCATGTTTTAGCAAAAAGGCTGATAGCCTTGCATACCAAGCCCTTGGTGCTTGATGAAGACCATAAAGTGCTTTAACCACTTTGTAAACCAAATTAGGATTCTGAGGATCTACAAATCCCTGTGGTTGAGTAACATAAACTTCTTCCTCAATCCTTCCATACAAAAATGCACTCTTCACATCCATCTGATATACTACAAACCCCATAAAGGAAGCAAAAGCCAAGAACAATCGGATAGCTTCAACTCTTGCCACTGGTGCAAACACCTCATCATAATCAATCCCCTCCTCTTGTCTATGACCCTGAGCTACCAACCTAGCTTTATTTCGAACCACAATTCCCCTAGCATCCCTTTTATTCTTTAGAATCCATTTAGTTCCAATAGCATGCTTTCCAGCAGGCAAAGGAACCAACATCCATACTTTCTGATTCTGGAACTGCTGCATTTCCTCTTGCATAGCCTCAACCCAATCTTCATTAGCAAGAGCTTGAGCTATACTAGTTGGTTCAACTTGAGATAAGAAACAAGCATACAGACAATGTAAGTAATCAGTATGATTGCTCCTCAACTGATCCTGTATATAACTGAGAAAAGCAGATTCTCCAAACTTAGGTTGATGCAATTTACTTCTTGTCTGAACAGGGGAATTAAGATCTCCAAGAATCAAAGACTGAGGATGAATAGTATTGATCCTCTTGGTAACAATGGGATTGACATCAATGGAGGATGCCTGATTAGTAATTGAGGGGTTGAAGTCATCATCATATGAGGAAGAAGTGAAAATGCCTGTTCTAGATTGATGATGAGGATCTTCCAGCTTATCTTTTGAAGAGACTGAATTTCCAAGATCAGAAGGGATTGGAAATCTTTCAGGGAGTTATCAATACCCAAAGTGTCAACAGATGGAGAAGACACAGGAACATCAGCAGGAATAGAGACATCAGCAGAAACATTAGAAGGATCGGCAGGAACAAATCCACTTCCAGCAGGAACGGCATCAGCAGGAACAGAAATACCACTAGTCGAATTCAGTTTCCTTCTAACTTCAGCTTCAGCCTTTCTCAAAATCTCCTCTGTCTCTTTAGAAAACCTAGAACCAAACATCTCAGCAGCTCTCTTGGCATTAAACTCTTGTCTTTGAAGCCTAGCAAGATCTTCTGCAAAACTAGAATCACCTCCAGCCATAGCAGAAGAATCTTTGAGCTTTGAACCTGAAATGTTGTTAGAAGGAAAAGAAGGAACAACTATAGGTCGTTCATCACTCTCTACATTAGAATCATCATCCGAGGTACCTGCATTGTTAGTTTGAGAAACATTTGTACCAACAGATAGATTTGATTTAAATCTATTATAACCTAAGGTGTCAGTTAGATAATCCAGATCAAAGTACCACTCTGGACCAGCACCCTGCAAATTAGGTTTATCTTCAAGATATCTTAAGTTGAGAGTCTCTTCTATTCTCTTAGAAGACAGATTATAAACCCTATAGGCTTTACTATGAGCAGAATATCCAACAATAAACCCTTCATCAGCCTTCCCATCAAACTTGCCTAGGTAATCACTAGTGTTCAAAATAGTGACATGACATCCAAAAGGCTTAAGGTAACTAATGTTTGGAACCTTCCCAGACAAAAGTTCATAAGGTGTTTTATTATGAGGACTAGTAATAGATACCCTATTCAACACATAACAAGCAGTGCATACTGCTTCAGTCCAAAACATAGTAGGCATCTTAGATTCAGCTAACATAGTCCTAGCTGCTTCTATCAGGGTCCTATTTTTCCTTTCTGCAACCCCATTTTGTTGTGAAGTTCTAGCATTACTATAGTCCCTTTTTATCCCCTTACTCCCACAGAGTTCAATAAGATTAGAATTCTTAAACTCTGTGCCATTATCACACCTTATCGACTTAACCTTTTTACTTAGCTGATTTTCTATTAAGGCAATAAAATCCCTAAGAACTGGATAAGTTTCATCTTTAGTACCCAAAAAGAAAGTCCAAGAAAACCTGCTAAAATCATCTGTAACCACCAGGCAGTAGTTCTTATGGTCAATACTTCTGATAGAAGTAGGACCAAAAAGATCCATATGAAGAAGCTGCAAAGGCTCAGAGATGTTGCTCACAGCAGTTATAGCCTTGTATGAAGCTTTGT
Source organism: Artemisia tridentata subsp. tridentata (assembly GCA_021014915.2). Classification (NCBI taxonomy): domain Eukaryota; kingdom Viridiplantae; phylum Streptophyta; class Magnoliopsida; order Asterales; family Asteraceae; genus Artemisia; species Artemisia tridentata. Next base: position 282,302,321 of record CP139507.1, on the reverse strand, counting down.
GCTGCTTTCCTTTGTTGCAGGCAACATAATTGTGCTCATTAGAGAAGATCTTCAAAGGAAGCCCTTTAACCAAACCATTCTTAGCCAGCTTGTTAATGGTCTTGAAATTTACATGGGCCATTCTTCTGTGCCATTTATTAGATTCATCCACAGAAGCTTTTGCTACCAGACAAGCAAGTGAACCCTCAGGCTGAACATCACTAAGATTGAAGCTATAAAGATTGTAAGTCCTAGGAACTTTAAGTTCAACCTGACTTTCATCAGGCAACTTGAAGTCTTTGGACAACACAAAGCAATCATTCTCAGTGAAGAGAACACTGTTCTTCTTGTCACAGATTTGAGAGACAGAGAACAAATTGAAGTCTTGGAGTTCCTTCACATAAAGCACATCTTCAAAGTCCAGCTTGGCAGTTTTGATAGTTCCCTTCCCAGAAATTATTCCATCTCTTCCTCCAAAAGTCACAGTACCTCCATTCAAAGGTACAAAGTCATGCAATCTTTCCAAATTCCCTGTCATACTCCTGAAACATCCACTGTCAACAATTCCAACATCTTTGCTTCTAAAAGGAAAATCCTGAGAAAAAGAATACATATACAACATTAGATACAAGAGAGACTCAAGCCATTGCTGACTTGAGCCTGCCTAGTGGATCAATAAGAATTAAACCCTGGAGATTGATGAGATCCACCATTGATCTTGGACCCCATTTTCATATGTTGGTTATTGATTTTCCAAGAACAACCTGCTGAGGACTTAACAGTAGTTTTCCATCTTGCCCCTCCCTTGTGCATTGTGTCAAAACAAACTGGTCTCATATCATTTTGAAAGTAAGTACTAGTAGGTCTGCTGAAAGGTCTAGCAATATTGCTTCTCCAACCAGCAGGATTGATCCTGCCGGCAGGAACAGGATAAGCAGCAGGAACAGGCTTATCGGCAGGAACGAACTTTTCAGCAGCAACAGGCTTACCAGCAGAAACTGGCTTGCCAGAAGCAACTGAAGTTCTCCTTGCTGCTTGAGGAATATAAGGGGGAATATCATTAACATTTTTCCATACAGACCTATTTTTACAAGCATATAATCCCATCTGTTTTTCATAATAGTCACAGTCTTTAATAAGATGATCATAACTACGACACACAAAGCAAGATTTCTTTCTAGGGGACTTTTTCTTAACAATAACTTTCTCATTGCAAACAGAATTATTCAAACCAACACATGAAACAAAATTATCCTTAACAGAATTAAAACCACAACCATAATTGTTTGAAACAGAATCACAACTAGAAACATTTGAAACAGAACCACAACTAGAAACATTATTGTTTTTAACACTATCAAAAGAAATATCTTCAAATGCAGCTGTCTTTGAGTGAGATTCATCAGTAGCTACTTCTAAGGAGAGATCTTCTGACTTTATTGGAGCTGACTTATCACTTGATCCACATGTGGCATAGTCATTAGTCTTGATTTCTGAAGATTTGTCACTGTAAGAACAAGAGACAAATTCATTAGAGTCACAATCAAGATTAGGCAAGTCCTTTGCCTGTTTGCCATAGATCATTTGTGAATCATCAAAGTCATCAAAAGGATTAGCAGGTTTAAATGTTCCAGTTATGGGTGGAGGAACATCATTCATTCCTCCCTCCTTCACATACTTTACAGGTTTTCTATAATCTACAGGTTCCGGGTTAAAAACACTATACTCATTAGGGTCATAATACTGATTTGGCCCTATTAGGTCACCGAACCCTAAACCTCTTTTAGTTTTAGTAGACATAGAACTATCAATAAGCATGTGAAGGTTTTTGGATGAGTCTTTCCACTTATCAAATCTAGCTAAGGAATTATCTAGCTTAGACTGTAACTCTTGATTTTCTAACACTACCTTAGCTTTTTCCCTTTCAGAATGTTTAAACTCATTAGTGGCATTTTTTAAATCTCTTTCTAACACCTTTATTTTTACTTCATAAGCAGACTGTTGTTGTTGATACCAGACCTTTTGTTGTTCTAATATTTTAACAGCCTTTTTATGAGCCTTAAGTTGAATAAAGTTATCCTTATTTTCACTTTCTATATCATCAAATTCCTGTTTCAATTTAGCATATATAGATTCACAACCAAATGGACAGTTTTGTACCTGAGATGGATGACCCATCATTCCAAACTGACCAGCCACTTGTTTCTTCTCACCATATCCAGCTATCATCCCATAGACCTTATCTGCTCCACTTGCAATCGTCTTCTCATGATGCTCCCAGTCCACCATCGAATCCACAGATACCAAAGCCTTGGGGTCCTCTGAATCCAGCTCTTGAATTTTAAAAGCAGAATATCGTACTTTGTCATCTACCTTCTTATCTGTACATTCCCTGGCAAAATGTCCTGTTTGAGAACATTTATAGCACCTCACCTTCCTTCTGTCAAACCTGGCAGGTTCCTGTCCATCAAAGTTGACCCTTCTTCCTGCCTTCTTTTCAAACCTATCCAATTTCAACGATATCATAGCCACTTGCCATCTTAAGTCCATCTCTTCTAGATCCAATTCATCAACCTGATTGAAATCTTCATACACAATCTTCTGCTGTGGTGTACTCTCAGCAACAAATGAATGAAGCACATCCACTACAAGATTATCAGATCTAGTCTGAGCTTTTGGTGTGACAGGTGAGTAGGAGATTGATGATATTGATGGTGTTGGACTGTTTCCATATGATGTTTTGTTAGGACCAGAGTTACTAACAAAAGCAGTATGGGTTGGAGTATGAGGTGTATAGGTGGAATAACCTTTGATATCAATTTCAAGGGTTTTCAGCTTGTTGTACAGATCATCAAAGCTCATATAATCCAGTCCTCCTTTGGCCTTGAGTGTTATGGAAACCTGAGACCATGATGGTGGCAAAGCCCTCAGAAACTTTGTGTTGCAGTCTTCATCATCCGGCCTAGCTTTCAACTGGTTGAGTTGGCTCAGATCTTGTGGAATCTGTCATACCCTTTGTGAATCCCCTCAGCCTCAGAGATCTTGAATTCCTGAAATTCTTGCTTGAGCATAGACCTTCTCATCTTTCTGGATTCATCATTCCCTCCAAATCTGGCTTTTACAGCATGCCAGATCTTTCTAGCATCATCCAAGTGATGAAAATCACTCATATGATCTTCTGGAATAGCTTGAAGTAGAAGGGTTCTTGCCTTGGTTTCCCTTTGAACAGCAAGGTGTTCTTCTGCAGTAACAGGTGGCTCTATATAGATATTGCCATCATTATCCCTTCCAGTATTCTTCTTACTATTTCCCTTAAGAATCAAATTCCACAGATTGTAATCAGTGTTCGTGATCCAATATTCCATTCTCATAGCCCAGACTTCATACTCATCTTTCTTCAGATATGGGAATTTAGCATTGTTGGTGGACATGGTGGTGACGATTTGTGTTTGGACTTGTGAGGTTTCAGGTTTGGGTTGGTGTTCTTCAGGGTTAATGACATTGTTTTGAGGGATTTCGTCTTCCATTGAAAGAGGGTTGAGAGATATGAAATCGAACACTTTTCTTCTTTATCAGAGATCCTTACCAGGCTCTGATACCACTTGTAAGATCGAGTACTTCGAGCTAGATTGAGCTTGGTTAAACAAGAACCTCTGTATGGAATACAAGTGTTTATGCGGAAACTAAACAACAAGTATAATAAAGAAGAAAGCTATAAAGGACAATGATCCTCTATGGATCAGACTATGAACTAAGAATTGTGTTATTGAATATTGTGTTCGTCAAAAAGTACATTAAACATATGGACGGGATGTTTCTTTTATAACAATAAGAAACCCTAACCCTAACCCGTCTTACAAGAAAACGTGTGAAGAGATAAACAACAATCTCTTCTAAAAATAAATCTAACAAACTTTCTAAACCTACGAATAACAAACAATAACTATCCGCAGCAATCAACCCTATCGGCAGAAACAAAACAATACTATCGGCAGGAACCAACCGCAGCAGCAATGCAACACTATCGGCAGCAATGAGAAATTCCTTATTTCTCATATCCCAACAATCCTCCCATCACTGAGAAACCCTTATTTCCCAGAGATCCTAACATAACTGCTCGAATGCTGCAGTCATCCCTCCAATGGCAGCCTCCAAATGATCCACACGGTGTCTCAGCTCCTGGTTCTATCTCATCACAGTACCGATTGTATACTCAGCAGTCCTCTACCACTGAGTGTGATCAGTACCTCGAGCTCTCCTCAACATCCCATGAACCCTGGTCTGGCCTCTGCCCAAACCGATAGCCCTAAAGTCTAAATCCCTGAGATCCCTACCATATGACCTCTCCAGTGCCTCTAATCTGGCTCTCAGGCCAATCATCATACGTCTGTCGGCAAACATCTCCTCAAACAATACACATGCAGCTCTGTCAACTGTCCCAATCCGCCTTTCAACAATCTGAATGTGGTCAGGCTGCTCTAACCTCTCAATCTGATCTGAGTGCACATCGAGCAAACTGGCATGGTTCGCCAGCTGAATTCATACCTGCTCCATGACAGTAGGCTCCTCGTACTCTGATGGTGAGGCTGGTAGAAGCGGAGAAACCACTGGTGATGGAAGCGGAGAAGGTATTGGAGATGGAGTTGGCACGAACGAAGGAGATAATGGAGTGTACTCTGGACTAGCAACACACACACCCGTGCTGGTATCACAAGTAATGTCAATCCACTGGGTATCACTCAAATCCTATATCTGGGCAGCCCTGGAGCTCTGCCCTACCTCAAATACCCCCTATACATCCTCCATGATGCCTTTGCCATCCCGTGACATCATCATCTGATCTAGATCTATCGGTACCCCTCGGTCCCTGTCAACACACGCACAAACAGGAGCATGCTCGACGGGTGCTGTCACTGCTGGTGTGGGCTCTACCTGAACCTGCACTGGATCCTCTACTGGATCCTCATCATCATCAGAATAAGACTGAATAGACCTCCGCAATCTCTGACGGGGAGGGGAATGATCAGGAGATGACATAAGTGACTGAGATGATGGTGAAGCAGAGGTACCCGTGTAACCATAACGGGTTCCCCTGAGTGGTGAGGATAGCACATATGATAGCTCGATGCGACATCCACGGACTCTCCTATAAGAAGCCCGACGTCTGGTGGGTAGGATAGTCTAAGTATGTTGGGTGAAGGTGTAAAGCTGAGCTGGAGATGAACGGTGAGCTGTGGCATAGCGGGGTAGGTATGGTGAGGTAGATGCTGGAGTGGTGTAACAACCCCAAATTACCGCAGCGGAACAGTAGTGTCAAGGGGGTATTACTTCATAATATAGATCAAGGTATAGAAAACGATCTCTAAATCAAAGTTAAACAAGAGATACAAAGTTTAAAGTTACATTAAAGTTTTCAAAGCGTATCAAATGATAAAGATAAGATATAAGTCTTCAAGTATGCAAATGACTCAAGAATCCATGCATCCACTATCACCTTATAAACCTGAGGTAAACATGCTAAAAGTGTCAACCAGTCCCAAGCCCCGCCCATACAAGACTTGCAACCTGTGTGTTCACAACCCACTGTTAACATAGTATGAATATCATGAATCATCCAAATAATTGGCCTTCCAACATCTCCATGTCAGGATATATGACTGCACCCAATTTAATGGTCTACCGACATTGCCATGTCGGGATGTATGTCTGAGTCGAGTCTAATAACAGTTATCAATAGAAATCAAGAAAGCGTAGAATACCATAAAAGCATAAATGTTTGAGTAATTGCGTCACACAACAAATCATATAGTTGATAAACATGTAAATATTTTTGAGCATGTATCTCCCCCAAAAAGTAAATCAAAATGTATAAAAGTAGGGGCTATGAAATCTCACCTTAGCTATAAGGTTAAAGTAAAGTTATGTCAATAGTATCACGGGAACGGATCCAACACACGGCCTCAATAATAGAAAAGTCTGAGATTTCGATGGTTTAAGTTTGACTAGATGTAAATAGTGATCGTGAAAGAATATCGGATAACGAATCGGATCTTGATGTGAATGAATGATATGCTTAAAATGCTTAAACTTCAAAAATAATATTATATTTATATTATCTTATTTTTATGTCATTTAAATCATAAATATCATTACCTCGAAAGTGGTTTGAATAAAATGTTATGTTAATCGTTAAAAATCCGTTATATAAATATAACGTTATATAGTAAATATTAACGAAATGAAATAAAATGCACGTGAAATAAATGAGAAACGTGAAATATGAAATGGAAATGAAAATAAAATAAAGTTACTGTTGATCCTTGTAATTATACAAATTTTACATTTTTAACCCTAACGGTGTAACATTTGCACCGTTAGTCCTTTTAATTATATTTTTAGTCCAAAAGTTTCCCAAAATGACAAAATAGACTTCAGGTTTAATGTTTTATCAATATACATCCCTAAGTTATTGAATAGACAGTTTATACCCTATTTTTTTGAATGTTACACTTTTTACCCCTAATAGTAAATACGCTTTGCAAATTAAGTCCAAATTGTACAAAAAGGTTTGGAAAATTTATCCGAGAGTCTTTATAAGTTAATAAAGATTATTTAAGTATTTTTTAATTGCTTATTACACAAATGGCTTATTTTAGTGCTTAATGGACTTTTAATTCGAAAAACAAGGGCCGAATAACAAAAATTGATTCGTGGGATTTTAGAAAACATTGGGCCTGGTCTTGGGCCCATTTTAAGTTTATAAAAACGTTATAAAAAGGTTTAGGTCGATTGCTTATATGAATAAGCCAGAAACTACTTATTGGGCTTATTAGCCCTTTCCTTTAATATAAAGAATTTTACAAAGTTGCGAATAGCGTTTGGTTTGGAAATTTTAGAGAGCTTTTAAGGGCTTGTAAGGGGAAACTCAAAACATGATTTTGATTCATTAGCTTGTGAAAAATATGGTTAGTAAATAAAAAGGGTGTGCCGCGTTTATAAATCCGATTTAATAGGGCCTTATTTGTGTCGAGTTCAACATGAATAATAAAGAATGAAAATGAGATGTAATATGAAGTGCGATATGATAGGGAATTAAAATTAATTCGAAATGAAATGAAACAAGTGTATATATGTGTAATATGAATGTGTAAATGAATTCCTAGCCTTCCATGGAGAAGGCATGTTGTATATGGTATGTAAAAATAAATGAATGAATACGTATGAAGTGAAAAGAAATATATGCGTTCGAATAAATGGAATAATGCATGATATGTATAGAACTTCAAATGGAAATGATTTGAGGAGGGTTTAGAAGACTCACAACACCACAAGGGTGGAGTTTAAACGTTGGAATGATCAACAAAGTCTCGGATCAAGGTTATGTTGGGATATGCTCGTGTCATAATTACTAATTATATGGCTAGACATATGTGAGCCTATGGGGTCACACACATATACATTGAGGTGCTTTACTTTATATATCTTGTAATCGAAAGCTTGGAAGCAAATGGCAAAAGAATGAAGTATTTTGGACCAAAAGTAGCCGCTGGACACCTGATGGGAAAATGCGATTTCCAGAAGATTGGTAAGGTATTTTTGGTCATAATTACTAATTATATGGCTAGACATATGTGAGCCTATGGGGTCACACACATATACATTGAGGTGCCACTTTATATGTCGTGTTTATTGTATTTACGATATATAAATAACCGTAAGTAACTAGGAACCGCTATTGGGCTTCTAATGAATAAGTAATGGACTTATTACATTGGACTAGAAAAACAAATGGGAAGCCCATTTGAGCCCAATAGAGGGCCGGCCATAAGGGCTTGCATATTGTGGTTGTATGTTTGTTTGGTTGTTTTATGTATGTTGTGACTACATGAAAATCAAAAATTGTTTTCTTAAAACTTTAAACGAAACATAAACCATTTTGGACTAAGTCTTATGATTTAGTTTAACTAAGTTTAAATATGATTTGAAACTTAAATCATTGTTTTATAAACAACACTTAAACCAGTTAAGATTGTTTGTTTATTTATTTGTATTGTCCAAACTAAATAATAAAAAGGATATATATTAGTCTTGAAAATGGACAAATTGACACACATAAATTAAAACAATGATTAGACTTATGTTAAGAAAAGTTTTTAACTTGTTCTACGAAGAATGAATGCATGCTTCTTTCGTACACGTTTTTTATCCACATCAAAACTCTTTACCCGTCAAAATTTAAGTCATGCCGTCCAGTTATGAGAACACTTGCAATTACCTTTTGGCTATGGTCAGACCTAGGCTGAATTGTAACCCAGGGTGACTATTCTCCATGCGTCAGACCTAGGATTATTCTCATAGTTTTCAAATTGGATGACTTAATCGTGTTTAGCGGTCAGACCCTGACACGAGGCAAAGATGAGACTAAACATGCCAGCTTGACACTGGTTGCTTGTTCACTAGTGCCATGAGTCCCATAAAGATCTAAGAGTTGCACATGTAATGCAATTGGTCGACGTTACCTACCTATTGAATCCACCATTTCTAATAGACAGTCTACTGTGATGGTCGAACCTCAATGAGGATCTTAGCCTTTTCGTAAAATTAATTGTTTTAATATGCTTAAACTTGGGTAGTTAATTTTAAAAAGGATTAATTATCGAAAATACTAAAATTGAACTTTTTAAATTCAATTAATGCAACGCAAGCCGTAAATAAGAGTTTGTTCTTTTCTTGTTAAAAGGACGAACTAAGTCGATCTTTCCTTGTAAGAAAGAGACTTATTCCTATCCTTTTTCTTTATGAGGAAAAGCCATAATAGGAATATTTGAATTTTCCTAATTCTAATAAAACTCAAGGAAAACCTACTCTAGAAATCGTGATGTCTTGTAAAAGTCAAAACGGTTAAGTATGGTTACACATCTTATTCTTTCAAGATTGTTTCATAACCCTAGTTTCGGTTTTGAAACCTCTAAGAATATAAGATATTTGGATAACTAGAGAACACGTGCATTTGACTTGACCTCTTTGGTCAGACCTTAGGGCCATTTCAACCCATGGCGAATTTTGCTCATTGGTCAGACCTTTGGTGATATTTGCATGTTCTTGCTTGGTCGACCTTTTTCGTACTAGCTACCATTCTAAAATGAGTTTAAATAATTAGAAGATGGAAATATCAATAAACCGCAAAGAGGTAAAGGAAATTACTAGCAAGATTACCTAGCAGTTTGTCTTAACCCAATAAGCCTACTAAGGTACTACATACCCTTGTGGTAAAGTAGACCAATTATGGAGGAAATGCATGCCTATTTTCAAGTTAAAATAGCAATGATGGCAAGCCCATCATCTATGTGTTAGAACTTGATGCACTTTCTTGAATATCTAAGTACATGTTTACTAGTCAAAGTGACTCATATTAGCAATAATGTGTAGATATTCAAAGAAAGATGGAAAGTATCCAATCGCCACTCACTCTCCACTAGTGACGTAACACATTAAAATGTTGTCTAATCCAGTGGGAGCTACGTGATTATATTACTGGTGACGAAACACATGTAATGTTGTCTAATCCAGTGGGAGTTGTAAGCTGTAATACCTTACAACTTGCCCATCTTATTTCCAGATTGTCTTGAAATAATACATTACTTTCCACATGTTAAGCATCATAGTTTATATAAGAACCATTGCATAAATTTTATTAGATAACTTGTCGCGTTCCTGATGTTGCTTCCTGAAATGTTATCTATAAAATCATTATGCATGATTCATTATTAAAACGATAAAGTTCTACATATCTATATTTTGATTTTGACTAAAAATCATATTTTATCTTAGACATTGTCATATTGCTCTCATGATGTTGTGCCATGCACAAATGGGAGAAATCTTAATTGTGTGCAAGGTACAACATATAACAATATGACTAATAGCTTTTCTTGACTGAAAGTTAAGAAACCAAAATTCTACTAGGACTTCTACACATAAAATGTAGGTTGCCCTAATTAGAACAAATATCAAGATAACATAAAAAGCTACTTCAACATATTCACTGAATTGTTTAGTAAATATGATTATGTCTTCTTGTAAAGTCATAATCATGAAATATGAAATTAACTTGAAATTACTATTGAGGCCGAGTGTCGGCGCTCGTAATTACTTTAGTTGAATATGTTTAGGTCTCTTGTAAAGACACAAAAATCAATTCAGTTAATTGTTGAAAGACAAATAACGTAAAGTAAGACATTGATTTGTTATGTCTTCTTGTTAAGACATGCACACTTACGACGTATAATATTAAATGTTTGTGTTTTCTAGTCAAAACATACACAAGAGGTAAAGTATGCAATAGGCTAAAACTACTATTGATGTCATCTGGTTTGACCTGGTTGGCAGATATGTAAGCCAAAAGTATAAGTTCATCTAATGAGTTGTGTGATAGTCTCACAACATCAGTCCTCATGGAATACCACAACTTTATGGTATGTCCATCATGGAAAATCAAACACTATTGATATTGTTTGATCCTTGATGACTTAAACTGTTTTACCTCCAAAGCTATCAAGGTTAGAAAATTGGATGTGCCATGTTTACACTCAATATGATTCCAACCCAGAAGGAATTTAAGACACCATTGTATTATGGCATGGGATGAATCTCATTATGTCTTGATTGAAGTTCTGAATTTGTTAACTACCTAAGAGTAAGTAATTAACAAACTAGAGTCAAGAACTAACGATGTATTTTAGATGTCCCACTTGAAAACAATTCATTGTTACTAAAGATGCTGAGTATCTAGAGATTAGTCTCTACATATAAAAGCAAGTGGGAGCACCTTTAGATCTTGAAGTTATTCAAGAGCAACCTTCTGAGTACACTTGCTAATGTCATACTAAGGTTGAACATGTATATGTTAAACCATAGATTGATATCTCTCATTCATAAATCCGCAAGGATACCTCTTGCACCTGAATGATATAGTTTTTATATCAATGCTGAGGGACATAAGTTAGAGGGTCATGGTGAACCTGCTAACTACTGAGATGCATTATCAGTTATTGTATCTGATGAGTAGCTCAAAACTATGAATGTTAAGATGCAGTCCTTGAAAGACAATCACTCATGGAGCTTGATTGATCTCTTACCAATCAGTTAGACTGTGAGGTTCAGAATGAGTTTCTTGATGAGAAGACTCAAAAGGACAATCTTGTACACACATTTAATGCACGCGTAGTAAAAGGAGTTTACTCGTACTCAAGTAATTGACTATGATTAACTCTTCCTATCTATAAACATTAAATGTATAAAGATGATTAAAATTGTCATACCTGTCTTCATGGAAATGAAATATGACAATAGGAGTTCGAAACACCTTTCTTGTTGATTACCTTTGCGAGGACGATGAGTAATCAAAAGGGTTTATGAATCCATATAATTTTTTTTTATGTATACAAGATACAAGGATCCAAGTATGGATTAGATCATGCATCTAGGAGCTGAGATCTTAAGTTAATTATAAAATCATTAATTTGATTTTTATTAAATAAGATTACTCCTGAGTACACTGAGAGCAAGTAGGAGAACTGTATTTATTTTCTTAAATCTCATATGTCGTTAACATATTAGAAACAATATTCCATCTAAGCTAGACTTTAATCCTTAGTTTGGAATGAAGTTTCTCTTAAGGGATTTAGAAAATAAAATATACAACCTTGTTAAAATATGTTTATTAGAATAAACATAAGCGGTTATTAAGTCTAAACACAATATGACACGTTATTGAGGGGAGTCTCAATGATCAATCTCACTTGATGAGATTGAACACATGAGTGAAAATCTTAAGTTCAACTAAAGGATTCATCATGTAAGTCATATTATGCATTGGGCTATGTTTATCATTTGCATGAATGCAAGATGAGTTGATAACAAATATCTAAGTGAACGTCATTAGATAATTGTTAAACGAACATTATAATGGACCTACGAAGGACCAAAGATATGTTCAAACGTTTACGAATATTTGAGGAACTCTGTTTTATTTGCATACGCTGGTGCTTATTTAACTGAGATGATACTCAACCCTAGTCGTGTTAGGATGTCATCATGAATGATGACATTGCTGACTAGATGTGCTCGACTGAGAGCATTAATGTGTTATACATTAAAAGAATAAGAATACTTTATAGTTTGAGAAACTATTCAAATGGCAGTCTAAAGTAGGTGTTTTGCTAGCTTCAAACACACCTATGGAATGTATTGTTGCAACACTCGTCTTGTACTTGAATGCACACATACAAAGGAAAATCGTAATTCAAACCTTTCATGAGTTTTGAAACAAGTATTCTCAAAGTTTACTCGGATGACTGCTTGGTGTCTTGTACAATATAATTTGATCATGGTGGGAACATCGGATTCCGACCTAAGAGTAGTCTTATGCATATCTGTTTTTTAGTATTTGGATAATGGAACTGTAAGCAGTCGTATTATACAATGAATTGATATACCTGGTATGATCGTCTTCATTTATACTACTGTGTTCCATATTTGCATGTTTAATCCATGAATAATTTATTTATTCTAAAATTATCCATTGTCGGTTGACGATACGGGAGTATCATCAAATTAAGACAAATGTGAGCGTGTTGGTGATTTATTTGCCACACTCACATGTTGTTCATTGTGATGAACATTGGATTGACCCAAACTACGAGTATTCACTACATGGATCGTCGTCAATAGTGAATCTCGCAAGAGGTTATGTCTCTTATCCTTAGACTTGAGATGCAAGCAGGTCTTGCATGTGTGGAATCTCATTCCTTGATATGGTTAAACGCTATCCTGAATAAGGTAGTTATAAAAGCCATTATCAGGAGTGATATGAAGCATGTGAATGACACGTGTAGTCAAAACAGGATTTGTTCCTCCACATGTTATGGAGTTAGATACTATTGGGCCCCTCGATGAATTGGACAGATGTTTGTATGGCCGTACCCAAATGAGATTAAGATGAATCTTAACCCACTTGGTAATCTTGTTCAATATCTATATCGAGAAACATAATAGTTGAACTATTAGAATGACTTTTGATCCATGTCTAATGTTCAACACGGTATCTGAAACAAAAGGATAGATGACATGTAAACCATCTAAAATGAGACGTTTAAGAAACTAACCTCACATATTTCTAGGGGCAGTGGCGTGTTGCTAGACACTAACCATTGCTTGTATAATTACTTGATTATTATGACGTCGCAAGTGGGAGCTGTTGGGATATGCTCGTGTCATAATTACTAATTATATGGCTAGACATATGTGAGCCTATGGGGTCACACACATATACATTGAGGTGCCACTTTATATGTCGTGTTTATTGTATTTACGATATATAAATAACCGTAAGTAACCAGGAACCGCTATTGGGCTTCTAATGAATAAGTAATGGACTTATTACATTGGACTAGAAAAACAAATGGGAAGCCCATTTGAGCCCAATAGAGGGCCGGCCATAAGGGCTTGGAAGAGGCCTTTTGGGTTTTTATTTTTTGGTCAATTATATCTTCCAGGATCTCCTCATATTGGAGATATCTTTTTACCAAAAATCTCTCTCTCCCTCTCCCAAATAAACTCACGGCATCAACAATAAAACCTAGGGTTTTTATTTTTTCATCTTTAACCTTTGTATCTTGCTTATTCAAAAGTGTTTGATTGGTTACGGGTTTAAGGACTAGCATCCATTGGCATACGGTGAAGTGTAGTGTGGACACATCATAGAGGTGATCTCCTTTGGTCACTTGTTTTTCTTATTCTATTCGATCCATTAGCTTTGGTGGTGACTCCCGGATCACGCTACAAAGCTATATGGATCCTTGTGGGTGATGTATTCCGCTGCGTTTGTTTATTTGATATGTTGTTTATTGTTACATCACCTATAGGTTATACGTTTGAATATGAACTTGAAAAGATGAAAATGGGTCTTTGGCTTCCTTCTACTGACTTTGGCAGGAGTTTTACAAGTCTTGAGAGTGTGTATGAGTGTGTTTTACAAGTGGAATTTAAGTTATACATTGTGTTCAATGTGTATGCATGCAAGTGTATCGATTTATAGTTTTCAAAATATATGCAAGTTGATGTGAGATTCGAATATGGCAGGAGAGGATGAGATAAGGAATATTTTCAGTAACCAGGGGCTTAGGAGAGGGTTATAGGGCATGGGCAAGTTATCAGAAACCGAATAGGAAATGTATGTGAGTATATGTGCTCGTACGTTTTGTTTAAAGGTCCAAAATATGGTTTTAACGTGACTAATATTGAGACAAGGTGAGAAAACATGTTTATAAGTCCATACTAATCATAAGAGATCAAAATGAACTAGTAAAAATTAGTTTGGATTCGAATTGGGTTAAAAAGAATAAATGTCAAACGGGTTGTTTCCTGTTGCGATGAACGTTTACTTTGGAGCTCATTCATGGGTTAAATGTTTGAATTAATATGTGAAATTCGACATCCCAATTATTTGGTGGCTGAGAAAATGAGAGGTATAAATATCGGGGTAGCTTATGTGTTGAATTCGAAAATAATTGAGGCAAAGCTAAGAGCTCTAGTCGATTGGAATTAAAAGTTTAAAACTTAAAAATTAAATGGGTTAGGCTAAATGAATAGTAACAGGCTAAGTTGTCGGCTAAGGAATAGTATTAGGATCCGTTTGGGTTATAATGATTGAGTTGGGTTAATCGTGGTCCGTGTGTGAGCTTGTTCCAATGTTTTGGAAATTACGTAACAATGTTTAAATAGAAAAGTAATAAACAAAAATTTTAAATTTTCCCTAATGTGTCATTTAGAGTGCAAGTTTTAAATTTATAAACACGATCTACCAATGATTCAAACGAAACACATACGAGCAAGTATATTCGTCCATTTGTAGTAAGAGGTGAAATGGTAAGCCGAGGTCGTTCACAAGGATTTGTCTAGTTTTTATGTAACGTGAGTTTGATTATAACAAAGTCTTAGTAATGATTCTAAGCAAGCAAATAATGATGATGATGAAAATTCAATATATTAAACTACACTTGCCTAGACTAGTTTGCGCAATTCCCTTGATATGATTATGACAATAGTTCAAATCGATTATGATCAATAAATTAGATGGTGTTCTAATTTGATTAGTTGGTGTATTAATCCTCTTGTTTTCAACACTTTCAATCCTCGTCAAGATTTTAAAATGACAAAAACAATATTAAGTTTTGATCGAACAATACTTACACAATTCAATCACTTGATTCGCTATCATTTCATAAGTAATTGACAACTCCACTTTTAGTTTTCTAAGTTTAACCAAGTTACATATGAAATGGTCAATACATAAGGTAACACCTTCATAGATAAAGGTTTATAATTGATTAATTAACAATGTCTCTTTTGACCTATTACACCATTAACAATCAACCAAACTTAATAACTCTTTAGTTTATGAAAACTTCAATAGTACAATTCGATCTTAGTATTAGCTTTTCATTGAACTTGAACCATAGAGTCATAATCAATCAACATTCATGTAACATCATCTAGGAAAGTGCACAAGGCACTTAGCCACTCATGGCAAACAAAGAAATAACCACAGAAAATTTATCACTTGAAAACATGATTAAGAAGTCTTACAAAAGTTGTAATGATGATTACAAAGGTTAGGAACAATTATGAGATGATCACAGTGATTCCTTTGATGATTATTATGATGAATGACGAATGTAAGCTAACTTCTTTCTGCGTTTCCTTCCTTGTAGCCTTCTTGAGAGAGTAAATTGATTATGAGATTTGTTGTAGTGTAAATTATTGATGATGAGTCCTCCTCTCTCTAACCAAGCATACTTATTAATAGAATGACTCCCCTTGGCCACCAAGCAAGTTTCTTGGGCACTAAGTGTTATTAAAAATATGGACTTGGAGTAAATGAAGTGTAATGATCATCCATATGAAGAGTTAAACTATTAAAAGTAGTCATTAAGTGTGCCAGGAGTTGCATCAACCCAAGTTTGAAGTCTCAACCTGAGGTTCAGATTCTGGCCCAAGGTTTGGAGTAAGGTTGGCATGGCAATTTGAACCTTGGGTTGAACTTAAGCCTTAGTTGTATTTCTTGACCCTTTGGTTGAGTAAGCAAGCCATAAGTCAAAGCAAACTTTGCATGTAACTTCTCATTCATTTCTTCAACACTTGATCTTTTCTTGAGCTCGAAAATCTTTGTAACTTGATTCTTTATCTTTGATGATCTTCCCGAGGTCTTTATTATGGGCAGAATCTTTCGTTGTGCATAAGCTCTTGATTTAGTGACTTTTCCACATCTTTCTAGCTATTCCCTTGGACTTGATTGTACCTGAACCTGAATACTTCTTTTGTACCTTTTTTGCATAATATGTTCACAAACACAACCAAATACAATGCATAAACATAGAAATGACGCGACTAAAACATGTACGAAATGAGCGTTATCAAATCCCCCCAAACTTACACTTTGCTTGCCCTCAAGCAAATCTAGCTTTTAAAAAATAAATCCACACGATATAAATGAAAATGATTCTAAAAAAATGAGATACAAATCCATCTATTACAAGTACGAGATAAGATCCATCTTTTTAAGCTTTATAAGTGAAAAATCGAGATGTTTGACAATACCTTAATGATTCTCTTGCTTGATAACATGTTAAAACACCTCACGAACAGGAATGAAGCATAATTCACTCAACACTCATTTATTTAGTGGGCGAGTATATAAGAAAATCACACTCATCGCTCAGTCATGATCTAAATATTACCATAAGCTTGTACAAGAAACAAAACTCCACCTACGTGGCGTAAGCACCAAGTGTAAACATCTAAAGAGGAATTTTATTCGGGTTGTATCATTTAGGCTTCGGTTTAAAAGGGTATGGATAAGGCATGGGAATATTTATGAAATTGGTTTTAAAAGAAAAATATAGACAAGTCAAAGTCCCATGTTGCTAGTTACCAAACAAACCACAAACCCGTAAATGATTATAGTTACAATCTTCTCCTCTTCACATATCGATCACCAAAAATATATGTATATCACGTCTTAGCACATTGGCTAATCGATATCTTAAACATACTTCATCTTCCTTCATCTTCATAATAATAATATAGCACATTGGCTATAATTGTCATCACATTTTTTTTCAATGACTTATTCATTTTTTTTCTTTGTACATAACATCACCCCCACACTTCTCATAAGCATACACCACAACAATACAAAACATAAAGGTGATCAATCTTCATCTTTTTCAGAATGGCACACACGAATGACAAAGTGTGGCTAACCAATAATCATCAAAAACTTTCCAACATTCCAAGCAACTAGAAACAAACCATTTAGACTTGACAAGGGTAAAGATAAGGTTTAAAGTGTAAAATCTTTTTGTATTTTTTTCTGGATGAAACAAAAATGAAAAGATTGGTTCGGAAGGTGTTCTAAGGGTATCTAGCGCTAAAAATGAGCGCTAACAAATGGGTCCATATGGGTGGTTAACTAATCGATGTGGCTAGCTAATATATCATTAGATGTAAAATGAATGCCATTTGGTTTAATTCTTAAGGTGCCTCTTTGTCACACGAATACACTTATATCACACAAGGTGATCTCACTACGGTCTGGTAATGATTTGCAAGTACAAGTTCTAGAATAAATAAAATCACCGGCACACTCATAGCAAAAAGATCAAGCATAAAAGATGTATGCTATATAAGAATAGGCTCAAATCCTCACAATGTTTGGTGGAATGGGCTATAATTGTGCTAGCAATGTTATCGATCCTAAAATGGATTGCAATGTCAATCAGTACACATCTCGAATTTTCAAAAATTACATGTTTTATCAGCGGATTGATCTAGTTATTCTAATATAAATTATCCTAACTGTGCGAAAACAGCTAGATCATAAGGGCAAACAATTTAAAACTAGGCTAAAAAATATAGAACATTTAAAATCCCGTTTCATTTTCCTATTTCCTCCCCCCACACTTAAGTTTGACATTGTCCTCAATGTAGGGGTGAGCAAAACCGCCGGCCGCCCGTTTTCCGGCCCGATCCCGACCAAACCACCGGCTCGATTCCGATCCCGACTATCAAACGGTTCGGGATTCGGTTTGCAATTCCGGCGAAATCGGGAGTCGGGTCGGGACGGGACGGGTCGGGACGGGATGATTCCGATCAATAACAAGCTAATCCGACCGATACCGACTAACCGATACCGACCGATTCCGATACCGACTAACCGAACACAATCGGGATCGGGAGTCGGTTTAGGATTCCGGCCACAATCGGGATCGGGCTTCGTCGGGACGGGTCGGGACGGGATTGGTTCCGGCCCGATGCTCACCCCTACCTCAATGTAAAGAACGATGAACCATAAAAATAGGGAAATGGAACATAAAAGAAATGATACTGCCTGAGTGTTGGAATCAAGATCGAGCTCCAAATGAGTTTACATCTTTGAGATCAAGCATCGTACCCTGAAGTAATCTACATACAAAACAAACAAACATACAAAATGAAAAATATTTTTTGGATTTATTTAAACAAGGCCCCCACACTTATGGTGAAACCATTGAGCATAAAAATAAACAACCAATTTAAAAACACACGGGTTGCCTCCTGAGAAGCGCTTAAGTTATTAACGAGTCATCAGCCTGACTCGATCTTTGATATGTGTCAAATTACAAGTATTGAGTTTAGATAGAAATGAGCATGTATTCTCCCCCAAAAATAGTTAGAAAACTAGTAAAAGTAGGGGCCATGAACTCACCTTAGTCACAGCAATGCAAGATCACAATTGACACAACTGGCATCTAGAGCATATCACAACGGTCTCAAAAACATACGGCACGAGGGATCACGAAGGTGCAAGCACAGCGGTACACAACGGTCGAGGATTGACACAACCTAATACGCATACGGTTATCTCACAATACGTCTCGCCAAATAATAAAGTCTATAAAAGATAATGTATTGTAGTTTTCGTGGATTACTTAGTTTCCAAAACTTATCAAAAGTTTAGTTTCAACGTTTCGTGTGGTGTGGTAAGAAAACGTAGACTCGACATACAACTCACGCCAAAAAGAAAGACTCTGACAAACTCGAGAGAATACTGACGAGAACTCAAACAAAGGAAGACAACTCTAGAAGTTTACGGCAAATAAACACCTCAAATAAAATAAAGTAATTTGTACGTTTCGACATTTACCCGTATCCCAAATAACTTGTATAAAACATAATCATTTTAAAATAAGTTTTACTAAAAAAAATCAGTTTTCTCAAATCGTTGTGACTTTAGTTAACAAAATTTGTAGTTACAATATTTTATAAATTTTTATGTCTCGTTAGAAAAATATATATCGACACCACCTTTATAACTGAACACTCTTTAAGTATTTTAACAACCGTACCATTTTAAATTATTATGGGCTTGTGAGCCTTTTAACCAAACAAACCTCATTGGGCTTTGGCCCATGTTAAAGTAATTCAAACACACTCATACGTGGACTTTTGAGCCCAACCCAATTTTTATCACAATTCCATTCTATCATAAGTTTGGTCTACAAACACAACGAAAAACCAAAACCAAAACGGACCCTATTGTCTTGACTGTTAACAACGCACCCGCACTTTTGTTATTTTTGACCATACCGCGACTTAAACCAATAACAGCTAACATATTATTATGCCGAGACCAAGACCAAACGGGAACAACCACCCTTGCGGGTCTAATCCACTATCCGAGACCACAACTCTTACTAAACGTAACCAACATCACAACGAGACTAGTATTACCAAAAACATGACGGCTCCCTTATGCCGAGACCATGGGTGGTCTCGGCTTCGAGTCTGCTATCATTACAACCAAACGAACTAAATCAGAATAACATGATAATTCATACCAAGACCAAAAATAAGCTTCGACGACACAAAATAAACGAACTCAAATACCACCGAGACCTCAAGGTCACGGCTGTGAATCTGTCCGCCATCAGTTATCGAGACCCAAACACAACCGAACACACCATTTTGATATTAAATCTTACCACACGAGTTTATATGTCTCAAAGTGTTTTAAATCTCGTTTTTATAATTTTAAATCCACGAACAACAAAAACAAGACCAAAATAAATCGGATACAAAAGGAATATACATAAAACGGGCTTTCTCGGTTTTACCATGACGAGAAGGAGAAGAGAGAGGACTAGGTGGCGGAGACGGCGCAGCTGTGGTGGCCATGATGGTGCTGGAAACGGCGTGGTGATAATCGAACCAAACAAACCAAACTATACATGTTACAGAAACAAACTTGGGTCGTCGAAAAAATTGTAGTTACCGAGAGAGAAGGAAATAGGTAGCGCAACAGCAGTGTTGGAGAAGGCGCATGGAATACATCACAATGATGGGAATGATGAGAGGATTAAAATGGTGGTGGCTGTGAGAGGTGGTGACCGGCGGTGAGCTGGTGGCGACCGGATTTTTGGCCGGAAAAGAGAGTGAGGTTGGCGGCTGGAACCCTAAAAGAAGAGGCAGAGAAAATGAAATGGGTATATTAACCCTAGAAACTTTATAACAAGGTATTTATAGGGTGAGGGTAGGACTAAGGACAAACCCTAGTGCGCCCTCACGGACTAATTGTGTCAATTTCCTCATATTTTTAACGAAACGCCAACGAGACCAATAAATCATGTTGTAAATATTTCCCGAGCATCCAAAAGTTATTCTATATATTTTAAAATCGTTTTTCCATTAATTTTGATTATAAATACGTGTACCTTTATTTCTCGTTGCCCGAATAAATTAATATTCGCGTTTAGAATAATTTTTCCAGTAAAACGACTATTCATACGCCTCGTTTCTCCCAAATAATGAAATAACTAAAACAATTCGTCGGTTGTGCCAGTACGCGTTGTGTACGAATTTCACGTTTCGCGAGATAGATTCCACGTTTTCAAACCAATTAAGTTCAGAAAGGATCCGTTTATGAGAAACAGGGAGAGTCTCGAATAAAAATATATTCGGAAAATTACGGGTGGTTACAGTCTCACCTCCTTAACGGAATCGCGTCCTCGCGATTCAATTCAAGTTACTCGTTACGGTTGAAAAGAGATGAGTATATACACACGATGATTCATCGTCACGTTCTCACGTGAATTCAGGACTTTTTCGCGAGCTTCGAAGAGCTTTGTTGATAAGGATGCTACTTTACCAAAGTCGTTCGATTTCACGGTTCATGCTTTCGATAGGTTTCTTAACAAGTTTCAAACATTCATCAATTTGGATTTCTCCCGGAGGAATAACGGTTGCCTCATCGGCAAGTCATTTTTTCACAAGGCACGTAAAGACTTTGCGAACACTGTTGAGTCTTGACAGTAGCTCGAGCCTGTGTGCTACCGGTTCAACTCTAGCAAGGATTTCAAAAGGATCAAAGCAGCGAGAATTAAGCTTTCCGCGTTTACTAAACGTATCACACCGTCTGAGGGTGAATCTTTAAGCATAATCTAGGTTTTAATCAGAAATTCAAGAGGTTTACGTCATTTGTCAGCATAACTGTTCGGACGATTCGTGAGTAGCTTGCAACTCGGTTTCGATCTGAACGATCTTCTCAGTTGTCTCGTGAACAAGTTCAGGGTCAGTAAGTTGGGTATTCCCAAATTCTACCCATCAAGTCGGCGATCGGCACTTGCAGTCATAAGGTGTCTAGTACGGTGTCATTGAAATACTGGAGTCGTAAGTATCGTTATGAGAGAATTTGGCCAACAGGAGGTGTCGATACCAACTATTGCCAAATTACGCAGGAACACAATATGTCCTCTAACACTTGAATGATTTTTCCACTTTGGCCATCAGTCTGGAGATGATACACAGTATTCATCTCCAAATCTGTTCTCATGGCTCTTTGGAGTGATTGCTGGGAATTTGATGTGAAACAACTATCCCGATCCGAGAATGGTAAGAGTCGACACTATATACCAGGAAGTGATTTTCGATGAGTATTGACGAGCAAGTTTGCCAATACTGTCGTTTCGTTGATTAGCAGAAGGTGAGTAGATTAAGTAGGATTATCAATAATTACTCTGGTAGCGGCGCGGGATTTATTTCCAAAGTTTCATTTATGATATAGTTTATTATCTGGTAAGGAGGTAGCAAGGATCACTGGTACTTCCGAGGGACGAGTGAAAAGTCAGGTGGTTGTCCCAAGGAATCGCGGTTTCAGTTACTCCTTAGAGTCTCAAGATTTCTGTTGGGCGTGGAATCTCTGCCAAATAGAGAGTTTAGCGAGTTCAGAGTACAAATCTGAGGGAAGATGTTGATTGCCACAAGCAATCAGTTGATTGAGTTAGTAGTGTACAAGGTACTCAAAACGAAGGGGACAACACTGATTGAACAGTTTCGATTAAACAATCCTGATCGGAAAGATGAATATCATCGATTGAGCACAAGGCTTAGAGTAGAGGCGACTGTAACAAGGCCACAACAAAACGAAGTCGGATAACAAATCCAAATCCAGGATGACGTCCAAAATCATAAAATCAAACAACTCGAACTAAATCAGAATCAAAACCAAACATAGTCGATATCGAATCCAAACGTAGTCAAAATCGAATCCAAACGTAGCCAGAATCAAATCCAAACGAGGAAAAAATTAAATCCAGACGTAGCCAAAATCGAACATAAGCGTAGATAAAATCAAATCCAAACGTGGCCAAAATCAATTCCAAACGTAGCCAAAATCAAACATAAGCGTAGATAAAATCAAATCTAAACGTGGCCAAAATCAAATTCAGACGTGGCGAAAATCGATTTCCAAGCGTAGCCAAAATTCGAAACCAAACATGGTCAAAATCGAATCTAAACGTTCCAGTAAGCTCGGACGGCTTATAGCGCTCTTAAAAAGGGGTACAAATAAGTAATTCAGATTCAAACAGTGCCAATCGGATCTAAATCGACCCGATGCAAAATACGGCCAGACGGCGGCAAACAGGATTTCCATATAATGGAGACGTATAGCGATGCCAAGGGCATTACGATTCACGCGGTGTTGTGATGCCAGTGTATAGTGTGTGTGGAAGTAAAATTCCAATGTCTGTGTACCCACGCGAAACGGTACAATCCCAAAAATCAATGACCAACCCGGACATAGTTCCATTATAACTACTCTGAGTATTGCAAAATTCACCTCTGAGTCGGACATAGGTGATCAGGCTATGTCCCACTGTCCCTGGTTGAATATAGGTGATCAGTCTATATTCACCCGAGGTTCAATGAATTTTGGAATACTAAGCCTAGTTATACTAGTAGTATGTCCATTATATCCAGAATCATTCCCAAAAATCACGACAAGTATACAAACACGATGTTCAATAGTGAGATTACGAAAGAAAATAGCGTAACTCCGTGACAGGTTCGGTGCGAGTATAAGCATATGGAAATGCTTATAGTGAACAGTTAAAACGAACGGATATAAAATATCCAAGAGTCAGGCACACGTCTCAACAAATATAAAATCAAGTATCTCATCAAACAACTCGTCAAATATATCATGAATATCTCATCTAATATATCATCACTATCTCGTCATATCAATCATATCCTCAAAAAAAGTCATACGCGAGGCATCAGCTTGGCAGGCAGGCACGTGTCAGTCATAGGGTTAAGTTTTCGCCAAAAGTGGTTATAGTCCAGGTTTTTGAAAATAAACCCAGTTCTATATAACCTAGGCTCTGATACCAATCTGTAACACCCCGAAAATCGGGTCCAGTGGAAGCATACATGTGACTGGGGCGCTACTCAATTGGTATCATAACACAAGGTACAAAGAGCGGTTTTACGTTAACCGTTTAGAAGAAATTCATTTCCAAAAAGAGTTAAATTTACATCATTCGAAAATAGTGCGGAAGTAAGGCCCATAAATAAATTAAGCGGTCCCAAATATAAATATCAGAGTCGTCTATGACCATGCCCCTTTGCCAAGCGCCTCCAGAGATAAGCTATAGCATTAAACCTGAAAATACATGCTAAAAGGGTCAGCTTACGCTGGTGAGTTCATAGGTTTTAGTTTAAAACAGTATAGTTGAACCAAAAGGTTTTCAAGTTCAAATCATCGTTCGCAAACAAGTCAAGTCCAACGTAGGCTAACACTGCCTAAGTCACAATTCCAGAACCAAATCCGCAAATAATAACATAGCCAAAGCATCTCGAATCATAATCAAACATACAAATACTATACTCATATAGTGTCAAGCAAGTTTAACTGTTATGCTGGCCAAGTCATGAACCAAACACATGAGCCGCACTCAAGGAGTGTCTCATATCTAAACATTACATCAATAGTCCTGTAGGTGCACACTACGGATGTCTCAGGCACAGGAGCCCTCTATATTATGCACATGGAGCCTACATTAACGATCAGGCACAAGGAGCCCTCTTATATTAGGCACACGGAGCCTACATTAACGATCAGGCACAAGGAGCCCTCTTATATAATAACCATAGCCAGCTCGCGTAACAGTATCATATCAGTTTCAGGCCACATCAAATAACAGGTAAGCACATAACGCATTTAAGTAACCAGGTCAGGTATATCAGCCAAACAATACGTTGGAGAAAACAAATCACGTTTCAAGTAAAACAAGTATTGAGTTTAGATAGAAATGAGCATGTATTCTCCCCCAAAAATAGTTAGAAAACTAGTAAAAGTAGGGGCCATGAACTCACCTTAGTCACAGCAATGCAAGATCACAATTGACACAACTGGCATCTAGAGCATATCACAACGGTCTCAAAAACATACGGCACGAGGGATCACGAAGGTGCAAGCACAGCGGTACACAACGGTCGAGGATTGACACAACCTAATACGCATACGGTTATCTCACAATATGTCTCACCAAATAATAAAGTCTATAAAAGATAATGTATTGTAGTTTTCGTGGATTACTTAGTTTCCAAAACTTATCAAAAGTTTAGTTTCAACGTTTCGTGTGGTGTGGTAAGAAAACGTAGACTCGACATACAACTCACGCCAAAAAGAAAGACTCTGACAAACTCGAGAGAATACTGACGAGAACTCAAACAAAGGAAGACAACTCTAGAAGTTTACGGCAAATAAACACCTCAAATAAAATAAAGTAATTTGTACGTTTCGACATTTACCCGTATCCCAAATAACTTGTATAAAACATAATCATTTTAAAATAAGTTTTACTAAAAAAAATCAGTTTTCTCAAATCGTTGTGACTTTAGTTAACAAAATTTGTAGTTACAATATTTTATAAATTTTTATGTCTCGTTAGAAAAATATATATCGACACCACCTTTATAACTGAACACTCTTTAAGTATTTTAACAACCGTACCATTTTAAATTATTATGGGCTTGTGAGCCTTTTAACCAAACAAACCTCATTGGGCTTTGGCCCATGTTAAAGTAATTCAAACACACTCATACGTGGACTTTTGAGCCCAACCCAATTTTTATCACAATTCCATTCTATCATAAGTTTGGTCTACAAACACAACGAAAAACCAAAACCAAAACGGACCCTATTGTCTTGACTGTTAACAACGCACCCGCACTTTTGTTATTTTTGACCATACCGCGACTTAAACCAATAACAGCTAACATATTATTATGCCGAGACCAAGACCAAACGGGAACAACCACCCTTGCGGGTCTAATCCACTATCCGAGACCACAACTCTTACTAAACGTAACCAACATCACAACGAGACTAGTATTACCAAAAACATGACGGCTCCCTTATGCCGAGACCATGGGTGGTCTCGGCTTCGAGTCTGCTATCATTACAACCAAACGAACTAAATCAGAATAACATGATAATTCATACCAAGACCAAAAATAAGCTTCGACGACACAAAATAAACGAACTCAAATACCACCGAGACCTCAAGGTCACGGCTGTGAATCTGTCCGCCATCAGTTATCGAGACCCAAACACAACCGAACACACCATTTTGATATTAAATCTTACCACACGAGTTTATATGTCTCAAAGTGTTTTAAATCTCGTTTTTATAATTTTAAATCCACGAACAACAAAAACAAGACCAAAATAAATCGGATACAAAAGGAATATACATAAAACGGGCTTTCTCGGTTTTACCATGACGAGAAGGAGAAGAGAGAGGACTAGGTGGCGGAGACGGCGCAGCTGTGGTGGCCATGATGGTGCTGGAAACGGCGTGGTGATAATCGAACCAAACAAACCAAACTATACATGTTACAGAAACAAACTTGGGTCGTCGAAAAAATTGTAGTTACCGAGAGAGAAGGAAATAGGTAGCGCAACAGCAGTGTTGGAGAAGGCGCATGGAATACATCACAATGATGGGAATGATGAGAGGATTAAAATGGTGGTGGCTGTGAGAGGTGGTGACCGGCGGTGAGCTGGTGGCGACCGGATTTTTGGCCGGAAAAGAGAGTGAGGTTGGCGGCTGGAACCCTAAAAGAAGAGGCAGAGAAAATGAAATGGGTATATTAACCCTAGAAACTTTATAACAAGGTATTTATAGGGTGAGGGTAGGACTAAGGACAAACCCTAGTGCGCCCTCACGGACTAATTGTGTCAATTTCCTCATATTTTTAACGAAACGCCAACGAGACCAATAAATCGTGTTGTAAATATTTCCCGAGCATCCAAAAGTTATTCTATATATTTTAAAATCGTTTTTCCATTAATTTTGATTATAAATACGTGTACCTTTATTTCTCGTTGCCCGAATAAATTAATATTCGCGTTTAGAATAATTTTTCCAGTAAAACGACTATTCATACGCCTCGTTTCTCACAAATAATGAAATAACTAAAACAATTCGTCGGTTGTGCCAGTACGCGTTGTGTACGAATTTCACGTTTCGCGAGATAGATTCCACGTTTTCAAACCAATTAAGTTCAGAAAGGATCCGTTTATGAGAAACAGGGAGAGTCTCGAATAAAAATATATTCGGAAAATTACGGGTGGTTACAGTCTCACCTCCTTAACGGAATCGCGTCCTCGCGATTCAATTCAAGTTACTCGTTACGGTTGAAAAGAGATGAGTATATACACACGATGATTCATCGTCACGTTCTCACGTGAATTCAGGACTTTTTCGCGAGCTTCGAAGAGCTTTGTTGATAAGGATGCTACTTTACCAAAGTCGTTCGATTTCACGGTTCATGCTTTCGATAGGTTTCTTAACAAGTTTCAAACATTCATCAATTTGGATTTCTCCCGGAGGAATAACGGTTGCCTCATCGGCAAGTCATTTTTTCACAAGGCACGTAAAGACTTTGCGAACACTGTTGAGTCTTGACAGTAGCTCGAGCCTGTGTGCTACCGGTTCAACTCTAGCAAGGATTTCAAAAGGATCAAAGCAGCGAGAATTAAGCTTTCCGCGTTTACTAAACGTATCACACCGTCTGAGGGTGAATCTTTAAGCATAATCTAGGTTTTAATCAGAAATTCAAGAGGTTTACGTCATTTGTCAGCATAACTGTTCGGACGATTCGTGAGTAGCTTGCAACTCGGTTTCGATCTGAACGATCTTCTCAGTTGTCTCGTGAACAAGTTCAGGGTCAGTAAGTTGGGTATTCCCAAATTCTACCCATCAAGTCGGCGATCGGCACTTGCAGTCATAAGGTGTCTAGTACGGTGTCATTGAAATACTGGAGTCGTAAGTATCGTTATGAGAGAATTTGGCCAACAGGAGGTGTCGATACCAACTATTGCCAAATTACGCAGGAACACAATATGTCCTCTAACACTTGAATGATTTTTCCACTTTGGCCATCAGTCTGGAGATGATACACAGTATTCATCTCCAAATCTGTTCTCATGGCTCTTTGGAGTGATTGCTGGGAATTTGATGTGAAACAACTATCCCGATCCGAGAATGGTAAGAGTCGACACTATATACCAGGAAGTGATTTTCGATGAGTATTGACGAGCAAGTTTGCCAATACTGTCGTTTCGTTGATTAGCAGAAGGTGAGTAGATTAAGTAGGATTATCAATAATTACTCTGGTAGCGGCGCGGGATTTATTTCCAAAGTTTCATTTATGATATAGTTTATTATCTGGTAAGGAGGTAGCAAGGATCACTGGTACTTCCGAGGGACGAGTGAAAAGTCAGGTGGTTGTCCCAAGGAATCGCGGTTTCAGTTACTCCTTAGAGTCTCAAGATTTCTGTTGGGCGTGGAATCTCTGCCAAATAGAGAGTTTAGCGAGTTCAGAGTACAAATCTGAGGGAAGATGTTGATTGCCACAAGCAATCAGTTGATTGAGTTAGTAGTGTACAAGGTACTCAAAACGAAGGGGACAACACTGATTGAACAGTTTCGATTAAACAATCCTGATCGGAAAGATGAATATCATCGATTGAGCACAAGGCTTAGAGTAGAGGCGACTGTAACAAGGCCACAACAAAACGAAGTCGGATAACAAATCCAAATCCAGGATGACGTCCAAAATCATAAAATCAAACAACTCGAACTAAATCAGAATCAAAACCAAACATAGTCGATATCGAATCCAAACGTAGTCAAAATCGAATCCAAACGTAGCCAGAATCAAATCCAAACGAGGAAAAAATTAAATCCAGACGTAGCCAAAATCGAACATAAGCGTAGATAAAATCAAATCCAAACGTGGCCAAAATCAATTCCAAACGTAGCCAAAATCAAACATAAGCGTAGATAAAATCAAATCTAAACGTGGCCAAAATCAAATTCAGACGTGGCGAAAATCGATTTCCAAGCGTAGCCAAAATTCGAAACCAAACATGGTCAAAATCGAATCTAAACGTTCCAGTAAGCTCGGACGGCTTATAGCGCTCTTAAAAAGGGGTACAAATAAGTAATTCGGATTCAAACAGTGCCAATCGGATCTAACTCGACCCGATGCAAAATACGGCCAGACGGCGGCAAACAGGATTTCCATATAATGGAGACGTATAGCGATGCCAAGGGCATTACGATTCACGCGGTGTTATGATGCCAGTGTATAGTGTGTGTGGAAGTAAAATTCCAATGTCTGTGTACCCACGCGAAACGGTACAATCCCAAAAATCAATGACCAACCCGGACATAGTTCCATTATAACTACTCTGAGTATTGCAAAATTCACCTCTGAGTCGGACATAGGTGATCAGGCTATGTCCCACTGTCCCTGGTTGAATATAGGTGATCAGTCTATATTCACCCGAGGTTCAATGAATTTTGGAATACTAAGCCTAGTTATACTAGTAGTATGTCCATTATATCCAGAATCATTCCCAAAAATCACGACAAGTATACAAACACGATGTTCAATAGTGAGATTACGCAAGAAAATAGCGTAACTCCGTGACAGGTTCGGTGCGAGTATAAGCATATGGAAATGCTTATAGTGAACAGTTAAAACGAACGGATATAAAATATCCAAGAGTCAGGCACACGTCTCAACAAATATAAAATCAAGTATCTCATCAAACAACTCGTCAAATATATCATGAATATCTCATCTAATATATCATCACTATCTCGTCATATCAATCATATCCTCAAAAAAAGTCATACGCGAGGCATCAGCTTGGCAGACAGGCACGTGTCAGTCATAGGGTTAAGTTTTCGCCAAAAGTGGTTATAGTCCAGGTTTTTGAAAATAAACCCAGTTCTCTATAACCTAGGCTCTGATACCAATCTGTAACACCCCGAAAATCGGGTCCAGCGGAAGCATACATGTGACTGGGGCGCTACTCAATTGGTATCATAACACAAGGTACAAAGAGCGGTTTTACGTTAACCGTTTAGAAGAAATTCATTTCCAAAAAGAGTTAAATTTACATCATTCAAAAATAGTGCGGAAGTAAGGCCCATAAATAAATTAAGCGGTCCCAAATATAAATATCAGAGTCGTCTATGACCATGCCCCTTTGCCAAGCGCCTCCAG
Organism: Artemisia tridentata subsp. tridentata; assembly: GCA_021014915.2. Taxonomy (NCBI): domain Eukaryota; kingdom Viridiplantae; phylum Streptophyta; class Magnoliopsida; order Asterales; family Asteraceae; genus Artemisia; species Artemisia tridentata. The sequence goes on along the minus strand of CP139507.1, from coordinate 282,272,372 downwards.
AGATAAGCTATAGCATTAAACCTGAAAATACATGCTAAAAGGGTCAGCTTACGCTGGTGAGTTCATAGGTTTTAGTTTAAAACAGTATAGTTGAACCAAAAGGTTTTCAAGTTCAAATCATCGTTCGCAAACAAGTCAAGTCCAACGTAGGCTAACACTGCCTAAGTCATAGTTCCAGAACCAAATCCACAAATAATAACATAGCCAAAGCATCTCGAATCATAATCAAACATACAAATACTATACTCATATAGTGTCAAGCAAGTTTAACTGTTATGCTGGCCAAGTCATGAACCAAACACATGAGCCGCACTCAAGGAGTGTCTCATATCTAAACATTACATCAATAGTCCTGTAGGTGCACACTACGGATGTCTCAGGCACAGGAGCCCTCTATATTATGCACATGGAGCCTACATTAACGATCAGGCACAAGGAGCCCTCTTATATTAGGCACACGGAGCCTACATTAACGATCAGGCACAAGGAGCCCTCTTATATAATAACCATAGCCAGCTCGCGTAACAGTATCATATCAGTTTCAGGCCACATCAAATAACAGGTAAGCACATAACGCATTTAAGTAACCAGGTCAGGTATATCAGCCAAACAATACGTTGGAGAAAACAAATCACGTTTCAAGTAAAACAAGTATTGAGTTTAGATAGAAATGAGCATGTATTCTCCCCCAAAAATAGTTAGAAAACTAGTAAAAGTAGGGGCCATGAACTCACCTTAGTCACAGCAATGCAAGATCACAATTGACACAACTGGCATCTAGAGCATATCACAACGGTCTCAAAAACATACGGCACGAGGGATCACGAAGGTGCAAGCACAGCGGTACACAACGGTCGAGGATTGACACAACCTAATACGCATACAGTTATCTCACAATACGTCTCGCCAAATAATAAAGTCTATAAAAGATAATGTATTGTAGTTTTCGTGGATTACTTTGTTTCCAAAACTTATCAAAAGTTTAGTTTCAACGTTTCGTGTGGTGTGGTAAGAAAACGTAGACTCGACATACAACTCACGCCAAAAAGAAAGACTCTGACAAACTCGAGAGAATACTGACGAGAACTCAAACAAAGGAAGACAACTCTAGAAGTTTACGGCAAATAAACACCTCAAATAAAATAAAGTAATTTGTACGTTTCGACATTTACCCGTATCCCAAATAACTTGTATAAAACATAATCATTTTAAAATAAGTTTTACTAAAAAAAATCAGTTTTCTCAAATCGTTGTGACTTTAGTTAACAAAATTTGTAGTTACAATATTTTATAAATTTTTATGTCTCGTTAGAAAAATATATATCGACACCACCTTTATAACTGAACACTCTTTAAGTATTTTAACAACCGTACCATTTTAAATTATTATGGGCTTGTGAGCCTTTTAACCAAACAAACCTCATTGGGCTTTGGCCCATGTTAAAGTAATTCAAACACACTCATACGTGGACTTTTGAGCCCAACCCAATTTTTATCACAATTCCATTCTATCATAAGTTTGGTCTACAAACACAACGAAAAACCAAAACCAAAACGGACCCTATTGTCTTGACTGTTAACAACGCACCCGCACTTTTGTTATTTTTGACCATACCGCGACTTAAACCAATAACAGCTAACATATTATTATGCCGAGACCAAGACCAAACGGGAACAACCACCCTTGCGGGTCTAATCCACTATCCGAGACCACAACTCTTACTAAACGTAACCAACATCACAACGAGACTAGTATTACCAAAAACATGACGGCTCCCTTATGCCGAGACCATGGGTGGTCTCGGCTTCGAGTCTGCTATCATTACAACCAAACGAACTAAATCAGAATAACATGATAATTCATACCAAGACCAAAAATAAGCTTCGACGACACAAAATAAACGAACTCAAATACCACCGAGACCTCAAGGTCACGGCTGTGAATCTGTCCGCCATCAGTTATCGAGACCCAAACACAACCGAACACACCATTTTGATATTAAATCTTACCACACGAGTTTATATGTCTCAAAGTGTTTTAAATCTCGTTTTTATAATTTTAAATCCACGAACAACAAAAACAAGACCAAAATAAATCGGATACAAAAGGAATATACATAAAACGGGCTTTCTCGGTTTTACCATGACGAGAAGGAGAAGAGAGAGGACTAGGTGGCGGAGACGGCGCAGCTGTGGTGGCCATGATGGTGCTGGAAACGGCGTGGTGATAATCGAACCAAACAAACCAAACTATACATGTTACAGCAACAAACTTGGGTCGTCGAAAAAATTGTAGTTACCGAGAGAGAAGGAAATAGGTGAAGCGCAACAGCAGTGTTGGAGAAGGCGCATGGAATACATCACAATGATGGGAATGATGAGAGGATTAAAATGGTGGTGGCTGTGAGAGGTGGTGACCGGCGGTGAGCTGGTGGCGACCGGATTTTTGGCCGGAAAAGAGAGTGAGGTTGGCGGCTGGAACCCTAAAAGAAGAGGCAGAGAAAATGAAATGGGTATATTAACCCTAGAAACTTTATAACAAGGTATTTATAGGGTGAGGGTAGGACTAAGGACAAACCCTAGCGCGCCCTCACGGACTAATTGTGTCAATTTCCTCATATTTTTAATGAAACGCCAACGAGACCAATAAATCATGTTGTAAATATTTCCCGAGCATCCAAAAGTTATTCCATATATTTTAAAATCGTTTTTCCATTAATTTTGATTATAAATATGTGTACCTTTATTTCTCGTTGCCCGAATAAATTAATATTCTCGTTTAGAATAATTTTTCCAGTAAAACGACTATTCATACGCCTCGTTTCTCACGAATAACGAAATAACTAAAACAATTCTTCGGTTGTGCCAGTACGCGTTGTGTACGAATTTCACGTGTCGCGAGATAGATTCCACGTTTTCAAACCAATTAAGTTCAGAAAGGATCCGTTTATGAGAAACAGGGAGAGTCTCAAATAAAAATATATTTGGAAAATTACGAGTGGTTACAAGTGGGTTTAATGACTGGTGTAGGAATTGGTTCGTTATCTTTTGGTTCTTCCTCTGCTTCATCCTCACTATCATCATGAATGATAGTGGTTGTTTGGTTTGGGTTTGGACTGCGAGTGTATACAACATTTACATGCTCATTTCTCGTTTGAGCTGGACGATAAGATCCAGATGATGATGGTTTCGGGTTGGATTGAGTATTGTTTGGCAAAGTACCCGATGGTCCAGCAGCAAATTGATCAGAAAGACGACCAAATTTGGTTTCAAGGTCTTGGATAGAAGCTTGATGGTTCTTTTGACCTTGTTCGAATTTGGTTTTGAGGATGAAGAACTGATTTTTCATAAATTCATTCATTTGCTTTTGAGCTTGCACGAATTTACGCATGGTTTTTTCGAATTCAGATCCTTCATTTTTCTTTTTAGGTGTTTGTGATGATGAACGGTTATCATCACGAGACGATGTCGGACGGTTGTCGTCACGAGGTTGGGAACTACGATTATCATCCCTCGGTGGACGATCTTGCCAATCTATAGAATTTCTACCGTAGTAGTTTCCACGATATCCTCCTCCTCGATATCCTCCATAAACTTAATTGGCTTCGGCTTCGGGACCTCCCATGGGTTTGTCATCACATTCAGATGATAAATGGTTTCCACCACAATAGTTGCATCCATCACGCATTTCTTTGATCTCGTTTTGGATACTTTGGAATTTAGAATCGATTTTGGTGGTGAGATCTTTCATCATGTCCATGATTTTGGAGTTTTCATTCGTTCCTTCAGCGAATGCAATGGTTTTTCATTGAGGTTTGGTTTTGGCATCCTTAGACCAATTGAGCTTAAGAAGTACACGGTCTTCTAGTAAAGTGTAAGCTTCATTAGGGGTCTTATAAAGGAAAATTCCTCCGGCATCAAGGATACCTTTAGTTGTGTCATCGAGACCATGGTAAAAGATTTGAATGATATTACCACGAGACAAACCATGCCCATGACAACTTTGGAGCATGTTTTTCATTCGAAGCCAAGCTTCGACAATATTTTCTCCTTCCTTTTGAGTGAAACTACGAATTTCACCTAAGAGACAATCAAACATGGCCGGTGGAAAGAAACGTCCAACAAATGATTCTCCCATTTGGTTCCATGATCACTCCGGGGCTTCATTCGTTATACCAAATTTCCGCTTCTCCGGTGAGAGACGATGGAAAGAGTTTGAGGTGGATTGCATTTGCATTGGTGGTTCCATAACGAAACATGTCACAAATTTCAAGAAAATCGGCGATATGTTTATGTGGATCGGATTTAACTCGACCATCAAATTGATTGTCTTTAATCATCGAAAGATAATGACGTTTGATAGTGAAGTTATCTCCAAGATTAACGAGAACAATGGCGGCCGTGGGTGTAGGAGCTGGTATCCCACATAGGTCGATCGTCGGCCATTGGAAATGGTAATTCAAGAAAAAGATCAACGATTGGATGAACTTCGGAAAGATTATCAAATGGTGGGTTAACGGTTCTTGGTATTCTTTGATTTGGTGGAACAAATGGGGTTCTCTTTTTGCGAAATAAACTTTCGGGGTTAGACTATGGTGTACTTAATTCTTCGCTAGAAGAGCGAGTGGTCATACACGAGAAAAACGAGCCAATCGAAAAAGATTAAAAGGTAAAACAAATTAAAAGAACTTTTTTTTAATGAACAGTAACCGGCGGTCCAGGGGGTGAACTGGGCGGTTTGAATTGAACTGGGTCACAGAAGCAAATGAACCGGACCGGTTCAATATTGGACTGTCGATTTGGACTGGGTCAGAAGGTTCTGAAACGGGCGGCTGAGAATTAAACCGGCGGTTCAGGGTCAACAGAAAGTTTGAACCAGTTCGGCTAAAAGCTGAATCGGCGGCTGGGGTTGGTTCGGGGTCACAGAAGGTTTTGAACCGCTTGATTCGAGTTTCAACCGCGATTTCCTGGGTGAGAATTTCAAAGAACTTTTAAAGAACAAGCTTAAGAACAAGAACAAAGCACAAAAATTATAAACAAAACTCACAAAAATGTGATCAAATCCCCGGCAGCGGCACCTAAAACTTGATGTGTCGTTTAGAGTGCAAGTTTGAAGTTTATAAACACGATCTACCAATGATTCAAACGAAACACATATGAGCAAGTATACTCGTCCGTGTGTAGTAAGAGGTGAAATGATAAGCTGAGGTCATTCACAAGGATTTGTTTAATTTTTATATAACGTGAGTTTGATTATAACAAAGTCTTAGTAACGATTCTAAGCAAGCAAATAGTGATGATGATGAAAATTCAATATATTAAAACTACACTTGCCTAGACTAGTTTGCACAATTCCCTTGATATGATTATGACAATGGTTCAAATCGATTATGATCAATAAATTAGATGGTGTTTTAATTTTATTAGTTGGTGTACTAATCCTCTTGTTTTCAACACTTTCAATCCTCGTCAAGATTTTAAATGAAAAAAAAATATTAAGTTTTGATCGAACAAGACTAACACAATTCAATCACTTGATTCGCTATCGTTTCACAAGTAATTGACAACTCCACTTTTAGTTTTCTAAGTTTAACCAAGTTACATATGAAATGGTCAATACATAAGGTAACACCTTCATAGACAAAGGTTTACAATTGATTAATTAACAATGTCTCTTTCGACCTATTACACCATTAACAATCAACCAAACTTGATAACTCTTTTGTTTATGAAAACTTCAATAGTACAATTCAATCTTAGTATTAGCTTTTCATTGAACTAGAACCATAGAGTCATAATCAATCACATTCATGTAATCATCTAGGCAAGTGCACAAGGCACTTAGCCACTCATGGCAAACAAAGAAATAACCACAGAAAATTTATCACTTGAAAACATGATTAAGAAGTCTTACAAAAGTTGTAATGATGATTACAAGAGTTAGGAACAATTATGAGATGTTCAACAATGATTCCTTTGATGATTATAACGATGAATGATGAATGTAAGCTAACTTTTTTCTGTGTTTCCTTCCTTGTAGCCTTCTTGAGAGAGTAAATTGATTATGAGATTAGTTGTAGTGTAAATTATTGATGATGAGTCCTTCTCTCTCTAACCAAGCATACTTATTAATAGAATGACTCCCCTTGGCCACCAAGCAAGTTTCTTGGGCACTAAGTGTTATTAAAACTCTTGACTTGGAGTAAATGAAGTGTAATGATCATCCATATGAAGAGTTAGACTATTAAAAGTAGTCATTAAGTGTGCCAGGAGTTGCATCAACCCAAGGTTGAAGTCTCAACCTGAGGTTCAGATTTCGGCCCAAGGTTTGGAGTAAGGTTGGCATGGCAATTTGAATCTTGGGTTGAACTTAAGCCTTAGTTAGTATTTCTTGACCCTTTGGTTGAGGAAGCAAGCCATAAGTCAAAGCAAACTTTGCATGTAACTTCTCATTCATTTCATCAACACTTGATCTTTTCTTGAGCTCAGAAATCTTTGTAACTTGATTCTTTATCTTTGATGATCTTCCCGAGGTCTTTATTATGGGTAGAATCTTTCGTTGTGCATAAGCTCTTGATTTAGCGACTTTTTCACATCTTTCTAGCTATTCCCTTGGACTTGATTGTACCTGAACCGGAATACATCTTTTGTACCTTTTTTGCATAATATGTTCACAAACACAACCAAATACAATGCACAAACATAGAAATGACGCGACTAAAACATGTACGAAATGAGCGTTATCATTCCCGTAGAAATGGTTAAGTGGATAGTAATGATGTGTTAATACTAGATTAACGTATACTAATGACTAGGGAATTTTACGGGTTGGTACAATACCTACCCCTTATTTTTGAATCTCATCCAGAGATTCAGTCTGCGTTATCTCTAAAAAAATGCTAATAGATAGTCGATGTGTAAAGTTTAAAGTAATCAGGCAAAAAATTACGTATATAGGGTTCTTATCTAGTTAGGTACGTTCTTGTGACTAGCACGACTAAAAACATATACCCTTATGGCTAGGTTTTGGTGAAGTAACTTTCCTATTCTCGAGCATATTCCTCAAAAGACCTTTAGGCAACTGATTTTTACTTAATCTCACAACTCATCAAACAAGAACTGTCATGAGATTAGGCTAAACCAGTTTAAGTCATAACTTAATTAACATTTTCTCAAAACCTAATTACTAGCTGTTATCCTAAAGGGGTCAATGCCGATTGATGTACGAATGATTACACATGTCCACGTGAGTTGTGATGCACTTATAATTATGTTGGCCACCATAATTATAATTGCCTCCTTTCACACGTGTACATATCACCAAGAACACATATCTCGACGTTACTTAAATGGTGAAAGAGTATGGTGATTATCTCTCAAAAAATCCTCGAGTGAACTCATCAAATTTCTGTGGCTGAGTGTAACCTTTATTTAACTTAATCAGATGTCTCATCAAACAAGAACTGTCACAAGATTAAGTTAAATAGCCGGTTTTCACTGAGCTCCACGCTTTTGATGTCTCGATTTAGATTATGAGATTTCCCCTAAATAGTATCCTCTAGAGAAATCCCCTTTTTGATCAAAATCATCAAATTTCTCTGCGGCCAAGTGATAACCTTTATTTAACTTAATCCCATGTCTCATCAAACAAGAACTGTCACAAGATTAAGTTAAATAGCCAGTTATCACTGAGCTCCACACCTTTGATGACTCGACTAATGCTGAGATTCCTCTATCGGTGCAGATACTATAACATTTTAACAGGGCGCACATAAATGGGAAAAGTTCTACGTATGTAAGGCGATAGGGATAAGAGTCTCAATGTATATAGTAGTTATAGTCTAGGCTCCTAAATGCAACCTAGTTCTCTGTAACCAAGTCTCTGATACCAATCTGTAACATCCCCAAATTACCGCAACGAACAGTAGTGTTAAGGGGGTATTACTTCATAATATAGATCAAGGTATAGAAAACGACCTCTAAATGAGACGTTTTGAAAAGTTATCATTCGATTTATTAAAATTAAAGTTAAACAAGAGATTCAAAGTTTAAAGTTACATAAAAGTTTTCAAAGCGTATCGAATGATAAAGATAAGATATAAGTCTTCAAGTATGCAAATGACTCTAGAATCCATGCATCCACTATCACCTTATAAACTTGAGGTAAACATGCTAAAAGTATCAACCAACGGTTGGTGAGTTCATAGAGTTTAGTTTGACTATAAAACATTTGAATAGAGATTACACAGCAAAGGCATTGTAAATCCACTCAGTCCCAAGCCCCGCTCATACAAGACTTGCAACCTGTGTGTTCACAACCCACTGTTAACATAGTATGAATATCATGAATCATCCAAATAATTGGCCTTCCAACATCTCCATGTCAGGATATATGACTACACCCAATTTAATGGTCTACCGACATTGCCATGTCAGGATGTATGTCTGAGTCGAGTCTAATCACAGTTATCAATAGAAATCAAGAAAGCGTAGAATACCATAAAAGCATAGATGTTTGATTAATTGCATCACAAAACAAATCATATAGTTGATAAACGTGTAAAGTATTTTTGAGCATGTATCTCCCCTAAATAGTAAATCTAAATGTATAAAAGTGGGGGCTATGAAATCTCACTTTAGCTATAAGGTTAAAGTAAAGTTATGTTAATAGTATCACGGGAACGACTCCAACATACGACCTGAATAATAGGGAATTATGAGAATTCGATGGTTTAAGTTTGACTAGATGTGAATAGTGATCGTAAAGAATATCGGATAACGAATCAGATCGTGATGTGAATGAATGATATGCTTAAAATGCTTAAAGTTCAAAAATAATATTATATATTATATTATCTGGTTTTTATGTCATTTAAATCATAAATATTGTTTCCTCGAAAGTGGTTTGAATAAAATGTTAATTTAATCGTTAAAAATCCGTTATATAAATATAACGTTATATAATAAATATTGAACGAAATGAAATAAAATGCACGTGAAATAAATGAGAAACGTGAAATATGAAATGGAAATAAAAATAAAATAAAGTTAATGTTGATCCTTGTAATTATACAAATTTTACATTTTTAACCCTAACGGTGTAACATTTGCACCGTTAGTCCTTTTAATTACATTTTTAGTCCAAAAGTTCCCCAAAATGACAAAATTGACTTCAGGTTTAATGTTTTATCGATATACATCCTTAAGTTACTGAATAGATAGTTTATACCCTATTTTTCTGAATGTTACACTTTTTACCCCTAATAGTAAATACGCTTTGCAAAATAAGTCCAAATTGTACAAAAAGGTTTGGAAAATTTATCCGAGAGTTTTTATAAGTTAAAAAAGCTTATTTAAGTTTGTTTTAACTGCTTATTACACAAATGGATTATTTTAGTGCTTAATGGACTTTTAATTCGAAAAACAAGGGCCGAATAACACAAATTGATTCGTGGGCTTTTAGAAAACTTTAGGCCTGGTCTTGGGCCCATTTTAAGTTTATAAAAATGTTATAAAAAGGTTTAGGTCGATTGCTATATGAATAAGCCAGAAACTGCTTATTGGGCTTATTAGCCCATGCGTTTAATATAAAGAATTTTACAAAGTTGCGAGTAGCGTTTGGTTTGGAAAATTTAGAGAGCTTTTAAGGGCTTGTAAGGGGAAACTCAAAACATGATTTTGATTCATTAGCTTGTGAAAATTCAGATTAGTAAATAAAAAGGGTGTGTCGCGTTTATAAATTCGATTTAATAGGGCCTTATTTATGTCGAGTTCAACATGAATAATAAAGAATGAAAATGAGATGTAATATGAAGTGCGATATGATAGATAACTAAAATGAATTCTAAATGAAATGAAACAAGTGTATATATGTAATATGAATGTGTAAATGAATTCCTAGCCTTCCATGGAGGAGGCATGTTGTATATGATACATAAAAATAAATGAATGAATATGTATGAAGTGAAAAGAAATATATGCGTTTGAATAAATGGGATAATGCATGATATGTATAGAACTTCGAATGGAAATGATTTGAGGAGGGTTTAGAAGACTCACAACACCACAAGGGTGGAGTTTCAACGTTGGAATGGTCAACAAAGTCTCGAATCAAGGTTATACGTTTGAATATGAACTCGAAAAGATGGCAATGGGTCTTTGGCTTCCTTCTACTGATTTTGGCAGGAGTTTTACAAGTATTGAGAGTGTGTATGAGTGTGTTTTACAAGTGGAATTTATGTTATACGTTGTGTTTAATGTGTATGCATGCAAGTGTATCAATTTATAGTTTTTAAAATATATGCAAGTTGATGTAAGATTCGAATATGGCAGGAGAGGATGAGATAAGGAATATTTTTAGTAACTAGGGGCTTAGGAGAGGGTTATAGGGCATGGGCAAGTTATTAGAAACCGAATAGGAAATGTATGCGAGTATATGTGCTCGTAAGTTTTGTTTAAAGGTCCAAAATGTGGTTTTAACGTGACTAATATTGAGACAAGGTGATAAAACATGTTTATAAGTCCATACTAATCATAAGAGATCAAAATAAACTAGTAAAAATTAGTTTGGATTCGAATTGGGTTAAAAAGAATAAATGTCAAACGGGTTGTTTCCTGTTGCGATGAATGTTTACTTTGGAGCTCATTCATGGGTTAAATGTTTGAATTAATATGTGAAATTCGACATCCCAATTATTTGGTGGCTGAGAAATCGAGAGGTATAAATATCGGGGTAGCTTATGTGTTGAATTCGGAAATAATTGAGGCAAAGCTAAGAGCTCTATTTGATTGGAATTAAAAGTTTAAAACTTAAAAATTAAATGGGTTGGGCTAAATGAATAGTAACAGGCTAAGTTGTGGGCTAAGGAATAGTATTAGGATACGATTGGTTTATAATGATTGAGTTGGGTTAATCATGGTCGGTGTGTGAGCTTGTTCCAATGTTTTGGAAATTACGTAACAATGTTTAAATAGAAATGTAATAAACAAACAGTTTAAATTTTCTTGTAAAAATGGTTAAGTGGACTGTAATGATGTGTTAATACTAGATTAACATATACTAATGACTAGGGAATTTTACAGGTTGCTACAAGTGGTGTGTGTAGGCTGAGAAGCTGCTCTGACAACCTCCATCAACGGGTCATCTGGAAATGGAACTGGTCGTCGAAGCGGGGAAGTGTGTCCAGCAGTAAGTACCTCATCACGAACATCGGAAGGAAGAGACATGGTCTGTGACAAATATGGTGTGGCATGTGTAAGTATATAGAAAATACTTATATCATATATATTAAGTAAAATACTCAAACATCATAGTATAACACTTAATCATATAAGGCAAATAGCAATCAAATCATGGCAAGCTAGGCAGGCATGCATCTGGCGGTCATAAGGAAACGTTTTTCATAAATTGGTTATAGTTTAGGGTTTTTATAAACCTAGTTCTCTATAACCTAGGCTCTAAATACCAATCTGTAACACCCCCAAAATTTGGATTTGCGGAAGCATACATGTTTGGGTGCTACTAAATTGATAATCACAACACAAAGATATTTTAATCCGTTTTAAAATAGTTTACATTTCCAAAGTTAAATGTCGTACATCAAGTTCAATTCAATTAAAACAAAGCCCATTTAACATGATTGTCCCAAATCAGAGTTTAATGCATGAGCAAAAACATTTCTAGAAATTATGACCGATGCCATGCCCTGCCTTCAATGAATACAATCTCAAACACCTGAGAAAAACATGCTAAAAGTCAGCTAACGTTGGTGAGTTCATAGATTTAAAGTAAATAAGCACATATGGACCATAGCAAATAATTCAGCAAAACACACTCTAACTGTATGCTAACACTAAGCTCATCCAACCAAAACTAGACAAACAATATGCCAAACGGCATAGCAAACAAAGGTGCTCACGAGTGTTAATCCCCAGTCACTCGGCAAAATCCGACATGGTATACGTTCGCGTTGACCTGCCGGGCCAACCGAATGAGGGAGTCACCCCCAATAGATCTATTTATATCATACACGCTTCCCAGCAGGAATTGATGGTTGATGATAGTGGGCGCAATAGGATTCAAACACACTTAGGTTATCCGCATACTAGTGTGTATTAAAACAAAGTTCAATTTGGTCCATGAAAACACTTTTGCATGTTTCTCACTCCAAGGTTTATGAAACAATTCGTATAAAAATGGGGCTACAAACTCACCTTAATAATAGCAAATAACACAATGCAACCGCTCCGATACGCGTCTTAGATCAGTATGGTAAGTCTTAGCGCAATATTCGTGTTTTAAACGTCTTAAGTCATTTGAAAGGTTTACGTGTGTCAAGTGCTCGTGTATTTCTTGCTTGCGTTGTGGTAATGTACATTTTAAAATTGTTTATCGTATAAGACTCTTTGGTGATGGCTCATGGTGAAAGTGTACGGTGAAAATACGTGCGACAAAAACTTCCCGTGCTTAGTGCTTGTCATCGCAAAATACGTAAGTAATATATATATATATATATTAAAAAATATAATATTATAAAATTATATAATATTATATATATATATTATATATATATAATATATATATATATATATATAATATATATAATATTATATATATATATATGTATATATATATATAATATATATATATATATATATATATATTATATATATATATATATTTAAATATATATATATATATATATATTATATATGTGTGTGTGTGTGTGTGTTGTGTGTGTGTGTGTGTGTATATTGTATATATTATATATATATATATATATATATATATATATATATTTGTGTGTGTGTGTGTGTGTGTGTGTGTGTGTATTATCGCATATTAAGTAAGGTTTAGTATTTAAACATTTAATCAATTAGGGCTTAATTTTAATCAAATAGATATTGAAAAATTAATATGATAATGGTGATAGTGGGGTATTATTATATTATAAACGAGTCATGGAAAACCCGTGCGTTGCACGAATTGTGTTTTGATGTTCAATGCGCAATGATGTGCTTGCCCAATCAAATCCATGCTTAGAAAAGCCTAACAAATTCACACCATTGTAGAAGTACAAAACATGATTATTTTTTTTTAACATATTCCTGAGTCCTAACATGCTTGATCTTCTTTTGTCTCCAACCATACAAAGCCGAATCAGCCCACTAATATAATTGTTATCTGTAGGTACATTAGGATTTAGGACTATGAATATTTTATTGTTGTTGGACCATTTATAACAGTAAGGTAACATGATTGAAAAGAGATACACAGTAAAGATCTTGAGTTCCAATTTTGTTCCTCTTGGCAATTGAATTGACATCAAATGCTCCTTACAGTATTAATCTATGAGTAAGAGATGGATTCCTCTTATATTACTTTGGTAAAACATAACCATGCTACATTTATTCTTCATGCTACGTTGATGACCTGGTACTGTAAAATTTTCACATACGTGTAGCATGCCGAAACAAAGTCATGATAAATCATCACATTTTGTTCCAAAATTATTAAAATCTTTACATCAATAAATATACAAATTGCTTCATATATAAATAATCAAAGAGTTTCATGCGTTGAAATCACATCTCAGTTGCATATTATTGAAAACACTATGCAGATGTACTCTAATTAACATATCTTTTACGACATACCATCACTATTATGGTACCGACGACACCCTATTTCCATTGATCATGAATCAGTTTTAATTTTTTCCTGGGGATGTCTAAACTCTAAACGCCGTGTTTGAAATTTTAACCATGAGGGTTATACATCATTTGCAATTTTGCAATGTGTAATTGGTGAAGAAAGTGAAAGTGAATTATATATAGACACCAAAAACTATGGCGTGTAGCCAAATGAGAATATCAAAAGACAGACGTTGAAATATGTAATTACTTACTATTAGTTAATTATTATGGTCTTCCACAAACTAAAGATCAAGTAATTCTTATTATTGTGTTTCGATAACGTTGTAATTTATACGTATTTATTTGTTAATTTACAATTTATTATTTATAATTTATATTTTATTATTTGTTTTTTTATTTTTAGAAGTTGTTTTGTTTTATATATTATTTAATATGGTAATGTATTTATAAATGTGTTTTGACTTTTTACTGTTTACTTTTGTCTCTCTCACACACACAAAATTCATACAGAAAAAACATATCTGCTATAAGGTATTTTGGGCTTTCAGTTACAATCGACATAAATGTAATTTATCAATAATCAATGAGATTGGAAAATATCTTAAAGGATCTGGATGTTCGATGAATAAGTTGAATATGGATTTGAGGGTTGATTAAATCATTCAGGTATTGTTGTTTGAATCAGATGTTTATTTGGTGTTGTATCTGGAATATGGGTTTTAGAGTCATTATCTTTATGCGTGCGTTTCAATATGCGTTATATCATTTAAAGTTGGTTGTTTGATTATGGGGAAAACTTCACACAAATGTAACCAACTTTTAAAAGTGTTCCAATTAAGTCACTCAAACTTTTTTTGTCTCAATTAAATCACTCAACTTTATGAGGGTGTTCTAATACTATATAATTTACCTCTTTAATAGGTAAACATGCCTATGTGGCATTTTTATTTTTTTAATAATAATGACATGTAATTTCTATGCTTATGTGGATTAAAGAATGAATAAAATGACATGGAATTTCACATGCTTTACTGCAGATGGCTATGATAATCATATTCCACCAAGATTCCTCATTTCAATCAACATGCATAATAGACGATAGGAGGGTATAGCTGTCTGGTTGTATTGTAATTTTGCCTCTGAACATCAGTTCGAAGTTAGCATCTTGTATCATAATACTTTTTTCATATATCTTGTATCACATCTTGTATCATATCTTGTATCATATACATGCATATCTTGTAATTCAAAAATTCGTAGTACATCCACACAAAAGTTCCCAGTACATTCAAACCAAATTTCCAGGTCATGAGTTTAAACACTAAAAAATTCAGAACCACTTCAAAAATTCCACACAAGGTTCAAACAAAAATTTAAACAAAAAGTTGGAAAAAAGCTTACTGTGAACTAAAGAGTAGGGTTCTAGTACCAATAAAAAAAAGGAAAAAAAGTAATGGACAAAAGCAAATCTAGATGAATAGGATTACCTATGAATTCTTGTCTGATAGCGATTAGGGTTTTTTCACTTGGTTACAAATAAGACTAAAACAACGATTGTGAAAATAGAATTTGATGGGTCCATCTGTTATTTATTATTATTATTAAAAAAATAAAAATGCCACATAGTCATGTTTACCTATTAAAGAGGTAAATTATATAGTATTAGAACACCCTCATAAAGTTGAGTGATTTAATTGAGACAAAAAAAGTTTGAGTGACTTAATTGGAACACTTTTAAAAGTTGGTTACATTTGTGTGAAGTTTTCCCTTTGATTATGTTTCAGAGTTTGCAGGGATTATTTGATTCGATTAGTCACTATGTGTATAAACATGTTTTTTATTATACGATCGAATAGGAAAGCTTAGCAGAAGATGCAAATAAAATTATGTTGATAATGATTACATCGATTTTCAACAAATATGCAAAACTGATAAACACATGTGAGTCTTTAATAAGATTGATGTATTATTCAAATTTAATATAAGCAGTGATAGATCACTATGAAAACATTATATATTTGCATTAAGTTAGGTTGTTGGAAGTTTCCTTGTAAACTATGTTGCGTGTGTAGTGCTTGAGTTCCGGATCGGTGTCTTCAACCATTAGTATTTTTAGACCATCAGGACTTGTGACCCTGGAGACCGCAACATATAGTTGTCCATGGCTGAACACGGGATTTGGCAGATAGAGTCCAACATACTTAAGTGATTTTCCTTGACTTTTGTTTATCGTCATTGCGTAACATGCTCTTACATGGAATTGTCGCCATTTTAGCACGAATGGCCATTTTGTCTATGTAGATGTGAGTATGATCCTGTGTATTACAACGTCGTCCCCTACATGTGATCCTGTAAGAACCCTAGCGTGAATAACAAACTGGCCTAAATCAGTGATCAGTAACCTGGTGCCGTTGCATAATCCTTGGATTCACATTTCGCAATAACATTACCGGCAGTTCCTTTTTTAAGTGTAGAGCATGTGGTGGTATCCCGGTAAAATTTAATGAATTTAAAAATTCAACCGGGTACAGGTCTTGCTGGTCTAGAGTGTTGGATGAAGCCTTGCATATCTCATCCGCGCTATTGTACGTAACAGATTGCCCTGCCAACTTTTCAAACATATATTCATTGATGATATCGGCATCATCATTCTGGGGAGTTAGGATTGCCCTTTCCTTTAGATATTCATTATCAGTTTGGCGTGTAGTAAAATGAGGATAAGTTTCCTCGACAATCTTATCAATAGGAGAATCCTAGTTCTTGATTAGGAAATTATCAGGAATGTTGATCCAAGTTGGCTCATCCTCCCCTTCTTTTATTTTTGCTGGCAACCTCCCGTCACCAATTGCTAAAACCCATCTGTTAAAATGTTGCTTACGCGTATCAATATCCCCATTTTCATTGTATTCATTGACACGCATGCTGAGCGTAAGGGTGAATACCTTGCAATATTTCCACAACTCAGACCGGTTTATGCACGCTTGAACAATGTCTGCTCTTTTTCCTTTTGGGATCACTGGGAGGACTTGTCTAAAGTCACCTCCAAGAAACACTGTCATTCCTCCAAATATTCGATTCCTTTTATCCGAATCGTGGTACCCGAGTATATCTTTTAGTGTTTTGTCCAATGCCTCGAAAGCATATTTTTGAGTCATTGGAGCTTCATCACAAATAATCAACTTGACTTGTTGCATGAGTTCCGCCATATGCATGTTTTGTTTAATGCCGCATGTGCTATTCTTGACCAATTTGAGTGGGATCACAAATCTACTATGCGCTGTCCTTCCCCCTGGTAAGAGCAATGAAGCAATTCCTGCTCATATTAAGAACATTTGTTAGTTATTACATATGTTGCTTTTTTATAAATCACGGGATGTTTTGTTTTAGCATTATTTTATACCTGAGGATGCGACGGCAAGAACAATCATCCGTTCTGATCTTAACCTTGAAATAATAGTTTTGTATAGAAATGTCTTCCCAGTTCCTCCTGGTCCATAAACAAAGTAAAATTTACCTTTTTGATTATGGACAGAGTCAAAAACATCTTCATAGATTAAGAGATGTTCTGGATTTAACAAAGAATGTAATTGCTGATGTTCTATCGCACTCTTCTTCATATCAAAATCCAGGGCCTCTCTAATCAGACGGTTGTCCATGATGTTGAGTAACCTTGGGTCAGGGCGTGGAAGATCTTTAAAGTCTGCTAAAGATCTTCCATGCCTATTTAGTATATCCTGGATTTACAGAAGACAATAGTTACGGAGTTGGTCATCGGTAAGATGTAAGTTAGGATGTTTGAAAAGTCTTCTTTTTTTGTGCATGATATCTTTCGATAAGGTTTCCCAGCAGGCCTCCCATAGCTTTAAAGGTCTACTGACATCACAGAACAATAGAATTGTGATAAATGTGTCACGGAGTTGTGGGCCGAATACCCAAACACCAGCTTCGTTTATAGCATGAGTCCATTCACTGTCGTCGTTTAGGAGACCATATGCAAAACAAGCTTCGTTGAATGTTGCACAAAGTTTTTCGTTTACAGTCATGAGCTGTAAAAAAGATTCAGGACCTTTCACAACATTCAAAAGCATTCTAAGATAATATCGTTCCCCTGAAGATGGGTGTGCTTAAATGATTCGTCCGATGCTTTTTTTTGTTTCCTTTTTTCCAACGTTTTTCTTTTTCATGCCATACATAGTGCTTAGGTATTTCAGCATAAGTGAATTCTTTAGCTACCAGATCGCGTTTGTTTAACTCGAACCAATCAGTGAACATGGTTATGTCGATTCCTTCCCTTTGGAGTAATGCTGGCAAACTCTCTGAATCGCGTAGTGTTATTGCATGCTGATTAGGCAGGTGGTATGTAAGTTTCATGACTGATGGATATGAGTAATGGATGTCAAAAGAAAACAAATGCCATACTGACTAACATGGAGCTAAGAATCGACAGTTTAGGTAATTTTGTATTTCATCAACCTCCAGAATCTTAACATTCGTGACATCACCATCAATTCTAACGTTCTCCTGTATAACAACTGTAGCTCTGTCCGGACCTTTATTTAAGTACTTAAATAAGTACTTAATAGCCTTTGATAAGTTGCACCATTCAACATTAATGTGGGCCTGGTATTTCAAAACAAGATAACGATTGTGAGGTACTACATATTTGTTATCATATTTGAATTTACCCTTTTTAGCAGACGATTTATTATCCCTCCGACGATATATAGCATATCCATCTTCATCAATAATTGTCTCACCCACAAATGCTTTGGGAAAATGCTTCTAACATTTCCCCTCAACATTACATGGTGCATATTAGCATCCTGTCCGCAAGGACCATGTAACATATATTCAGTCACCACTTTATACCCATCTGGATCATGCATTGGAAATGGCATTTCTGCTGAAACGATGTCATCTATTTCAGCGGGTGTTTTGCATTTGCAAACTTCTTCTAGCCACAGAAGGATATGAGCATGCGGAAGGCCACGTTTTTTAAATTCTATAACATATACAACTGCAATTATATGAGAGCGAAGGGACATATGATTTTAAAATTTGTATAGAAGTGTAGGCAGGCTGATATTATGGCATGAGATGTAATACCTGCGCGAGAATTACCAAAAATATGATTCTTGGTAAGATCTTCTAACATCTGATTGAGTTTCATTTTGAACACTCGTGTTCCAATTTCTGGACAATCGTGACTTTTTGACCTGGTATATGAATCAGCATTTCATCAATCTCGGGCCATTTTGGATTGGATGTGAATGTGATGAAGAGGTCCGGATTTCCATATGTGCGACATATAGCCATTGCATCTTGGTAATTTTGCATCATATATCTTGGCCCCCCTGTAAAACTCTTTGGTAGAACGATTCGTTTCCCTAACCCTGCTACACTCGTATCACCTCTTGTTACAGCATCACATAGGTTATGGTAAAGATCTACACGTAGTGTATCTTGATTGTTTCTCATCCATTTAAGCCTCTGTTCTTCAACAGCTGTGTATGCATCAACCAAATATTGCTGAAATAATCGGCCACCTCTTAGTAAAGTAGTTCCTTGGTTATTTTGCTACTGTATTATGTAAGCATAGTATTCTTTCATTGTTACAACACCCCTTATGGTTTTTTGAGTACCTGTGTTGCTGTTATATGGTATCTTTTCTTGGAAACCATCTTCTCCATACGGGAATAATAATGGATATTGGAGCGCCATGTATTGTGGATGTAATTCTGAGATACGTTTTGGTCCTGTTGCCTTGTTGCTCACAATAATGTCTCTTGTCGGAACACCATCACCAAAATCATTAGTGATAAGGGCTACAATCTCTGGCACGGTGGGACTGTTATTTTGCCAGGAAGTTTGCCTGTCACTTAAGAGACGCAGTGAATTTGGCTGTATTATGTGATTGGCACCAATCTCTTGCCATCCGAAATGCCTTAGCAACAACACTTGTCTGGTTGAACATTTGCATTAGGTTTCTCACTATGTTTTGATCTACTCCTTCACTATCTTCCTTATCGATGAAGGCCAACATCCGGTTTTTCTCTTCATTTTCAGTGTCAAAAAAGTAAAGTTGCGCATACTTTGGCTAAATACCTGGTGTAGGAAGTTGTGAACCAATTCGATGATAGTTTTGGCCATTTATTCTAAACGTTTATAGTCCCCTTCCTGTGTTTATGGAATGGTCTATTCTGGCTCCAAAAGATGTGAAGCAAAACATGCTATTATAGACCCTAATTTGATCTCTGAATCTCAAAGAAGCATTATTCTTATAATCTAACAAAGCGGTTAGTGGTTGAGCTGTTTGGTTGAATTTTTGAATCAAGATCTTACCCTCTTGGCAGCAAAGGGAGAACTTTGGGTTTGCAGTCCTATTGGGCTTGTTATTTCTCTCCTCATACCACATGAGTGCATTGCAATTTCAACATTCATACGATGGAGGCCCAAGGTTATGGTAAACCACAGGAACACCTTGCAAAAAAAAAAAAAAAAAAAAAAAAAAAAAAAAAAAAAAAAAAAAAAAAAAACAATATGGGGCCATTATACATGTTTGTTGGGATTACTAATTCATATTAGATGGTTTATAAGAGGGTAATCACCTACCGATGTACATGCCGCTCCTTTTGGATTTTTCTTAGCTCTTCTAATGTTGGGTGGTTCTATAATAAGCATTGTAGCCAAGTAATAAGCATTGTAATAAGCATTTTTGTTATTCAGAGGTTGGATATATATTTGTACATATCATATTGCAGAAAATCCACAGTATAACTAACTGATACGCGTGAGTATTTACCATATTCTGATGTAACTACGTTTTTCAGTTTTAACCCACAATAGCTTTGCACTGTCCCATCTTCACCAATGACTGTATCTGAATGAATACCACAGAATCGTGAGGCATCATTGATAGAGTTTGAGTAACTATGTTGTTTTCCTTTGAACCTGTAACATACTAATACATATCATTTAAAGGATGTATTCAGTTGTGGCATATTTAGATATTTACCTGGATCTGATGTAATGATGTTCTTCAGTTTTAAACCACAGAAGCTTTGGACCACCCCATTTTCACCAATGATTGTATTTGAATTAATTACCACTGAGTTTTGAAGCATGTCTGAGAGAGACTGTGTGCCTGCACCTTTTATCAGTTTAAACTATAACATATAAACACATATGTTTTAAACAATGACAATAATTCAATTGTATTGAAGGTTTGTCATTTCAAGTGTTGTAGGATCGTGCCTCTTGATAGATCTTTGAGCCTAAAGAAGGTGTAGAAAGCTTATGTAATCACAAGCAAACTACTTGAGAATCTCTGAACTAGAAACTTGTGCTTATGCGGAAACTAAACACAAGAGTTGAAGAAGACAATAACTATAAGACTTTGATCCTCTATGGATCTTTTATTAACTATTTTTATTGAAAAACTGATACAAAACTCAATGTCGTATGTTTCTTTTATAGCACAAGAAACCCTAATACGACACAGCTAAGAAAACGTGTAAAGAGATATACACTATCTCTTCCTAAATTAACTCTAACAAACATTCTAAAAATATGCTAAGACCAGCAGTAACAAACACTGCCAACAGAAATAAACCATGCTACCAGCAGGAACCAGCACCAGCAGGAACTAACACTGCCAGCAGGAACCAAACTATACTAACAGCAGCAATGAAAATAAATAGAAATCTAAAAATTCCTAACAATCCTCCCCTAAACTTGAATTTGACTAGGTTAAGTTCAAGTATCTTGATAGATCTTTTGAATTCCAGAGGTAGAGGATTGAAGCAGCAACATTAATAAGTAACCAGCAACAACATCATTATGAACCACAAACTTCCAGCAGCCAGCTTCTATATATCAGCAGCAATAGAAATCTTCTCAACATATGTTGGTCACAAAATAAGTCACTTGAGCTTTACTGCAACTATGACAATTTGTACATCAAACATTTAAGTTTCATACTATTCTC
The DNA here is from genome assembly GCA_021014915.2 of Artemisia tridentata subsp. tridentata. Lineage (NCBI taxonomy): Eukaryota > Viridiplantae > Streptophyta > Magnoliopsida > Asterales > Asteraceae > Artemisia > Artemisia tridentata. The sequence continues at coordinate 282,250,729 of CP139507.1, read as the reverse complement.
ATCACTTCCAAGTGTGTTAACTCCTGTGAGAGGTGAATCATTGAAAAATAATGGATTTGATGTCTCTTTACCAATAGCCATCACTACTGGAGTAGCCAATGTTTTGGTGTGTTAGACCATGGTACATTGATAACCATATGATTTTTAGTAAATCATCAACTATAAACGGATTTGAGTTGTCTTTACTTGTAGCCGTTTGCTCAGGACTAGCCAATTCTTGGGTTATAGCAAACCTTGGTGAATTGAGGACCAAATATGGTTTTCCAACTGCCTTTACCACAAGCCATATACATGTGGGCTAGCCAATTCTTTGGAAACCTAAAAGGGTAAAATCCATGGTGAATTGAAAACCATTTCAACTCTCAGTTTTGAAACATGGGTGAGTTGAAGGACCCAATAGTTTTGAGCAAACTATCACAGCTATCAACGGATTTAAGAATCACACCAGTGCCGTACCCTCATGGTGAGTCAACTTTTCCTTGTCTGTTGGACATGGTAAGTTGATTACCATTTGTTGTGTGGTTCAAGAGCCAACACTGTACCTGCAAGAGGTGTCCTCAAAACATACAAGTTAGCACATAAAATATACATAAGATTTTTTTTTAATATATATATATATATATATATATATATATATATATATATATATATATATATATATATATATTTTAAACTAACAAAAGAAAGAAAAACCAAGATACAACAATAAGCCTCCCTTTAGGCTTATACCTCCCCTCAATCTCATCACTTAAGGATTAAGCATACCAATATGTACCACCAAATAATTAAATCTTGGGCCATCAAAAGCCTTAGTCAACAGATCAGCCACATTTTTCTCAGTGTGTATTTTAAGCACTTGGATAAGATGCTTCTCATAAGCATCTCTGATAAAGTGGTGCCTAATCTCTATGTGCTTTGTTCTTTGGTGAAACACTGGGTTTTTAACAATGCATATGGTGCTTTGGTTATCAATAAAGATTTTAGTGCTCATAAAGTTGAACCCATAATCTAACAACTGATTTTGAATCCAAAGTACCTGTCCACAGCAACTAGCAGCAGCAACATACTCTGCCTCAGTAGAAGATGTAGCCACTATAGACTGCTTCTTGCATTGCCAAGAAATCAATCTTTTTCCCATAAACTAACAACCCCCAGTAGTAGACTTTCGGTCAAAGTTAGCACCAGCATAATCACTGTCACTATAAGCTTCCAGCACAAAAGGAGAGTCTCTTGGGTACCAAAGACCCAACTTAGGCTGTCCTTTTAAATACTTAAAGATCTTCTTGATTGCATTCAAGTGAGAAGTCAATGGTGTAACTTGATGTCTAGAACAAGCACTGACTGCAAACATGATATCAGGTTTAGAAGTTGTCAAATACATGAGTGAACCTATCATGGACCTGTAGAGATGAACATTAACAGCATCATCAGGTCTAGTATTTGATTTAGGCTTTGGAGCTTCATACGGTGTTGTTGCAGTCCTCACACTCTCCAAATCAAACTTTCTAAGTATGTCTTGTACATACTTCTCTTGGCTGATAAAGATCCCATCAGGTTGTTGTGTAACCTGTAAACCAAAGAAAAAGGTAAGCTCTCCTATAGCACTCATCTCAAACTCACTCTTCATAAGCACCTCAAACTCCCTGCACCAAGCTTCATTTATGGAACCAAAAATGATGTCATCCACATAAACCTGAACAAGGATGATATCTTTTGAATTCTTCCTGAGGAAGAGAGTCTTGTCAATTGCCCCTCTTCTGTAACCATGCTTCAGCAGAAAAGTAGACAACCTGGCATACCATGCCCTTGGTGCTTGATGAAGACCATATAGTGCTTTAACCACCTTGTAAACCAGATCAGAATTCTGTGGGTCCAAAAATCCCTTTGGTTGAGTAACATACACCTCTTCTTCAATTCTTCCATAGAGAAATGCAATCTTCACATCCATCTGATAAACCAAAAACCCCATGTAGGAGGCAAATGCCAAAAATAACCGAATAGCTTCGACTCTTGCCACAGGTGCAAACACCTCATCATAGTCAATACCCTCTTCTTTCCGATGTCCTTGAGCTACCAATCGAGCTTTGTTGCGAACCACAATTCCCCTAGCATCCCTTTTATTCTTGAGAATCAATTTTGTGCCAATGGCATGCTTGCTTGCAGGCAAAGGTACTAACTTCCAGACCTTTTGATTCTGAAACTGCTGCATTTCCTCTTGCATAGCCTCAACCCAATCAGAATCATCAAGAGCTTGTGCTACACTGCTTGGTTCAATTTGAGATAGAAAACAAGCATAGAGGCAATGAAGATAATCTGTATGATTACTCCTTAGCTGATCTTGAATATAGCTGACAAAAGCAGTTTCGCCAAAATTTGATTGTTTTAATTTACCTCTGGTCTGAACAGTTGAATTGGGATCTCCAAGAATCAAAGACTGAGGATGAACTGTGTTTATCCTCTTAGTAGCAGTAGGATTGACATCAATAGTTGAGGCTTGATTAGTGATAGTGGGATTGAATTCATCATCATATGAGGAGGAAGTGAAAATGCCTGTGCTTGATTGATGATAAGGATCTTCTAACTTCTCTCTGGAAGATAATGAATTTCCAAGGTCAGATGGACTGGGATATCTTGCAGGAGAATCATCAAACCCCAATAAATCAACAGATGGAGTAGACAATAGAGCAGCAGAAGTGGAGACACCCGCAGAATCATCAGAGGAACCAGTAGTAATAGGTGTACTACCAGCAGAATTGGAAGCAGCAGGAACATAAACATCACCAGCAGAATCCATTTGCCTGCGGACTTCAGCTTCAGCATTTCTCAAGATCTCTAATGTTTCTGGCGACAACTCAGACTCAAGCTTTTTTTCTGCTTCTTTGGCACTGTGTGCTTGCCTTTGAAGCTTTGCAAGATCCTCTGCAAAACTTAAATCATCTTCACTCATGCCTGATATAACTCCAGCATCATGACCTGCAGAAGAATTAGAAGGAAAAGAAGGAACAACAATTGATTGTTCATCACACTCTGATTCTGAGTCATCATCTGAGGTACCTGCATTGTTAGTTTGAGAATCCGGTGTATCTACAGATTGATTAGCTTTGAATCTAGAATAACCTAAAGTATCAGACAGATAATCAAGGTCAAAGTACCACTCAGGACCTGCACCCTGCAAATTAGGTTTATCCTCAAGATATCTTAAATTGAGTGTCTCTTCTACCCTCTTAGCAGACAAATTATATACCCTATAGGCCTTACTATGAGCAGAATAACCAACAATAAACACCTCATCTACCTTCCCTTCAAATTTACCTAAGTGATCACTAGTGTTCAATATAGTCACATGACATCCAAAAGGTTTAAGGTAACTAATGTTAGGAACCTTCCCAGACAAAAGCTCATAAGGTGTTTTGTTGTGAGGACTAGTAATGGATACCCTATTCAGTACATAACAAGCAGTGCAAACTGCTTTAGTCCAAAACATGGTAGGCATCTTAGAGTCAGCCAACATTGATCTAGCTGCCTCTATAAGGGTTCTATTTTTCCTTTCAGCAACCCCATTTTGCTGTGGGGTTCTGGCATTACTATAGTCCCTTTTAATCCCCTTATTCCCACAGAGTTCAATTAGGTTAGAATTTTTAAACTCTGTTCCATTATCACACCTTATTGAGTTAAACTTTTTATTTAGCTGATTTTCTATCAAGGCAATAAAGTCCCTAATCACTGGATAGGTTTCATCTTTAGTACCTAAGAAGAAAGTCCAAGAAAACCTGCTAAAATCATCTGTAATCACCAGGCAGTAATACTTATGGTCAATACTTCTGATGGAAGTAGGACCAAAAAGATCCATATGAAGTAGCTGCAGAGGCTCAGTGATGGTGCTCACAGCTGTGATGGCCTTGTATGAGGCTTTGTGTTGCTTTCCTTTGTTGCAGGCAACACAATTGTGTTCATTTGTGAAGGTCTTGATAGGGAGCCCTTGAACCAATCCATTCTTTGCCAGTTTGTTGATGGTCTTAAAGTTCACATGTGCCATTCTTCTATGCCATTTGTTAGATTCATCAACAGATGCTTTTGCCACCAAGCAAGCCAGATTACCCTCAGGCAGGACATCATTTAGATTGAAACTGTAAAGGTTGTGTGTTCTTGGAACTCTGAGTACAACCTGACTTTCATCGGGCAACTTAAAGTCTTTGGACAGCACAAGATAGTCAGTCTCAGTGAAGAGAACACCATTCTTCTTGTCACAAATTTGAGAGACAGAGAACAAATTGAAGTTATGAAGTTCCTTCACATAGAAGACATTCTCAAAGTCCAGCTTGAATGTCTTGATTGTTCCTTTTCCTGTTATCTTGCCATCTCCTCCTCCAAATGTCGCAGTCCCTCCATTCAAGGGTACAAAGTCATGCAGTCTCTCTAAGTTTCCTGTCATACTTCTGGAGCATCCACTGTCAACAATACCTACATCTTTACTTCTAATATGATAATCCTACATCAAAAGAATACAAACAACAACATTAGATACAAAGGAGACCCAAGCCATTACTGACTTGAGCCTGCCTAGTAGATCAATAATAATTAAACCATGGAGATTGATGAGATCCACCATTGTTCTTGGACCCCATTCTGTTATAGTGGTAATTGTTTCTCCAAGAACAACCTGCTGAGGACTTAACAGCAGTTTCCCATCTTGCCCCCCCCCCCATGTGCATGGAGTCAAAATAAACAGGCCTCAAATCATTCTAAAAATAAGTGCTTGTAGGTCTGTAGAATGGTCTGGCATTATTTCTTCTCCAACGAGCAGAATTGGGATTACCAGCAGGAACTGGCTTACCAGTAGAAACAGACTTACCTGCAGGAACTGGCTTACCAGCTGCAACAGGTTTACCAGCAGTAACAGGCTTACCAGCAGCAACAGGTTTATCTTTAGGAACTGGTTTACCAGTAGGAAAAGAAGCTCTACAAGAGTTCATTCTTGCTGCTTGAGGAACATATGGGGGTATACTATTAACATTGTTCCACATAGGCCTAGTTTGACCAGCATACATACCCATCTTTTTCTTATAAAAATCACAGTCTTTGATGAGATGAGCATAACTACCACACACAAAACAAGGTTTCTTTCTAAAAGACTTATTCTTAACATTACTTTTCTTATTGCAACCATAATTATCACAACCAAAACTGTTCTTAACAAAATTAAAACCAGAAACATTATTGTTTGCAACAGAACCAAAACTAGAAACATCATTGTTTTTAACATAATCAAAAGAAATATCTTCAAATGCAGCTATCTTTGAATCAGATTCATTAGCAGCTACTTCTGAGGAGAAATCTTCTGACTTGGTGGAGGCAGACTTGTCACTTGAATCACTTGTAGCATAGTCATTGGTCTTGATTTCTGAAGATTTGTCACTGTTAGAACCAAAACTAAAGGTAGGCTTGAATGTTCCAGTTATTGGTGGAGGAACTGCATTCATTCCTCCTTCTTTTACATACTTTACAGGAATTTGGTAATTAGGGTACTTGGGGGTAGGGTCAAATATGCTATGTTCATTAGGGTCATAAATATCATCAGGCCCTATATCATATCCTAACCCTCTTTTACACCTTACAGACTGAGTACTGTTATTTAATTTGACTAGGTTTTTAGCTGATTCTTGCCATGCATTATGTCTAGTCAATTCAGTATCTAACTTAGCCTGTATTTCATTTTTCTCTAACACTACCTTAGCATTTTCTCTCTCAGAATGTCTTAAACAGTTAGTAGTGTTCTCTAAATCTCTCTGCAAAACCCTTATCTTTTCCTCATATGCTAACTGATTGGTTTGATACCAGGCCTTTTGCTTTTCTAATGTATTAAGAGAGTTTCTATAGGCTTGGACCTGTATATAATAATCTTTATATTGACTATCTATATCATCAAATTCCTTTTTCAGTTCAGCATATAAAATTTCACAACCAAAAGGACACTTTTGTACCTGAGATGGGTAACCCATCATGCCAAGTTCCCCAGTTACTTGTGTCTTATCACCATGTCCAACAATCATCCCATAGATCTGTGCAACACCTTTTTCTGCATTAGCCACCTCATGCTGCGTCCAATTCACCATGGATTCATAAGAGAGCAAAGCCTTAGGTTCTTCTGAGTCCAGGTCTTGCAGCTTGAATGCAGAGTATCTGGTCTTGTCATCAACCTTCTTCTCTGTGCACTCTCTAGCAAAATGACCCAGTTGTGAACATTTGTAGCACCTCACTTTCCTCTTGTCAAACCTTGCTCCCTCCTGTCCATTGAATTTGATCTTCCTCCCTGCATTCTTTTCAAACCTGTCTACCTTCAATGACAGCATAGCCATCTACCACTTGATGTCCAGTTCCTCCAAGTCCAGTTTGTCAATCTGTTCAAAATCTTCATAGGTAATTTGCTGTTGTGGTGCACTTTCAGCAACAAACGAATGAAGCACCTCCTCAATCACATTGCCAGATCTAGACTGTGTTCTTGGTGCAGCGGGGGAATAAGAAACTGATGAAGATGACGGGGTCGGGCTATCACCATATGAGACGTTACTAGTACTTGCAGTACCAACAAAGGCTGTATGAGTTGGGGTATGTGATGAATAAGTTGAAACCCCTTTGATGTCAATCTCAAGAGTCTTGAGCTTATTATAAAGGTCATCAAAACTCATGAAGTCAAGCCCAACTTTGGCCTTTAGGGTGATGGAGACTTGAGACCAGGAAGGAGGCAGAGCCCTCAAAAACTTGGTGTTGCAGTCTTCATTGTCCGGCTTAGCCTGCAACTGGTTAAGTTGGCTTAGGATCTTGTGAAACCTGTCATAACCTTTGTGTATCCCTTCAGCCTCAGAGATATGAAATTCTTGGAACTCCTGCCTGAGCATGGACTTCCTCATCTTTTTGGACTCATCATTCCCTCCAAATCTAGCTTTTATAGCAAGCCAGATCTCCCTAGCATCATCCAGGTAATGAAAATAACCCACGTGATCTTCTAGGAGAGCCTGAGGCAATAGAGTTCTTGTTTTAGTTTCCCTTTGTACAGCAATCTGCTCCTCTACTGATGCAGGTGGAAGTATGATTATGTTCCCATTCTGACCTCTTCCAGTCTTCTTCCTGCTGTTCCCATTCAGGACAATATTCCACAGATTGTGATCACTGTTTGAGATCCAGTACTTCATCTTCATAGCCTAAGTTTCATACTCATCTTTCTTGAGGTATGGGAATTTAGCATTACTGTTAGACACAGTGGTTGTGATTACTTGTTGTTGGACTTGAGCAGTTTCAGGTTTGTCATTACTGATGACAGACTCATCAGGATTTTTGTCAGTCATTGTGAAAGGGTTTAAGAGATTGGTTTAGAAAAGTTTTCTTCTTCGACAGAGATCCTCACCAGGCTCTGATACCACTTGTAGGATCGTGCCTCTTGATAGATCTTTGAGCCTAAAGAAGGTGTAGAAAGCTTATGCAATCATAAGCAAACTACTTGAGAATCTCTGAACTAGAAACTTGTGCTTATGTGGAAACTAAACACAAGAGTTGAAGAAGACAATAACTATAAGACTTTGATCCTCTATGGATCTTTTATTAACTATTTTTATTGAAAAACTGATACAAAACTCAATGTCGTATGTTTCTTTTATAGCACAAGAAACCCTAATACGACACAGCTAAGAAAACGTGTAAAGAGATATACACTATCTCTTCCTAAATTAACTCTAACAAACATTCTAAAAATATGCTAAGACTAGCAGTAACAGACACTGCTAGCAGAAACAAACAATGCTACCAGCAGGAACCAGCACCAGCACCAGCAGGAACTAACACTGCCAGCAGGAACCAAACTATACTAACAGCAGCAATGAAAATAAATAGAAATCTAAAAATTCCTAACAAGTGTATCATTGTTATTTTTTTTTTGTCAGAAGTATTTACCTCGAGCTGATATAACGGTGTTTATCAGTTGTAAACCGCAATAGCTTTGCACTGTCCCATCTTCACCAATAATTGTTTTTGAGTTAATGACCATAGAGTTGTTAAGCATGTCTGAGAAAGATTGTGTACCTGCATTTGTTATCAGTTTATATCAAACATACAAACATATATGTTCTGAAGAATATCCATAATCGAACGCATGAAAGGTATGTGATTTGAAATGTACCATTGTTCATTTTTTATGTCATCAGCTGAATAACTCTTACTGTTTTACAGGTTGGAAGCTGATCAAGATCTATATTAAAATGACAATCAGGTACTCTCTTTGTATTCCATTGATGAACTTATGCAATAAATGTAATTACCATTGAAAAGGCAGGCATAATAACTTACAAACTATAAATAATCAAACACAAATGCAAAGTATACAATGCTTTAACAAATACATTATGTTTCATTTATATACCCATTTATCATCTTGCCATTGTTTATATATGCTCCATTTCTATACCCTTTTTATTATAGGCAGGCATAATAACTTACAAACTGAAAATAATCAAACACATATGCAAATATATAATGCTATAACAAACACATTATGTTCCATTTATATACCGATTGATCATTTTTCCATTGTTGATATATGGTCCACTTGTATACCTTTTTTATTATGTCTGACTTTGATTGACTCATCATTTTGATATTGTTGATATCAACCCTGGGAGGATCTATACTACTAATTATTTATGTAAATGGCTTGCAATTTTAACATTCCATGTGACGTAAATCATGAAATGGTCTATTAAGCACATTATCGATCATATGTATTTTTGTATTTTTATATTACTTTATATCAACAAATGTTTTGATTGTCAGGATGTATTGAGGGATAAAATGGCCAACTTATAAACTAGTGAGTATTACAGGCCAATTGTAATAATTTTGGTGGTTTTAATCACATTTATGAGTTTGTCTTTTGTTAGAAAACATTAAACATACATATTGTATATATCCCATTCAATTTCAATGAAACCAAACATCATATAAAAAGATAAAATCAGTATTCCATCCAAGTAGTAAAATATAATCCCACGCAATGTCTAACTGATCAAAACAGATATCAGAAACCAATATATTATTATCTCCACAAATGTATGTTTTATGAAGCGATTGTTTGCTTGCACCATGACCTCATGCTTTTTTTCTTCTTATCAACTGTCTTGAGCACATCATCATCTTGCCCATCAGGTTCATTAACTGGCACCACTTCCGCATCATGGTCTTCTATCTTTTTCCTCTTATCAGCTGCCTTGGTAACCGATACCACTTCTGTATCAGAATCTCCTAGGTCATATCTGAAGAATAATGTGAAAATATATTATACGATTAAGTTGTATGACATAGGGACATAATTATATTTATAGTTTATAATTTGCAGAGATTATTGTAAGCAAACATTTTTTTTTATCCTCAGCAGGCTTGGAAGGGGTTGCGACAGATGGGTCTGGTTGCAATGTCTTTAAAGATGAACTTGAGGTGTCAACTTGGATTACAACAGAACAGGAACACGCACTTTCCAAAGCCAACTCAATTGGGTTCAACTTCCAACACGTGAAGCTCTCAAAGTTTTCCTACTCATAGTATATGTGTGACTTGATTTCAAATACATGTGATGTGCAAATGATGTTGGCTATGGGGGTGGCAATATTGTATGTTCATCTGAAGACTGTACAGGAAGGTTAGATAAAGATTCATATGTGGAATACTACATACATGATCTATTTACCTCATCCTCTAATTGGATGAGAGATGATGCTGAGCACTTGACCAATTCAGTCGTTGGTTCATCAAAAAGCACAAAGACAGTTTGAGCAGTCTCATCGATCACACCAAGCTCAAGCCTATACCCTGTCAACCATATGTTGGACTGGTACGTTAGTGGTTATATATGTTGCATCACAAATAACAATGCATAGGTACAAACTATAACATTACCTCATAACAGGATATGCAACCGATTTGTCACAGCTATCGCACCAAAAGCCCCCTTCCTTTCGGGTTGCAGCTTTCCTGCATTTCTCCCACCACATGCCGGGAAACTCCAACCTTTTTTAGTCCTAACATTATTGATTTTCACCTTTATGTGAAAGGTTGCAGTCTGTGATCAGGGTAAAACTTGTGAACAACGCGACATTCGATGATAATATAGAAATGGGATTATGCGCAAAATATTTACCTCATTCTTTCGGTTGCGCACCCACAACAGCAAGTTCTCAAGTGTCCCAACTTTAGGTTCAGAGTCCACAAAACGGGAACCCACATTTGACTTCCCCACACCACTAATAGCCATACAGTTGGCAAGTAAACAATTATACACAGTTTTCATTATGCTATATGATGAAGCGAAAAGTGTACCGCTTTTAGGGGGTCATTTAAGCCCTAAATCGTATTTATTTGATCAAATATTGCCCTAAATCGTTCCTTTTGTCATTTTAGGTACTTTGGAGATGAAATTTGGAAAAGGAAGCATTTTAGACGTTTTTGGAGCATAAAAGTGAAGAAAACGACAAAGTCTCAAAAATCTGCTGTAAAGTACCTGTGACGGCGTCAAGCCCAAGCCTGACATCGTCAACCCTTGATGCGCCAGAGAGGATTTTGGAGGATTAAAAGGGGACGGCGTCAAGAAGGCCATCAAGAAACCCTAACCGCGGCGAGGTGACGGCGTCAGCTCTATAACGTGACGCCGTCAGATCTGTTTTCCTATATATATTTTCATAATTTTTAGTCATTAGTGTGCAACTTTGTGAGGAGAAACCCTAAGACGATTTTTCTGCCATTTTTAAGGGTTTTATACCCTTGGATCTCCCATGTTCAATTGAAGATAAGTAATCAATTAATCATTCAATATGTCTATGTGTTGTTTGATTATATCTTGTTCTTGTCTTTTATTTAACATGCTAGGCTAGATTTATCTTGTGTTTGCTTAGATCTAATGAAACCTAACTATTGATTATTGGTTGTTGGTGTGTTATTAATTGTATTGGATGATTGTTTATCGATGTTAGGCTTAAGAAAACTGGCTAACCTCCTATACGGTAACTTGCTTGAACGTCTTAAGAAACATGAACCAATGCGTACTAAGGTTATTATGGTTGTATTTAATGCATGAGCGAATTCTAATGATCCCATGTTAGGAGCTTCTTAGCCGGCTCGACATAGGAGTGAAGTAGGAGCTTGTAGAGTTGGGGAAGTACGTACGCCACCCCACGATTGGTATTAAGGAATACACCCGTCATCCACGCAATTAATACACACTAATCAACCGGTAAAAGATAGTTAGGGAGTAAGGAAATCTAAGTAAACACATTTCTCTCCATATAAGTTCCACATCCTTTTCATTTTCAGTCATTTTATTTTATTTGCATTTGTAGTTATTTGGGTTAGTTGACTAGCAACTAATTCCGCCCACTCCTTCAAACCCGAGATTTTACTTGCTTTTATAAAAAAAATATAAAAAATACAAAAAGAATCTTCCCTCACCCTTAGACCTACTAGAATAGTTTTTCAATCCTAACGACACTATTCCCCTAGAGAACGATCAATCCCCCGGTACTTGCCACTACACTATACTACATCGGTCAGGTACACTGCCTGGTGGGGATTGCAAGCCTCTTGAGATCCCTCGAGAGGTAAAACCTGTTGTAAGGTCGCAAAACCACGCATCAAGTTTTTGGCGCCGCTGCCGGGGAATAGTTATTGTTTAGGTTGAATTTTTATTTTATTAGGTCTACTCACTAGATTCCTTTCTAAGTGAGATTTTTATTTTATTTTTCTAGGTTTTCTTTAGTCTATCTTTTTTCTTCGTTTCTTTGTTCGTAACCATTACCATCCGAGATCATGGAAGGTGGTAATATCCTCGATCCCAACAACCCACCACCACAACAACACCCACCTCCTAGAGCCCGTACCTTAGGAGACTACTCTCGTCCTAGCCACCATGGCTATCGAAACACCATTGAGCTCACTCAAGGAGCCAATGTCACTCCCTTGCGATCCGACACCATCCGGTTGGTGCAAAGCGGATGCGCATTCCATGGACTTCGTTCCGAAGATCCTAATCAACATCTCAAGGACTTTCTCAAAATCGTTGATTCCATAGACCTTGATGTTGCCACTCGAGAGACGACCCGACTGCGTCTCTTTCAATTCTCTCTGCGGGACCAAGCTAGTCAATGGCTAGAGCGTCTACCCGCAGGATCCATCACCTCTTGGGATGATCTCACCACTCGTTTCCTTGCTCAGTTTTTCCCACCAGGAAGAACTACCAAGCTAAGGAATGATATCTTGATGTTCCAACAACGTCAAGGCGAAACCCTCTACGAGGCATGGACTCGATTCAAGGACTTACTCCAAAAAGTCCCTCACCATGGCATAGAGCTTTGGCTCCAAGTCCAAATCTTCTATGACCACATCAATCTCTCCACGAGGCAAACCATTGACCAATCGGCCGGTGGTAAGCTACGTGATCTAAGTGCGGAACAATCATGGGCTCTCCTAGAAGATCTTGCTCTTTATGACAACAAAAGTTGGAATGATCCCCGTGATTTGAATAAAACGGTCAAGGCAATATCTTTTCCTTCGAACAATTCAAGCACTTCCGACCGTAGGATCATAGAACTTGAAGACCAAGTCAAGTTTCTTATGAAATCCTACGAGGCTCCTAAACCTTCAAGCCAAGTGAACAAAATCACTTCTTCATGTGAATTATGTAGTGGTCCCCACGACACTCATGATTGCGTGGAACTCCCCGAACAAGCTTTTACGGACTACGCATCCTCGCGTACCGACGGAGCGGGAGACAAGTGGAACACTTTCAAACCCGAGCCAAACCCCTACGGTGATTCATATAACTCCTCATGGAAAAATCACCCAAACCTTAGGTGGAAACAAAACCAAAACGCACAACAAACCAATTCTTCCAACCCACCTAATCGTTTTCAATCAAGCGGTTCATCCTCGAACCGTACTTTCAACAACAATCCTTCCAACTATGGTAGTACCAATAACTTTGAAGGGTTGATGTCCAACTTCGTGACATCTCAAGAAGCTCGTTTATCAAAGTTTGAAGCCGATTTCAAACAAAAACAAAGCGAGATGACCAATAAGATTGACACTTTGTTGAAAGCCCTCAATGACTGAGAAATAGGAGCACTCCCTAGCAACACAGTCAAGAACCCGAAACTAAACGTCAACGCCATTTCATCGGTTTCGTCTCCTAGTTCTTGTCCACAATATTATTCGGTCAATTCCATGAGCTCGTGTTTCAAACAAACCCAAGTCGTTCAAAATGACCAAGGAGTTATGATAGCCAACACTAAATTGGTCAACAACATAGTTGAAACACCTCCCACTCAAAACCTTGACGAAGAATTCAAGGAGCTCCACCTTGAACGTCCGGTTATTGATGTATTAGCACGAGCCCCCTATTATAATGCCCTCTTAGAAAAATATGAGAAGAAGCTCGAGTTAGGTGACAAAGGGACCGCCTTCGTTCAAAACAAACTACCTAAGAAGTTAGATGATCCGGGCTTATTTGTTCTACCTTGCAAGATCGGTAATTCGGAGGCTTATGACACATTAGCCGATCTTGGATCAAGCCTTAACCTACTTCCGTTACCTCTCTACACCTCTCTAAAACTAGGGAAACTTGAAGAAACTGAGGTAATAATAGGCTTAGCGGATGGAAGTGTTGCTTACCCGATTGGAGTAGTCAAGGACGTGTTAGTACACATAGGAAAACTAACCATTTTAGCCGATTTCCACGTCCTTGATATGGTTAGCGACCCTACATGCCCCTTGTTGATAGGTAGAGGATTTTTGGCGACCGCTAGTGCTATGATTGATTGTAAGGAATCTAAGATAGCGGTAGGAGAAGGTGATACTTGGTCAGTCTATGATGTGAAGAAACATGCCTATGATACTAGTGAGGAACCAACACCCCATTGGTTAGAATTAAATAGGAGACCATCTAGATATGGACCATGGATAGATGGAGACTTCATAGGACCCCAACGCCCATTTTATCTAGAAGAGGACTTTGTGAGCCGAACACATGCGGTAGAACAACTCTTGGATAGGGACACCGAATTGGATCCTTTTGAAGACCCTCTAGTTTTTAGGAAGATGATTGATTTCCTAGGAGTTTTTCCAATTAACCTAGGGATGAATAGGTGAACATGTGAAGACAATGATCATAAGTGGGATTGGGACAAACCACCCAAAGATGGAGATGGGTCATGGCATATTAAGATGACATTGTATGACCCGGATGGAGAGAGGTTTGAAAAAATGTATCGTACTATGTGGACCAATAGAAAACTTCAATCCAAGCTTAACCCTAAAGATGTCCTCGATGACGATCTCACTTACATAGGTTAAAAGGACTTTGAGTCTAGCTACAAGACTCATTAATAAAGAAAAGCGCTTCTTGGGAGGCAACCCAAGCTTTATTTGCTTTGTGTGTTTATTTATTTGTTTGTTTGATTTTATTTGCTTCCATATGTATGTTTAATTTTTATTTTTATTGATTCATGTTCGAAACTAAATTGTGAAAATGCTTTATCTTGTTTTTAACTTCATCTTAACTACATATAAAGGTATTTTGCAAAAAGTTAAGTGTAAGGGAAATCCAAATTGGTTTATTAGAACAAATGAACATAAATCGTAACAATAATAAATTAACATGCATATTAGTAATTGTTTGAGTCAAATGCTTGTATCGAGTCATAATGATATTTTGCAGGAATTCCAGGAAGTAAGGTATAGGTTTTTCCAGAAATTTTCCGGAAACTTAACATGAGAATTCTGTCAGACCATTTCTGACGGCGTCAGACCCCAGTCTGACGGCGTCAGGTGTTAGTTTTCTGAAAATTTTGAAAGTTTTGTTTTTCTTCCGGAATCATAAAATGCTTTATTAACTCTAACTTATAAACTCCAGGAATCTGCAAAATAATCATTCCACAAGCATTATATCCTTATACAGATTTATCCCGCCGATGTTATGCAGGTTTTCTTGTTTGTTTTCTCAGGATTAACAGGTTATTTTGGACAAGGAGATGTATGTGGAATCAAGCTTTTGGTGCTGCTTTAATCTTGAAGCTTCAACATTACCTTGGAAGAAGATCTAACCATGTTACCCCTTTGTCCACCGAGCGAATCAGGGGAGTATTTGATTTCATTCGTTTACCTTATTTACTTTTACATCTTGTTATTTGAACATTGGGGACAATGTTCATCTTAAGTGTAAGGGGGGGTAAAGTACGATACCTTAGAGAATGCTATTACGCTTGATTTTTTGTTTGTTTGATGGTAGATGTGTAATAAAACTGAGATAAATACCTGTTAAGGCAATTTTAGTGCCAAATTTAAAAAATTTTACAACATATAGGAGTGAAACTTTGGTCTTAATGAGCGTCTCACGGATAGGAGTTATATGACTAGCACAAAACCGTACCACTAAAAAATTTTCCACCCCCAAATATGTGAGGTTCGCCCCTAGAATTGGTAGGAAAAGCATTTATGCTATGATGTGTGTACCGGTAGCACTTAGATTCTAGAACTTGCGTTAGGACCATTTCGAGGCGACAAGTGAGACTACATTCGTGTAGTTAGATTTACTACATGATAAGAGGCATTAGGATTAACCCATTGTTTTACACCTGTGTTTTTGTTATAATTACATTGGCTACATTGGTCAAGTAATTCTCCCACACCCTTTGCGTTGTACTCATTTTTAGTACACGATACCCCTAGTACACCCCTCAGAGCCTATCTTTTCGTTTCTAACTTTAAGCATTTTACTTAAAGGAAGAATTTGTTTACACCCCACTTAAATGTACACCCAAATCGCCTTAGCCTACCTTGTATGCACTCATTTTTAGTGCATTATTGTGACAACATTTGTTTAAACCCCAAGTTAATTATCTAATTGATTACATGGTTGCTAAGTCGAGTCATATCCTTGTACATATTGTTTTGGGACGATTGAGACTCATGGGTAAAGTACTAGTGTAATGGAGTAATGGGGAAGAACAACATTATTACCCCCATATGTGCTAAATATTTAAAAAAAAAAAAAAAGTACTCCAAGTGTTTCGATTCTCTTAATTCGAGTCATTAGAATAGTTAATTGTAAAGTTATGTAAAAGTTCAAGTGTAAGGGGGATACAACCCCCCCTGCGATGTATTATTTCGGATGGTAGGGCAAGAGTGTATGCAAAAAAAAAAAAAAAAAAAAAAAAAAAAAAAAAAAAAAGTAGAAAAAACATACGGACTACCATCCCGTTTTATTTTTTATTTATTTTATCTTTTTGTTATTTCTTTCATTAGCTTAAGTCGAGTCTAGTCTTGGCTTAGCAACGCCATATTGTACATGTAATTAATCAAGATCTTTAACTCGCCACCAGTAAAATATCCTTTATCCAACAAAACCGTGTTTATCATATCCCTACACCTAACGTTATAACCCGTTTAAAAGCCCTCTTTGATAGTTTATCTTAGGTGCTTACGCCTAGTGGAGGAGGTTTTTGATCCTTTCCCAAGCCTATGGTAATCTATTTGCTATGACAGGTAGTGAGAGATATTATTCATTTTCATTTATGAGATATGTTTTATGACACCTGAGAGATGTGAGTATCTAAACACTACTTGTGAGGTGCTAGTCTATAATTTCCGTGCTTATTATGATTAAAGTGGAACGACTATTTGTTGTAATTACTTTTATATTAGCGTTAAATGACCCCTAACTTGTATTTTGATTAGAATAAAAGCGCATTTGCTTGAGGACAAGCAAATCTCAAGTGTAAGGGTATTTGATGAAGCGAAAAGTGTACCGCTTTTAGGGGGTCATTTAAGCCCTAAATCATATTTATTTGATCAAATATTGCCCTAAATCGTTCCTTTTGTCATTTTAGGTACTTTGGAGATGAAATTTGGAAAAGGAAGCATTTTGGACGTTTTTGGAGCATAAAAGTGAAGAAAACGACAAAGTCTCAAAAATCTGCTGGAAAGTACCTGTGACGGTGTCAAGCCCAAGCCTGACCGCGTCAACCCTTGACGCGCCAGAGAGGATTTTGGAGGATTAAAAGGGGACGGTGTCAAGAAGGCCATCAAGAAACCCTAACCGCGGCGAGGTGACGGCGTCAGCTCTATAACGTGACGCCGTCAGATCTGTTTTCCTATATATGTTTTCATAATTTTTAGTCATTAGTGTGCAACTTTGTGAGGAGAAACCCTAAGACGATTTTTCTGCCATTTTTAAGGGTTTTATAACCTTGGATCTCCCATGTTCAATTGAAGATAAGTAATCAATTAATCATTCAATATGTCTATGTGTTGTTTGATTATATCTTGTTCTTGTCTTTTATTTAACATGCTAGGCTAGATTTATCTTGTGTTTGCTTAGATCTAATGAAACCTAACTATTGATTATTGGTTGTTGGTGTGTTATTAATTGTATTGGATGATTGTTTATCGATGTTAGGCTTAAGAAAACTGGCTAACCTCCTATACGGTAACTTGCTTGAACGTCTTAAGAAACATGAACCAATGCGTACTAAGGTTATTATGGTTGTATTTAATGCATGAGCGAATTCTAATGATCCTATGTTAGGAGCTTCTTAGCCGGCTCGACATAGGAGTGAAGTAGGAGCTTGTAGAGTTGGGGAAGTACGTACGCCACTCCACGATTGGTATTAAGGAATACACCCGTCATCCACGCAATTAATACACACTAATCAACCGGTAAAAGATAGTTAGGGAGTAAGGAAATCTAAGTAAACACATTTCTCTCCATATAAGTTCCACATCCTTTTCATTTTCAGTCATTTTATTTTATTTGCATTTGTAGTTATTTGGGTTAGTTGACTAGCAACTAATTCCGCCCACTCCTTCAAACCCGAGATTTTACTTGCTTTTATAAGAAAAATATAAAAAATACAAAAAGAATGTTCCCTCACCCTTAGACCTACTAGAATAGTTTTTCAATCCTAACGACACTATTCCCCTAGAGAACGATCAATCCCCCGGTACTTGCCACTACACTATACTACATCGGTCAGGTACACTGCCTGGTGGGGATTGCAAGCCTCTTGAGATCCCTCGAGAGGTAAAACTTGTTGTAAGGTCGCAAAACCACGCATCACTATATATGTATTCGAAATGCGTATGAATGCATACCTTGAATCTGACCGCAATTCCTTTATTGCAGGTATATCAATGCTATCCATAATCATAGTGGATGAACTACTGGATAGATACAGTTTATCTGGAATGGAAAGCCCAAAGTCAGATTCACATGTCAAAAGTGATTTGTACAGGTAAGTTTTAATATTCACAAACACATAATGTTGTAATATCTTGCAGTTGTAGAGGTTATCACAATAGGATACATGCCTATGTGTTTGGTTTTTTTGTCAATAAGCACATCACCTAATCCCCCCATAACGTAACCCTTATTGATTGTCCCCTGTTGCATTGAACAAAAAATTATGATAAATGTTAATTTACCGTTAGGATGATAATCGCAAGATTTGTTTTTTGATCAACATAATAATGAGCATATACAATGTTGCTAACCTCTGGTTTGCTAGGTAGAAATCAAGATTTTTGGACCCAGCTTTAGTGTGGTTCATCCTGCCAACATTGGTCACATATCCGGCTACATCTGGAAGGTAATGATTTGAATATCAATGCTTCATACCATTTACCGTGGGAAATTAATATATATACAAAAACAATATAAACTCACCAATAAGATATTTGTTTTCCGTAGGTTCTATCTTCTCGATATCAACCAACTGAAAATGATACCTAATAAACCCATCTGAAATCAGCAAAGACTTTTGTATGCTCATTTCACCATCAAATTCAAGCATAAAGGTATCGTTTTTTACAACACGCTCTTCCTTATTAGCCATCACTACAAAATTCTTTATCGAATATATACCACCTTCCTTTAACCTGAGGAAATTGTGTGCCACAGTTGCCCTGGCAGTGCAATGGATGACATTACCCTGGAACAATATCGTCTCAACATCAGGTAAATTAAGAAGGGTTAAGTCGAAACAAAGCACTTCATTAACATAAGCTAATCACATGAGCAATAACAAAAAAACTTAATATCAAACAGGATAATCTACTGGTCTATTAAAAAGATGTGTTACAATTTCAGTAGTTTCTTCTAAACTCTACAAAATTTATACACCTTTTCCAATGACATATAGCTAAACAGATACAATCAAGATAATCTGTATTCATTTTTAAATCATTTATTTACATATATACCTTTGAATCAGATACAATGAAATAGGTGCTCAAGTAACGGCCAGTTGTAGCGTTAACATCCCACATCATCCATATCATAACTACAATCGTGCCGGTGGAATCTATTTTCAACTCATCAAGGAATATGTGGGACTGTCCGCTTCCATCGTTTGCAGCCGTTGCCTGGGATTACCTGTATGCACAGATTGTATTGCAAACCGTATGTATGGGTGGGAAAAGTTATGGAGATGTATTTTATACATCATTGAAGTTCATATAATGAGGGTTTAATGTTAGCATTCATGGTTCTTTTGGTTCATATTCTTCGAGGTGTAATTGAGGTGTAAATGATTAAGCCATTTCATATTCTGCATAGACCATTTACCACTTTGTGAATTTTGTTGCTAAAATACTACTTCGATATATATTGTTTGGGATTAAATTTCAAGCTTAAGCATGTTGCACCATACAACATTTTATGCACATTTACTCTTCCACATTAAATGTAGAAAAAATGAATCTTTATATATATATTAGATATTAGATATTATAACTATTTATAATACAATGATAATTATAAAAGGAATTTATAAGTATTTAATTTAGAAAAATTAAATAAAGTGTAAGTGTATAAATATATAACATATATTTATAAGTCCAATAAAGTCTAGAACAATTAATATTTTTAATAATAAAAATAATTCGTTTCGTCTTTTAGTCGGTTTTCATCCGAAAATATTCTAAGTGTCGAAATTTTAGAAAAATCGGGCATGACCCATTCGTTCATTCAAACTTTTCCATTTTTCACAAGTGTTGCAATTTCCTCAAATAATCCCTTACATTAACTCTATTTGCAAAACTAGTCCAAAATTTATATATTTATCGTTATAACTATATTTATCATTACGTTTACTTCTAAGTTATAAGTTTCGATTCAAAATCAACGTTAAGTCAAAATATTTCTAAAAGTCAACAGAAAGTCAACATTCATAAAATGGGGCCGAAAATCCTTTTATTAGCCTTAACTTTATAAACCAATAAGCATAAATTTCACCATTTCACCACTAGAACCAAAACTTTATGTTTTTCAAAACCCCAATTTTTATTTCTCACAAAAACTAGCCGATCTATACATCTATACAAATAAGTGTATATTTCATTTTAACTCGCGTAATTAACACTAAACACATTTGTATCATCAAACTAGTACCACAAGCAACAAGATTTACCACACAAGCAAGAAATAACCAAATTTGTATGCCCACTTCATAAAAGTCGAGCACTAGAATAAATAAATATGTCAAACCCTAGCTTTTTCATCTTAACAAAACATAAACGTTTAACATTCGGTAACACTTTTGAACATCACAACAACATGAAATGAACAAGATTGAAAAAGTTTCGAGGATTCTTACAAAAGTCTTGAAAAAGTCGAGAGGTAGAAAACCAAGAGAGACCCCAGATTGCACCAAATTTACCCACAATACGTTCCGATTAACCCAAAACACTTGAAAGTACAATCCGATTAGCTAAAACTTCACTTGATTTTTATAGATCTTGATTTTTATTGTTGGTCGTGTGGTGGAAGTGAAAAAGTTAGGAGAGTAAGTTATGATGTAAAGATGTGTATGTGTTTAGCTTTGTGTGACTAATTAAGTAAGATACAAAAATATATATGTCATCATCCATGATGTGTTACGTGTGTGTACAAGTTTTAAATTTATAAGGGTGAATTAACGAATTTAGAAATAACACATACGAGCAAGTGAACTCGTCTGTTATAGCAAGATTATGATGGTAAATCGGGATCGTTCGCAGGGATTTGTGAGTGAATCGAGTTGTAAGTTTAAAAGATACTAAAAGTAAGTCACGAAAACGAGCAATTATGATAATATGATAACTCAAATGATTAAAAACTACATTTCCTTTTTTTTTTGGGTAAAGGGGAGTAATCTTGCACCCTGATAAATATTACACCAAAAACGTTTAAGTACAAAGGATATGGGTGAAGTCCCATATCTCAGCCCGTTACATGGGCACTTACAGGAATGACAAACCATTCCTATAACTTACAAATAGTAAACTACCAATAACCATACTATAAGAGTGACAAACCACTCTTATAACTAATAATTGGACATAAAATTACAACGACTATAAAAGATAATAAATAAAATACTATTCAAGTAGAAAACACTTGAATCTTCACAAGTCGTCATAGAAGTCCAAACATTCCACGAAGCAGCCACATCCATGGTAAAAATAACCACAACAACACCATCTTCACCAAGGGACTACAACGTACCAAAACTATGACTTTAAACCCATACCGCATCTGCTAGAATTCCTTGAAAGCTCTAGCTAAGAATGTAACACAATGTATAACTAAAGTCATAGACGAATAATAGGGTATTGATTCCTAACTTACCAACAAATAGCTTAACTCACATCATACTGATTCGAAGCATCAAACAAGTCACACCGAATCATAACATCCCACAACCAATCATCATAGAGGACACCATGAGGACCAATAATGGGAACAATAATAGGGTATTCAAACCCTAATTTCCAGTATCATCGAACATGACCAATCACAACAGCCTAGTAAGTCCAGGACAAGTGCGAACCCCACAACCTCCACGAGCAGATCTTTGTTAGATGAATCACACGTGAATGACCAGCAGGTGGTACATGTCGAACAATAAGATTTAGCCATACCCTAATTACCAGCAACATCAAACGATCTGATGATACAAGGGTGTACCAAATCCTAACTTCCACTAGGATCGAATAACAAAACCAAGATCCATGAGAATATGAGATAACATAACACCACCAGTTCTGGAATAACAGTTAAACGACCCCAACAATAGGGTTATAAACCCTAACTTCCACTTTACGAACATACAACTACCCTGATTACATATCCGCAAAGCAATACCAACAGGAGCAGAAAAAAAATAGGTTTTCTAAAACCCTAACATCAAACTCGATGCCAACAGATCTTATAATGATACTACAAGAAGCGTACAGATCTGTAAGATAAGGGTTTTTGAACAAGATTCTCCCAAACTTGACGTACATCTCTCTCAAACCCATGTCCATATAGATAAACGTGCAGGAGACTCACAAACCCTAACTGGGTTTACTTTAGCAGAATAGCACCAACAATAGAATATAAAAAACCCTAAGGTAGGGTTTTGTTAAGCAATTAAAGGGCAGATCAACACCAGATCAGATCATACCAAGAAGAATGTCCTTGAAACGATCTGCATAAAAAACAGCCAATCCAAAAACCTAAAATAAGACGAGATGAGATATGTGCAGTTAGGGTTTCGGTCATATGTAAGGGACGATTGTATGAATAAAAACATGATAATAACCTCCCCTCACCCATAACAAATCAGGTTCTATGTTGTTAATTCAATAAATCCATAAAGATTAATGAAAAAACTGAATTGATGGGAAGAATTAATGCCGGATTTGTTTGGGATGGGGGGGGGGCAGAAATCGCCCCTAGTGAGAGAGAAAACTAGGATGTTTTGTTTTTTTTGTAATTTTGGTTCCAAACTACACTTCCTTAGACTAGTCTATTACTCTTGATAAGCATGATTGTGATAACTTTTGTTAAGATGTTGGTTATGATAATTAGTTTGGTAAACTAATCTATTGTTCTTACAAGTTAAACCTTCATCAAGATTTTAGTTTATAAAAACAAGCATTACATTTAGCCAATCAATTCAAGATCAATTCAAGGTTCAAAGTTTGGATTAACAAACTTAAACACAAAATTAGTCTTTTGTTTTATCAAATAAGCTTAGGAAATGGTCAATACAAAAGGTACCCGATCATAGACAAAAAGGTTACAATTGATTGTAAACTACTAATCTTTCGACCCTTGAAATGGTTTACAATCAATCCAATTTGATAGACAAAAGCAATCTTATTGCAACCACAATTAAGTTTCTTTGTTTAACCAAGAATAATGGGTAAAAAACAATCATTCATAGACAAATGATTATAACTAGTTGAATAACACAAACCTTTCGACCTTTAGAATTATTAACAACTAGTCAAACTTGATTAACAAATGTCGCTATGAAACTTAAGCACAATTGGATCTTAGAATTAACTTGAAATTGAATTAAAACATGTACTAACAATCATACGCAAATCATTAAGTAATAACCATCATCTAAGCAGGTGCACAAAGGCACTAGCCACTCATAACAAATACAAACATAAACTCAGAAATTTGAACATAAGAAATCATGATTAAAAGTCTTACAATGATTAAAATAAGATTACAAATGATAAGGTAATGATACCCAAAGTATTGGTGTTGACTTCTTGACGTTTTGACCTCCAAATGTTGACTTCTTGAACCTCCAAATTTTCATGGACTTCTAAGGACGAATTTGAGAGTATTTTGAGAGTGGTAGATGATTAGAGAGTTAATTGGTAATTGTGTGTCTCCAAATGATTGCAAATGGCTTCTATTTATACTACTCTCAAGCCCTAGGATGTTAAATGCTCCAAATTGGCCTCCAAGCAGAGTGGAATGGCCTAGAATACATATGAGAAGGTCCTAGAATCGTTGGTATAAAGAGACAATACTTAATGATGAAGTTTAAGAAAACAGACAACCTCCAACCGATCGGTATTGGCTCCAACCGATCGGTTGGTCTTCAAATGTGGCCTCCATCCGAATCGGTTACGGGCTGCATCCGATCGGATGGAGTGCTGCTGTAGACTCATTTTTGGACTTTTGGTGTTTTGCTTGTTTCTTGCTCATGGCTCTTTGTTCTTCATCCAAACTTGATTCTTTCTTTGCCTTGGAACTTGTCAACTAGAATACTTGGACCTTCATTCTTTGAAATGCCTTTTCGGAGTGGATCTTGACATGGGAATCTTCGTACGATCATAAATATTTCCTTCTTCCTCATTCTTTCACTTTTTCTTCCTTTTTGCTGTACTTGGCTACATATACTTTGCAAACATACTTTGGTGCGATTAAGTAACAAAAGCATATAAATATAACCAAATAACATAAACAAAAGCACGAATAACGCTACTAAAAACATGCACGATTTAAGCGTTATCAAATTCCCCCACACTTAAACTTTGCTTGCCCTCAGCAAATCTAGAAGAAAAATAGTTATCCACATGGTACTCAAGTATGTTTAAGAAAAATATGATGCAAATCTATCAAGTACAAGTACAAGTTAGATTCATCATTTTAAGCTTTTAATAGTGAAGCATCAAGATGTTTGACAATACCCAATTGATTTTCTTGCTTGATAAACGTTACTAATCACCTCACAAAAAGAAATGAAATATAATTCACTCAAATTACTCATTTATATGGTTGGTGGAGTATATAAGAGAAATCACACTCATTGCTCAGTCGTGATCTAAATATTACCATAGGCTTGTACAAGAAAAAAAACTACACCGACATGGCGTGAGCACCAAGTATACATATCAAAGAGGTCTTTTATTCGGGTTTGAGGCTTCAAGGGTAATAACAGACTTATGTGCAAATATCTTATGCAAAACGTAATAGATCGCTAGCTCTAATTCTTGCATCACCAAACAACGGATGGTCACTAAGGATAACCTTAGATCGCTAGCGCGCTATCTAATTTCGCAAGAAATCGGATGGTCACTACATGTCAATACACTCAATAATTCCACAAAGCCAAAAGGGTAAGGATAAGACATGGGATATATTTTAGAAAGGGTTGATGATAAAGAATATACAAAATATTCAAAGTCTACTAACCAAATGTTGCTAGCTATTTCGAACCACTATCATGCAATCTTGAAAAACTCCATACTTGATTGATCAATACATTACTACATAGCTCATTAGCTATTCTTGTCACCTTATAGTTGTGATGACTCATTTTTTTCTTTTCTTTTTTTTTTTTTTTTTTTTTTTTTTTTTTACCATACACGCTTCAATTGTCATCTTATAATTGCGATGACTAGTCTTTCACTTTACTTTGATAACTGCTTATAGATCTTGCAACTTTCTTCGAACTTTCATGATTTCCCACATAACATCCATCTTGCCAAATAGATAGCAACCAACCAAGACTTGACTAAGGGAAAGGCTAGGCTAAAAAGTGTAAAATCTTTTTGTATTTTTCTGGATTTTATCAAAAGAAAGGATTGGCTCAGAAGGTGTAACTAGGGGTATCTAGTGTCAAAGATAAATGCTAACAATCGGGTTTATATTGGTGGTTAACTAGTCAGTGTAACTAGCTAAATATCAATACGGAAGGCTATTTGGGTTAAATCCTAAGGTTGCCTCTTATCACGCATATACACTTATATCACACATGAAATGTGATCTCACAACGGTCTCATAATGATTTGCAAGCACAAGTTCTAGAATAAATAAAATCACTGGCACACTCATAGCAAAAGAATCAAATCATAAAAGATGTATGCTAAATACAGAATAGGCTTAATTCCTCACAATTTAGTGGAAGGGCTATAATATGTGCTAGCTAATGTTATCGATCCCAGAATGGATTGCAATATTAATCGGGACACATCTCAATTTTTCAAAAAATTACAGGTTTTACCAGTGGATTGATCCAGTTATTCTAATATATTATCCTTAAAGATGACAAATAACTAGATCACAAGGGCAAACAAAATTTAAAAACTAGCTCGAAATTTACAATCTATCCTTATTTTCCTATTCACCCCCCACACTTAAGTTAAACATTGTCCTCAATGCGATAAATGAACTTTAAAGTATGAAAATAGGAAAATAAGAGAATAAACCATATTTTCCAGCTTCATTTGATTCTTTGATCCAAGTGTTCAAGCTTCGTAATCATAACCTGCAGTAATCTTAAAACAAACAAAAAAAAAACACGAAAATATGTTTTATTTAAAAATTTGTGATACACCCCCACACTTAAGTTCAACTAAGGGCTTAGAGAAACTTTGGGGTGAAAACACTTTGAAAATAAAAATAAAAAGCAAACACATGGGTTGCCTCCCGAGAAGCCCTTGTTTTATTAACGAGTCATCAGCCAGACTCAAACTTTCTTTATTTCAACGTTGGTGTAATTTAT
Source organism: Artemisia tridentata subsp. tridentata (assembly GCA_021014915.2). Classification (NCBI taxonomy): domain Eukaryota; kingdom Viridiplantae; phylum Streptophyta; class Magnoliopsida; order Asterales; family Asteraceae; genus Artemisia; species Artemisia tridentata. The sequence continues at coordinate 282,224,363 of CP139507.1, read as the reverse complement.
GGTTTCTTTCTTGAGAATTTTGGAACATACACCACGTTTTCTATCAGTATTTCCTCTCCAGTTTCATCTATGTTGTACAACTTTGCGTTTTCCCAAACTTTAGGAAGAACATCGTAGATAAATTCAGCCTTTTCCTTGTAGTCGGTTGGGAAAGGTGTCAGGAATGTGATAGATTCATATTCTGATTCAGGCGGAATCTCTTTGATAAAAAATTCGTTCATTTGCTCCTTATTGTAGTACAATTTAATTCGGTGACCATTGATAATGAAACTTCCACCCTGTTTGTCATATAATTCAACATATCCAGATGGAAATCCATGTTTCACTATACATGGTCCGAACCATTTCGGTCTTAGCTTAGGAGCTTTAAACTTGTATTTCATATTAAAAACCAGAACTTTGTCATCAGCTTTGAATTCTTTCCGAGTTCTAAGCTTTCTGTCATGGTAAGCTTTGGTTCTAGCTTTGTAAAGCTTGGAGTTCTCATAAACTTGGAGTCTTAATTCATCAAGTTCATGCAATTGCAAAAATCTCTTTTCTCCAACTACTTTGAGATCAGGGTTACAGTTTCTGAGTGCCCGGTAGGCGCGATGTTCGATTTCGAGCGGCAGATGACAGGTTTTTCCATACAAAAGTCTGTATGGTGTTGTAAGAATTGGAGTTTTGTAAGCCGTACGAAATGCACACAGAGCATCATCCAGTTTTCTCGACCAAATGGCAGGATTGTCTTTGACTATTTTTTCGAGTATCCTTTTTAAGGCTCTGTTGGTGTTTTCAACTTGACCACTGGTCTGTGGGTGATAAGCTGTGGCGAAACGATGATGAACTCCGTATCGTTTCATTATTTTCTCCATTTGTTTGTTACAGAAATGGGTTCCTCGATCACTTATTAAAGCTTTAGAAATTCCAAAACGAGCGAAAAGCTTTTTGAGAAAATTAACAACAACTCGTGCATCATTTGTGGGTAGAGCCTCTGCTTTAGCCCATTTTGAAATGTAATCGATGGCAACGAGAATGTATTCGTATTTGTGCGATTTAGGAAATGGTCACATAAAATTGATTCCCCAAATATCGAAAATTTCGCAGACTTGAATGCTCTTTTGAGGCATTTCATCTCTACGAGAAAGACTACCGGATCTTTAGCAAGCATCACAGTTTTGAACAAGAATATGAGCTTCTTTGAAAATTGTAGGCCAATAGAATCCAACATCAAAAACTTTTTTAGCTGTAGTGGAAGGACTATAGTGTCCCCCAGTCGGGCCATGATGGCATTCATCAAGAATTCTCCTTGTTTCGGAACCATAAACACATCTTCTGATCATCCCATCGGGACACATCTTGAAAAGATAGGGCTCTTCCCAATAATAATGTTTTAGTTCTGAGAAGAATTTACTTCGTTGGGCATGAGTTAATCCTTTTCTAAGAATTTTTCCAATGAGATAGTTTGCAAAATCTGCAAACCACGGAATTTCTTTTTCATCATTTGTGTCAACAGTCATGAGAGTTTCATCAAAGAAATAATCGTCAATTTCATCTTCCTTTAATTCTTCCAAATTTGGATTCTCGAGATGAGACAAATGATCAGCAGCCAGATTTTCTGCTCCTTTCTTATCTTTGATTTCTATGTCAAATTCTTGGAGTAGCAAAATCCATCGGATAAGACGCGGTTTTGCATCTTGTTTGGTAAACAGATATTTGAGCGCTGAGTGATTAGTGAACACAATCATTTTTGAAAGCACAAGATAAGATCTGAATTTGTCGAAAGCAAAAACAACAACTAGCAATTCTTTCTCCGTAACCGTGTAATTTTGTTGAGCATTGTTAAGTGTTTTACTAGCGAAGTATATAGGACGGAAATGTTTTCCTTCACATTTTCCTAACACAGTTCCAACAGAAAAATCACTTGCATCGCACATTAGCTCGAATGGTAGTAACCAATTAGGTGAAACCATAATGGGTGCACTAGTCAGTTGGGTTTTCAATGTTTCGAATGCCTTCATGCAATCTGCATTGATGTCAAAAATAGAATCTTTTCGAGAAGTTTCGTCATGGGACGAGATATTTTGGAAAAATCTTTAATAAAACGACGGTAAAAACCGGCATGTCCTAAAAAATTTCCAACAGCTTTAACGTTGGTTGGAGGTGGTAATTTTGTTATAACATCAGTTTTTGCTTTGTCAACCTCCATTCCTGCACTAGAAATTTTGTGTCCAAGCACAATTCCTTCAGTCACCATAAAATGACATTTTTCCCAGTTGAGAACAAGATGTGCAGCTTTACATCTTTCGAGCATTTTATCGAGATTAGAAAGGCAGGCTTCATATGAGTTTCCAAAAACTAAAAAGTCATCCATGAAAACTTCCATAGATGTTTCAAGCATGTCTTGGAATATTGCAATCATACATCTTTGAAAAGTCGCGGGTGCATCACAAAGACCGAAAGGCATACGCCTGTAAGCGTAAGTTCCAAAAGGACATGTGAATGTAGTCATTCTTGATCGGCGGGATCAATAGGAATTTAGAAATATCCTGAAAAACCATCAAGGAACAAAAGTACTTGTTCCCCGCTAGTCTCTCAAGCATTTGATCCATGAAGGGTAGAGGAAAATGATCATTTCTGGTGGCTTTGTTTAATTTTCTGTAATCAATACACACTCGCCATCCAGTGACAGTTCTAGTAGGAACTAACTCATTCCGTTCGTTAGTAACAACGGTCATTCCTCCTTTTTTCGAAACACAGTGAACTGGACTCACCCTAAGACTATCCTCGATGGGGTAAATGATACCGGTATCAAGAAGTTTGATGATTTCTTTTTTAACAACTTCTTTCATGTTGGGATTGAGTCGACGTTGTCTTTCTACAACGGGTTTAGCACCTTCTTCAAAATTGATTTTATGTTTACAGAAATCAGGGCAAATTCCTGGGATATTAGAAGTTTTCCACGCAAAAGGTCTTTATGCCTCTTGAGAACAACGATGAGTCATTCTTTTTCATTATCATTGAGCAATGAAGATATGACTACTAGAAGAAGTGAATTATCCTCCAAGTAAGCATATTCAAGATAATCGGGAAGTGGTTTTAGCTCAAGACCAGTTGGTGGTTCTTGAATAGATGTTTTGATCCTTAATTGATCATTAAAGGTGATTTCCTCAAAATACTCTTCCACTATTTCTCCTTCTTCAACTTCTTCAATATCCTCTTCTTCAAATTTTACTTCCATAAAATCAGCGAATTCTTTATCAAAATCTGTTTCACTAATTTTCTTCGAAGTAGTCATGAATGGATCAGAATCGTCAAGTAATGCATCCAATTCTTCATCAGTGACTTCATCGATTACATCAATGTTAAAACAAGTGTCATCACTGGAATATGAATATTGCATTGCTTTATCAATCAAAAAGGTAATTCTATCCTCTCCAACTCCAAGATTGAGTTCTTTACCTTTTACTTTGATGATGGAATTAGCAGTATTTAGGAAAGGTCTTCCTAAAATCACAAAATCTACGGGTGAAACAAATTTACCAACTTGGACAAGCATATTCTCAGCAATCCCAACAGGATATTGGTAAGAATGATTAGCTAATAGAATACTCATCTTTGTAGGTTTCAAGGTATTGATTAAATGTTTAGAATACAACAATTAGGGCATCAAATTGATACTTGCACCAAGATCGGCTAAAGCATCGCATGTGATGTTGTTTCCTAACGTGCATAAAATCAGAAAACTTCCGGGATCTCTGAGTTCTGGTGGAATTTTGTTTTGAACAATAGCTGAACATTCTTCATTGAGTAAGGTAGCGGATATTTGTTCCAACTTGTTCTTGTTATTAAGAAGTCCCTTTAAAAATTTCCCATAATTAGGCATTCTAGCTAGAACACCAACAAGGGGTACAATGAGTTTAACCTCTTTGATCATTTCAACAAAATTCTTATAACGCTCCTCCATCTTTTCTTTCTTGAGTTGTTGCAGATATGGAATTTTTGGTGTATATGCCTTAACTGGTGGGTTGGGTTTTTCTTTGGGTGGTGTATTTGGAGTATTTTCCTTTTCTACTTCTTCAGCTTCATCCTCACTTTCATCATTGATGATCGTGGTATTATTTAGATTGGGTGGTAGATCATAAGAGAGACCACTTCTTGTGAATACAGCATTGATATGCTCATTTCTAGTCTGTGGTGGACGATAAGTTTTATCGTTTGATCCAGATGATGTTGGTTTAGGATTAGATTGGGTATTACTTGGTAATGAACCTGGTGGTCGGGAAGAAAAGTGGTCAGAAAGTCTACCAAATTTGTTTTCAAGATCCTGAATAGATGCTTGATGATTTTTTAGTCCTTGCTCAACTTTGGTTTTGAGATTGAAAAAATGGGTTTTGAAAAACTCATTAGTGGCTTTTTGAGCAGTCACGAATTCTCTCATCATTTTTTCAAAATCGGTTTCTTTTGGTTTTTTATCAGAGGTTTGTGGAGTTTGATTGTCTGTTTGAGGTTGAGAATCACGGTTGTTATCCCTTTGTTGGCGATCTTTCCATTTTACAGAATTTCTCCCGTAATAATTACCTCGATAACCGCCTCTACGCTATCCTCCTTGGACATAGTTAGCTTCTCCTTCTTTGGGTTTGTCGATTAGTTGATCGTCACATTCTGATGATGTGTGATTACCTTCACAGTTGTTACAACCATCTCGCATTTCTTTCATTTCTCCTTTAAGATCTTTGTATTGCGAGTCGATTTTGGAGGTCAAGGCTTCCATTTTCTCCATGAGTTTAGAGGTATCGGAACTTTCAGCAAAAGCAACGGTGTTTCGTAAAAGTTTGGTTTTGGAATCTTTTGACCAATCGAGTTTGAGAAGTACTCGATCTTCAAGCAATTGATATGCCTGGTTAGGGGTTTTGTAGAGAAAAATTCCTCCATCATCAAGTATTCCTTGAGATGTTTCATCAAGTCCATGGTAAAAGATTTGAATGATGGTTCCTCGTCCTAAACCATGTCCATGACAACTACGAAGCAAATCTTTCATACGAAGCCAAGCTTTGACAAGTGATTCGTTCAGATTTTTTGTGAAAACACGAATTTCTCCCATGAGTCGGTCAAACATGGCAGGTGGAAAGAATCGGCTCACAAAAGCTTGCCTCATCTCCTCCCAAGTATTGGTAGTTCCTGGGTTAATTCATTGTACCACACTTTTGCATCTCTGGTAAGTGATGATGGAAAAAGTTTGAGTTTGATGGCGTTGACATCGGTGTCGCCATATCAGAACATGCCACAAATTTCGATGAATTCGGCAATGTGTTTGTGCGGATCGGCCCTTGAACGGCCATCAAATTGACGGTCTTTGTTCATAGAAAGATGGTGACCTTTAACGGTGAAATTGTTACCAAGGTTAACTGGAACTATGGCAGATCCAGGAGTGGGTGCTACGGCTCGATTGGTGGCCCACATGGGTTGATCGTCAGCCATGGGAAAAGGTTGATCAGTGAATGGGTTATAAACGACTTTGGCTTCAAAAAGGTTATCAAATGGTGGGTTTCGTACTCTTGGTACACGGTTGGCTAATTGAACAAATGGTTTATTCTTCTTCTTGTTCTTGTTCAAATTAAACTTTCAGGATCGGAAAGAGGTGAAATTGGTTCTACTCCAGCTGAACGAGTGTTCATACAATTCCCAAGAGAATCAAGGCAATGCCTAAACACACGAGCGAATAATGAAAACAATTTGGAAAATCAAAATTGGTGATCCGATCGGATGGATGAACTACCAATCGGATGGCACTCTCGGAAAAATTTTGGTTTTGAAAAACCAATCGGATGGATGGCAAACCGATCGGATGGACAGCTCGGAAAACTTTTTATTTAGGAAACCGATCGGTTGGATGAAATACCGATCAGATGGTCAGCTCCGAAAACTTTTTTTTTCTTTCGAAAACGAACTTGGTGAGAGATGGACTTCTAAAACTTACAGAAACACAATCAAAATCCCCGGCAGCAGCGCCAAAAACTTGATGTGTTACGTGTGTGTACAAGTTTTAAATTTATAAGGGTGAATTACCGAATCTAGAAATAACACATACGAGCAAGTGAACTCGTCCGTTATAGCAAGATTATGATGGTAAGTCGGGATCGTTCACAGGGATTTGTGAGTGAATCGAGTTGTAAGTTTAAAAGCTACGAAAAGCAAGTCACAAAAATGAGCAATTATGATAATATGATAACTCAAATGATTAAAAACTACACTTGCTTAGACTAGTCTATTACTCTTGATAAGTATGATTGTGGTAACTTTTGTTAACATGTTGGTTATGATAATTAGTTTGGTGAACTAATCTATTGTTCTTACAAGTTAACCCTTCGTCAAGATTTTAGTTTATAAAAACAAGCATTACATTTAACCAATCAATTCAAGATCAATTCAAGGTTCATAAGTTTGGATTAACAAACTTAAACACAAAATTAGTCTTTTGTTTTATCAAATAAGCTTAGGAAATGGTCAATACAAAAGGTAACCGATCATAGACAAAAAGGTTACAATTGATTGTAAACTACTAATCTTTCGACGCTTGAAATGGTTTACAATCAATCCAATTTGATAGACAAAAGCATTCTTATTACAACCACAATTAAGTTTCTTTGTTTAACCAAGAATAATGGGTAAAAAACAATCATTCATAGACAAATGATTATAACTAGTTGAATAACACAAACCTTTCGACCTTTAGAATTATTAACAACTAGTCAAACTTGATTAACAAATGTCATTATGAAACTTAAGCACAATTGGATCTTAGAATTAACTTGAAATTGAATTAAAACATGTTATCACAATCATACGCAAATCATTAAGTAATAACCATCATCTAAGCAAGTGCACAAAGGCACTAGCCACTCATAGCAAATACAAACATAAACTCAGAACTTTGAACATAAGAAATCATGATTAAAAGTCTTACAATGATTAAAATAAGATTACAAATGATAAGGTAATGATACACAAAGTATTGGTGTTGACTTCTTGACGTTTTGACCTCCAAATGTTGACTTCTTGAACCTCCAAAGTTTCCTGGACTTCTAAGGACGAATATGAGAGTATTTTGAGAGTGGTTTATGATTAGAGAGTTAATTGGTAATTGTGTGTCTCCAAATGATTTCAATTGGCTTCTATTTATACTACTCTCAAGCCCTAGGGTGTTAAATGCTCCAACTTGGCCTCCAAGCAAAGTGGAATGACCTAGAATACATATGAGAAGGTCCTAGAATCGTTGGTATAAAGAGAAAATACTTAATGATGAAGTTTGAGAAAACAGACAACCTCCAACCGATCAGTATTGGCTCCAACCGATCGGTTGGTCTTCAAATGTGGCCTCCATCCGAATCGGTTGCGGGCTGCATCCGATCGGATGGAGTGCTGCTGTAGACTCATTTTTGGACTTTTGGTGTTTGGCTTGTTTCTTGCTCATGGCTCTGTGTTCTTCATCCAAACTTGAATCTTTCTTTGCCTTGGAACTTGTCGACTAGAATACTTGGAGCTTCATTCTTTGAAATACCTTTTCAGAGTGGATCTTGACATGAGAATCTTCGTACGATCATAAATATTTCCTTCTTCCTCATTCTTTCACTTTTTCTTCCTTTTTGCTGTACTTGGCTACATATACTTTGCAAACATACTTTGGTGCGATTAAGTAACAAAAGCATATAAATATAACCAAATGACATATACAAAAGCACAAATAACGCTACTAAAAACATGCACAATTTAAGCGTTATCAATCCACTACTAAAATCAAGCTAAGATCAAAATTTTTGTCTTGTGGTGGCTTAGTGGTGGTAAATGACAGCCAAGAGGGGGAGGGAAGATATTTTTGCTCCTCGTTGGTGTATCGTGTGTCGGTTTAAGTTTAAATGTTACCGTAAAGTTCCGGTTTGACGTTTTTGGACACGTACACGCAAAATAAAGTTTTTATCAACGTTTTCGTCAGAATAATAATAAAATATTATTATTTGCTCAGATTTTCATTTATTTGACTGCTACCATATATATTGTAGTGTCGATACGCGTGTGGGGTTGCTTTTCAGTAAATAAGAGAAAGCTTCTCAGTTAAATACGAAACTTGTCAGTAACAATCAGAAATAGAATAATTTGCACTTACTGACAAAAATAAACTTTTTCAGCAGTGACTGTAAGCTACAGTATGCGGGAAAGCTCCCAAAAAATGTTTTGAAATGCTCAGAAACATGCAGTTACGCACAGAAATGCTCGACTTAAAAATAATAAATAAATATTTATTATTAACTTAAAATGTCAAAATTACCATTTGTCATAGATATTCACAAACATCAAAGGCGTACATAGTACTCAATAAGGAAACCTTAAAGTTTGAAGAATCATATAATGTAGCCTTTGATGAAACTCCCCCAAAATCTAAGACATTGCCTTTGTTAGATGGCGATGTAATAGAAGAAGATGTGAGTCAAAATAGGATAGAATCCCCAAATAGTGATTTAGAGGAAGTAGTTCCTAGAGTAGAAAATATTAAGGAAGTTAGGGATCAACCCATAGATCAAGTTATAGGAGATTTAGGAGAAAGAACCCTTAAGTCACATGCCCAAGACAAAAGTAACTTCTTTGCATTTGTTTCTACCATAGAGCTTAAGAATATTAAGGAAGCCATAAAAGACGAAAATTGGGTTATGGCAATGCAAGAGGAATTAGATCAATTCTTAAGAAATGATGTATGGATCTTAGTTCCATGTCCTAGCGGTTACACTATCATAGGAACCAAATGGGGTTTTAAGAATAAACTAGATGAAAATGGGATAGTATGTAGGAATAGAGCTAGGTTAGTTGCCCAAGGTTATAATCAACAAGAAGGTATAGATTATGATGAAACTTTTGCCCCCGTTGCACGAATAGAGTCTATAAGAATTTTGCTTGCCTACGCATGTAGTCATAAATTTAAACTTTTCAAATGGATGTCAATAGTGCTTTTCTTAATGGAGTCATCGAAGAGGAAGTGTATGTTGCACAACCTACTAGTTTTATAGATTTTCAAAAACCCAATCATGTTTATAAGCTCAAAAAGGCTTTGTATGGACTTAAACAAGCTCCTAAAGCTTGGTATGATAGGTTGCACTCTTTTCTCTTACAAAATGAATATAAAATGGGTATGCTAGATAACACTTTATTCACCAAATAAAAAGGTGAGCATCTCATTATTATTCAAATCTATGTAGATGATATTATTTTTGGTTCAACAGGTCAATCGCTTTGTGATGAGTTTGCCAAATTAATGCATAAGGAATTTGAAATGAGCATGATGGGTGAACTTAGTTTCTTCTTAGGATTACAAATTAAGCATATAAGTGATGGGATATTCTTCAATCAATCAAAATACATATGTGAGATGCTTAAGAAATTTGGCTTGGAAAATTCCAAGGCTATGAAAACCCAAATATCTAGGAAAAGGGTTCTTACTTTGGATAAAGACAAGAAGTCCGTAGATAGCACTAAGTATAAAGGAATGATAAGAAGTTTGCTCTATCTCACGGCAAGTAGGCCGAATATTATGTTTAGTGTTTACCTTTACGTTAGGTTTCAAGAAAATCCTAAAATTTCCCACTTAGAGGCCGTAAAGAGAATATATAGGTATGTTAAGGGAACCCAACACCTAGGTCTTTGGTATCCTAAGGATACAGGGGTAAAAGTTTTGGTTTATACTAATTCGGATCATGCAGGCGATATAGTTGATACAAAGACCACCAGTGGAATTTGCACATTTGTAGGTGCATGTTTAACATCATGGTTTTCTAAGAAACAAACATCTTTTGCGAATTCCATAACGGAATCCGATTATGTTGCGGCTAGAAGGGCTTGCCAACAAGCGTTATGGATGAAACAAGCATTTGTTGATTATAACATCATGTTAAATGAAATGCCTATCTTATGTGACGATAAGTGTTCCATCAATCTAACATCAAGCCCAATTGATTACCCCCGCACTAAGCATATAGAAATTAGGCACCACTTCATAAGAGATAACATAGCTAAGAATCATATCATTATCTAGAAGATACCTTGCGAAGACAATATATCTAAAATCTTAGCTAAGACCCTAGATAAGGATCAATTCAATTACTTAAGATTAGGACTAGGAATGAGATTGCTAGAAGAAGAGGAGGATGTAAATGGCAAGAAAGAAATAGTGGAGGAATCTTAAGCATAAACCTTTTCATAAAAACCCACTAAACAAACTTTTTCACATACAATTATGTACTTTGTATGTACTTTGGATCTAATATCCAACCCTTATTTATTATCTACTAAACAAACTTTTTAAACAAGTCTCCAATAAACTCCTTTTAATCACATTTCACCATCTTCTTTTCAAAACAAAGGATAATAGAAGAGTTTAATTAAGTAAGTTAATCCGAAACCATACTACTCTCTACTTAGTGTCTATAATCCAAAAATGATATCTTCATTGGTGCATTACTAGTTGTTGAAATGCACTTGAGTCAAAACTCGTTCAAAAGATAAGAAGTATCATACTTTTCTACACAAACACACAACTTAACACATTCTCCACTATTTCTAAGAATGTAATTATCATAATAGGAATCATGTCTCTCTCGAAAAGATCGGTGAACAACAATCAAGGAAATCAAAATCCGGAGAACTCTAGGAGATTGAAAAGGTCATTCTTGGATATGATGAAAAATGAAGGTGATGATAGGATAATGTTTGTGCATGAATTAAGGAGGCTTTTGGAATGTGAGGTATGTGACTTAATTAAGGAACCTTTAAGTCCAAGGTTGTATGAAGAAGTATACTCCATTTGTTGCGAGAATACCGCACACATGGTTAATGCTCTCAAGGACTCAAGGATTGAAGCTAGGGTTATGCTTATATCCATTTATGAAGGAATCATTGAGTTCCTAACCACTATTTCCAAAATGAATAGGAACTTGGAAGATGATAAGTTGAAAGAAAATGAGAAAAAGGTGAAAAAGGAAGAGAAGTTAGGATTTCACTTTGGAAACTAGATCTCTAATTTGATATCCCTAGCAAGTACTAGTATAGTACTTTTTATTGAAAAGTAATAGGATAGTTATTGTAGAATAAAGAATGTGGCATATTTGTTCATGTATGCTTGGAATGAAATGACATCGTTTGACATTAATATGTGTTGTAATGCATGATATTATATTATATATATATATATATATTATATATATATATATATATTATATATATATATATATATATATATATATATATAATATTATATATATATAAAACTATCCCATGTTGAAAGTCTCCAAATGGTCACCTAACCCATTTTGGACTTCCATATGTGAGGATTGTTTTGTTTGTTGGTTGTTGGTTGTTTCTTGTGTAGCGAGGACACCGCAAAGGTGAGGCTCTTGACCCATGGATCCCCGCCTTAGAACAAGGGGGAGCTTTGTTCAAGGGGGAGCATGCTATAGAGGAAATAAAGCTCAAGTTATAGTTAAAGATAAGGTCCAAGTGATTCCCGCCTTTTTGATTCGACAAAATGGGGAGAAAGAAAGCAAAGAGCACAAGCTAGTGTGAAGACCAATTCAAGATAAAGATCAAGGCTTTACCAAATTACAAGGCAAGGTCAAGACGCAGGCTACACCAAGGCGTTCTTAATCTTTGCTACGATTTGTAATTTTATTTGTTTTCGGAATTTGTTTGTCATCATCAAAAAAGGGGGAGATTGTTGGGACAACATTAGTTAGTTCTCCTTATGTTTAATGATGACAAATAAACCTTCACAACACATAAAATTACAAACGTTGGCCAAATTTCTCCCGACCCATAACTGGGCCTGGCGCAACAACGTGCCAGCCTTCTGTAAAGGTTTGAGATGAAATTTGAAAGTCGGCTTTCCCCTTACCCGATAATTGTGGATCTTTCAATGCAGGTATGAATATGTTATGTGCTTTATTGGGAACACTCGAAACGTGTTTTAGAATTGGAGGGATCCAAATTTACAACCTCCCATTTTTGGCAAAACGCCAACTCAATTATTTTGATAATCGCCTCTAGCCAAGGCTTTTCTAAACCTAGGGAACTTGTATATTTCACGTGACATCAAGTGAAAGTATTCATATGGTCATAATCCGTGTTTACGTCTTCTCTAATCACATAACGGCTTTACTCCCTTATTGGTCAAACTAAGTCAAAGGTCCCTTTGCGTAAATGCATCCTTTCCCGTTATGGTATATGACAAGATGATTATTGATTACGTCGAATCGTTGAAATTCATGTATTATGAGATTATGAATACTCGACATTGAGTTACTTGAGATTATAAGTAACCTTTGATTTTCTCAACCCATAATCGTCTTTGTCAATCTTTTCTTCTTTAATGACAAAATAATTAAGCCTTAATCACTCATTTGATTAATCTCCTCACCAAACTAATCCTTCTAAAATTTCAAATTTCTCCCAAATCTTATCCCCAACATTCTCTTAATATTCCTTGTACTTTCATGTACTTCTTGTCCCCTTACATTCCCACACCAAATCTTCCAAACATTCCCTTCTCTACATTCCAATCTAACCACTTAGATTTCACCACCTCATCATCTTCTTCATCCAACCATTCATTTCAATACAAAAATAAACCTTCACCACAAACCACCTTCATTCTCATCTCCTACATTCAAAATTCAAATTTTGAATCCAAGCCAAAGGCTCCCCATCACCTCAACATCCCATCCTTATACAACTCACTCTTACACACATACAACTCACTCCCTCATATACAACCTCCCTCACTCTCTACCTCACTCTCACACTTCAAATTTGAAATCCAAACCAAGGCTCCTGATAAGGATTTATTTGGTACCTTTTTATGGGTCATTTAAGCCCAAAATCGTATAAGTATGATCAAATATTGATTCAAATCGTTTCTTTTAGCATTTTAGGTACTTCGGACGAGAATTGTGGAAACTGGCGTATTTTGGACTAAAATCGACAAGAAAACGAAGAAAAACGACCAAGTCAAGAATTTATCAAGATGGAGACCTAACGGCGTCACAATCCATAACCTGACGCCGTCACTTGTATTTGAAGACCCAAACTCAGTGCAATTTTATAACGTGACGGCTCAGAAGAACTAAAGCGTGATAGCCTCAAAGCATCCTTGACGGTGTCAGAACAGCGACTTGCACAAGACGAAAACCTAATCCACGGCGAGCTGACGGCGTCAAAAGCTATAAGCTGACGCCATCAGAGTTGTAAACCTATATATATTTTTGAATGTTTTAATTGTAGTGTGTAACACTTTGGAGGACAAAACCCTAGACGAGTTTGACAACTTTTGTAAGGCTTTTCCAGCCTTTTTCATCCATGTTTTATTGAAGATAAGTTATTCGTTTAATCATTCAGTATGTCTATGTGTTGTTTGATTACTTGTTTATCTTTTGTTTACTTTAACATGTTAGCTTAAGTTTATTTGTGTTTGCTTAGATCTAGTGAAACCTAGTTATTGAATATTGATTTGTTGTCTCTTGTTTAGTTGATTGTCTCGCCTTAGGCTAAGAAAACTGGCTGACCGCTTATATGTAACAAGCTTGAACGTCTTAGAAAATGCAACCGTAGAGTGCACTATTGGTTTTTCTCGTTGTATTTATTGCGTGAATTGCGGCTTATAGATCCTAGAAAACTTAATAGACTTTAAGTAATTTAGGGGAGACTAAGATTCCTAGAGCTGGGGACTTCGGCACCTCCCTACGACCAATATTATGGAATACAACGCTTCAACTAAAACAAGGACGTGGCAATTCAACAAATCAGTAGGAGATAACTAGGGATTAATTAATTTTAAGTGAACACGTTTTCCCTATCATAAGAGTTACCACCAATTTACTTTTCTTTGTTATTAGATTAATTTTAGTTTTATAATTAGTTTTTGGGTAAGCTGATTAACAATTAATTCCGCCCACTCCTTCAAAACCGAGATTTTTAATTGCTTTTCATAAAATATAAAAATACAAAAAGAATCATCTTTCACCTCTAGACCTATCTCGTCAAACATCTTGACCTTTCCACAAATATTGCGAGACTATTCCCCTAGAGAACGATCAATCCACCGGACTTACCTATACTACACTACAACGGTTTGGTAAACTACCTAGAGGATTGTAAAACCTTTTGCGATTTTCAAAAATATCGCATCAGCTCCCCATCACATCCTTATCACATCACTCTTACACATCCAACTCATCTCCAACAACTATATTTCAAATTTGAAATTCAAACACTCCTTCTCACAACTCACCCAAACTCATCTCAATCATCTCCCCTTTGCCTCCAAGAAAGGATATTCCCATGGATATTCTTCTTAACTCAAGAATGCTTTCTCTTCTTACCCAACCATGGTTTGTTCTAACCCAACCTTACTCTCTCACTTCCCTCTTACACATTTGAATTTCAAATTCAAATCTTTCCTCTCTAACATATACACTTTCTTTTCAAGCAAAGGAATATTCTATGGCATATTCTTTCTCTCTTATCTATGCTATGTGAGGAATACCCAAACTACCCCTATCCAATTATCTCTTCTACCTTCTCTCTTTGATAATTGGTTTCACTAAAACACTTCAAAAAACATTTTTACAAAATGGCTATTTGAGTTGGTAGACCTTGAGAATGAATAATGTAAAGGTCTAAACGTGTGAAGTACAATTGGGGGTTTTAGCAAGGTTGGGTATTTAAAAGACAAAAATCCCAAAAAATGTTACAGAGGTTCTGGCGCGTCGCTGGCGCTTCGACAGGCCAGCAGCGCACCAGCCTCGGTAAATATTTTACCACTTGGAATTTTTGCCTATAAATACCCACCATTGCCTCTTGTATTCCTCACCCCTTTCCATTATTTCTTTCTCTCTTATCTATCTTCTCTCAATCCTCTAATTCTATCCTGTGTTCTTAATCTTTCACATAACATCTTTGAAAGAACACGTCTCCTTGCAAGGGAAGAATCACAATAACCTAATCCACTCTTGTGATTGTGTCGAGGGTCTTCTTCTCTATAACCTTTCTATTACAATTGAGTCTTTAGGTTAGGTTAGGGCTTTATTAAACAATCAAACATTTATTAATTTGATTTGGTTGTAAGGGAAGTCTTGTGTCCAGGTGACCAAGCCTAGATCATTGGAGATCTAGTTGGGGTTTGATACTTCTGGTAGGAAGTATTTATGGTCTTGATGCGTGGTTTTGTGACCTTACAACAGGTTTTACCTCTCGAGGGATCTCAAGAGGCTTACAACCCCACCAGGCAGTGTACCTGACCGATGTAGTATAGTGTAGTGGTAAGTACGGGGGATTGATCGTTCTCCACAGGGAATAGTGTCGTTAGGATTGAAAAACTACTCTAATAGGTCTAAGGGTGAGAGAAGATTCTTTTTATGTTTTTATATTTTTATGAAAGCAAGTAAAATCTCGGGTTTGAAGGAGTGGGCGGAATTAGTTGCTAGTCAACTAACCCAAATTACTACGAATGCAAATAAAATAAAATAACAGAAAATGAAAAGGTCGTGAAACTTATGTGGAGAGAAATGTGTTTACTTAGATTTCCTTACTCCCTAACTATCTTTTACCGGTTGATTAGTGTGTATTAATCGCGTGGATGACGGGTGTATTCCTTAATACCAATCGTGGGGTGGCGTACGTACTTCCCCAACTCTACAAGCTCCTACTTCACTCCTATGTCGAGCCGGCTAAGAAGCTCCTAACATGGGATCACTAGAATTCGCTCATGCATTAAATACAACCATAAAAACCTTAGTACGCATTGGTTCATGTTTCTTAAGACGTTCAAGCAAGTTACCGAATAGGAAGTTAGCCAGTTTTCTTAAGCCTAACATCGATGAACAATCATCCAATACAATTAATAACACACTAATAACCAATAATCAATAGCTAGGTTTCATTAGATCTAAGCAAACACAAGATAAATCTAGCCTAGCATGTTAATCAAAAGACAAGAACAAGATGTAATCAAACAACACATAGACATATTGAATGATTAAACGATTACTTATCTTCAATTAAACATGGGAGATCCAAGGGTATGAAAACCCTTAAAATGGCAGAAATTCGTCTTAGGGTTTCTCCTCCAAAATTACACACAATAAGTTCCACACCAATGACAAAAAATTGCAAAACTATATATAGAGTTTAAGGTCTGACGGCGTCACGTTGTAGATCCTAACGCCGTCACATCGCTGCTTTTAGGGTTCCCGGATGGCCTTCCTGACACCGTCCCTCTTTAGACCTCCAAAATCCATTCTGGCTTATCAAAGCTTGACGCCGTCAGAAATGAGCTTGACGCCGTCCCTCTTTAAGTTAAGCCGTGACGACCTTGATCACTTCAAAGGGTGACGCCGTCAGATTTTTCATGCAAAATTCTCTGGCTTATCATGAGTAATTTTCATATCCACCTCTTTTCCCAAGCCATGATGCCGTCTGGGCCAATACCTGACGCCGTCAAAGGTACTTTCCAGCACAATTTTGAGACTTTGCCGTTTTCTTCACCTTTATGCTCCAAAAACGTCCAAAATGCTTCCTTTTCCACATTTCTTCTCCAAAGTACCTAAAATGACAAAAGGAACGATTTAGGGCAATATTTGATCAAATAAATATGATTTAGGGCTTAAATGACCCCCTAAAAGCGGTACATTTTTCGCTTCATCAGGTCTTAGTGGTTAATTCGAATCAAGAGTCCTTAAGGGTGGTTTCCGAGGGCTGAATACCATTGGGGAGTAGCTCTTCTGAGTGAGCCGCTGATCTTAGTGCATATCGGTGGAGCGAAGTTGTAACGGTTTGTAGTCCACTGAAAGGATTATACTTAGTGAATAGTATAGTGTCATGGATTCGCAACTGGACATACAGATGGTATAAACCCCTTATCTCGAACAAGTATATATCGTGGTGTCTTTTTACTTACTTTATATATTTGGTTGTGACTGTGATTGTTTTAGTGGTTGTTGTTGTATAAACTACTTGGTGCTTTTAGAGGCTTAAAGTCTTTAAACATCTAAAAGGCTGAAGAGACCGTATTCACCCCCCCCCCCCCCCTCTACGGTTCTACAGAGAGGAATTGATAACAAAATGTTCAATATACTCGACACAAGTGTCACATAAGGGGAAAAGATTAGATGCCATGTTAATACCACGAAGGTCAAGATTCACTGAGTGGGAAGTCTATCCAAAGACGCCCTCCAAGCGCAAATATTTACTTTTCGAGGGACAAGAAGATTCCAAAGATGATGGTCATCAATGATATAACCAACTAGCTGGACATTTTTAATTCTCTTAGAAAGAGGGCTAACTTTAAAAGACCCCAAAACGTCCAAGGATGAAAACCATTTGTCAGCCGCATCCGCATTTAGCTGAAGACGACCAACATGAGAGATAAGTGAAGCCAAATCATCGTTTGCCCTACCCCTCAGAGGACGAATCCAAAAGCAGTTACCAACCCCCAAATCATTTACCATATGCCACCGGTACTAATACGACAGCCTTTTGAAGACTCGAGGGCATATAATCTAGGAAATGCATTCGTAAGCTTCCTTCTACCCTCACACCACTGGTCAATCCAAAATAAGTATTATGACCATTGGAGATTTTGCGAATAAAATAGCCTTTAAAAGCTTCATCGCTAGATTTGATGATATTGACAGCTTTAACAATTTTTGTCCAAATACCACTTGAGCCAAGGCTCATTGGATCAGAACTAAAACCACCTCATCATCGTAAAAATCTTTAATAACCATCCGCTAAAGAGCCTCTTCCTCCGAGAGAAATCCCGATACCAATAATCAAATGTTTTAGACTTTATAACTTTCATAATTATCAATATAAACCAAATATATTTGATGTGTCTTTTGTCTTGCATTTGATCAATTCACGAATCTTATAAATGCAGTAGCATTTTATCCTCATTTTATAAATATTATTATACTCTTATAAAACTCCTATTTCTCCAAGCCACATATACTTCATTCCAAATGAACATACGCAAGTTTATTATCAAAAGCTGAATAGTTTGATAATCGATGTTATTTTTCTTTTTTAATCTTTGATCAAATCATTCATTTAATGTAAACTTTATAAAACAACAACTCACAAATCTCTTTGAACTCAACCAACCACCCATTTTATTTTATTACTGCGTATCAAAGCTAGTATGGTATATCGTATGTTTTAACTTCAAAAAAAATTATAAAAAAATTACAACAAAATCAAACCCTAATAACTGTGTGAAAACGAGAGAGAAAACACACAATAAATACGAATACAGACACAAAAGTTATGAGGAAAAAAAACAAAAATAGTTTTTTATAACTCTAAATCTTCATCTACACTTTTCACCCTTTATCTTTAGACACAAATACATCTTCAACCCTTGATCTTTATCAGAACTTCAAAATACAAAAGCCCTCACACCGCCATATGCGGCGTGTGTTTGGACGACCAGCAGATATGCTTTAATTTTTATTATAAAAAATGTATGTGTTTGGTTCTTGGGTGTGTTCGGCCGAATATCAAAGAGAAGGGAAGGGATGGTTTCAAAAACTAATGTGGATTATTGTAAAACAAAAGAAGTTTTACAATCCTCCTAGGCAGAGTACCTAACCGTTGTAGTGCAGTATAGGTAAGACACGGGGGATTGATGTTCTCTAGGGGAATAGTGATGTAGGCTCGAAGTGTATGTCGAATTAAGTCTAAGGGTTGAGGGAAGATTGTTGTTGGTATTTTATGTCTAATTGAAAGCAAGTAAAATCTCGGGTTTTGGATGAGGTGGTTTTAACTAATCAAACTACTACTAAATTAAATGCAATAAAAGTAGATTAAGGATCTAAAATGTAAGTGAAGCGTATCTACCTTGGATGTATTACTCTTTGCTAGTTATCAAATTCTACCTACTAAATTGCCACGTCCTTGTCTAATTAATGTAGTTGTATTCCTTATTACCTATCGAGGGGTGGTCAAGCCTTAACTTCTATGAACTATGTCTAATTCAGTGGCGCGAATGCCTTTTTATCTCAATTTCCATAATACGATCAAAGTACACGCATTAAATACAATGATATCAAGTTAATTAATTATTAACTACTCATTTAATTGGACGTTCAAGCTAGTATGATTTGACCTAGTCAGTTTTCCAACTCCTAACGCAAAACACTAATCAACAAGAGACAGTAGGAAGCAGTATTATAAACTAAACTAACCAGACTTATTGAATCTGCCACGCCTTAATTGATGACGATAGACATAAACATCAATAAGAAAACAATAAGATCTAATTAAATATTAACAAGTTTCATACAATCCTAAAAATAAACACTAGGTGAATTACCCAAGCATAATCAATGAAGAACAAGCAACAATAATGATAATTGAAGACATAATTAAGATTGAATCAATAAACAAAAAAATACAAAATGTTTTTGGAATGATTTATACCTCCTAAGTTGTTGGAAAAATACCTACCTAAACCCTAGAATTGGACTTAGGGTTCAGGGCTTACAAAAAGTGAGTTTATGAGGTTATATTTATAGGTTGATTTTCTGTCGGTTCAAGATGACAGCGTCAGCTCCAAGGCATGACGGCGTCATGATGTCTTTTTCGCCAAGATGTAGATCTTCTTGTCCCGGTCGCATGGCCTTTTGAATCACCTAAATCCGAGTTCCTGTGAAGATTTTATGGCCAAAACAAGATCAGGTACTTCACGAGCAAGTTGTGAAATTATTAATTAGCTTGTGATGGCGTCACGTTGAAGTTGTGACGCCGTCAGCCTTCATAAAATTGGTCTTGACACCGTCATCTCGAGGCCATCCCAGGAGCCAGAATGGTCAACCTTACATAGGTGACGGCGTCACACATTTGTCGTGACATTGTCACGGAGCCTCCTGGTGTTGTCGTTTTCCCGTCCAATCGAGCCAAAAATGCTTCCTTTTCCAGCATTTGCTTCCCAAGTTTCTAAAATTCAAATAGAAACAATTTAGGGCAATAAATTATCAAATATACACGGATTTAGAGGCTAAATAACTCCTTAAATATAAAATTACACTTCATCAAATATTCCTACACTTGGGATTTGCTTGTCCTCAAGCAAATATGCTTTTATCCTAATCAATTTACAAGTTCGAGGGCATTTAGCATTAGGTTAAGATAATTTACAATATAACTCGTTCTACAATAGTCATAACAAGCACAGAAATTATATACTAGCACCTCACATAAAGTGTTTGGATTCTCTCATCTCTCGGGTGTATAAGTGATTTAACATTATGGAAATGGAAAAATAAACACTCTCTACCTGTCATAGCACATAGATTACCATAGGCTTGATAAAGGATCAAAACCTCCACTGCTTTGGCGTAAGCACCTAGGATAAACTATCAAAGAGGTCTTTATAAGGGTTGTAACGTTAGGTGTAAGGGTAAGGAAAAGACTTTTGGGAATATTGAAATTTACTGTTGGCACGTTAATCATCTAAGCTAATTACATGTACAAAATGGCGTTAATAAGCCAAGAATCGATAAACTAACTCTAACTCTTCGTTGCTTTTCTTGGCTCTTTCCTGATTTAAACATAAGCAGGATCGCAGTCCATATGTTTTTCCTTCTTTTCTATTTTTTTCCATTTTTTTTATCATACACTTTTGCCCTGCCATCTGTTGGTCTGCTGAACATAATAGATTAATCGGGATTTATAATTGCAACCCTACACTTGCATTTTTGCATAAATATAAACTAACTAATGACCCGAATGGCGAGGATCAAAACATGTGGAGTATCTTAAACATTAATGTACATATGGGGGTAATAATTTGACGCTCTTCCCTATTACTCCATAAATAATACTACTGTAAGTCCCAATCATCCCAAAACCGTATTTGTTGGTCTAAATGATTGTGCAAAACATGATTAATTTTACACAAGAACCAAATGACAACTAATAACACACATTGTAATTTTCAACGTTTATATTCTATATGCATTTAACAAAGAATATATACCCAAGTGTTTGCGGAACAACACTTGGGATTGAAAGACAATGTATACTCTCTGATTTTAGAGAGGAGGATCCTATCATCTATACAATACTATACTTTGTGTGTGTAGAATCCCCAACTATCTCTTTACAAACAAACATATATATATATATATATATATATATATATATATATATATATATATATATATATATATATATATATATATATATATGTGTGTGTGTGTGTGTGTGTGTGTGTGTGTGTGTGTGTGTGTGTGTTGTGTGTGTGTGTGTGTGTGTGTGTGTATATATATATCCTAGACTATATAATTGTGTAACAATCCAGCGACACATAAGCGTAGAAAATGCCACCTAAATGCCACCTCATTGATGACATGGCACACACTAATCATGCACTAAAATTCGAGAATTTAAAAATTGTTCGTTCGTGGGACTCGAACCCATGACCTTTGCAGAATGAAACAAGCCTGCCTACCACTAGATCACTTAATGATTTTTGTTTAAAGCTTTCAAAATAATAACTACATGCCTAAAATTAAATGCACTAATAACTCTCCCATATCCCAGCATTCATTCATTTTAGGAATCTCAATTACCAACAGATGATTTGAAAAATTGAAACCAATCACATTCATTCATCCACCCTATAATCAAAACAGAATTCATAACTCACTCTCTAAAATCTCTGCTATTCTAATTCAAACTGAATATTACCTTCCAAAATTAAACCTTTCACTTCAGTCAAAATTTGAAACGTATCATCAACTAAAAAATCGCCTTTTCCTCTCAATAAATCACTCGCAGTCAATTCATTCCATCATTCAAAATTAAAATTAGGGTTCCTTCAACAAAAACAAAATCGAGATCGCCGTTAATCAACAACATTCTTAATTCATACTCTTCTAAATCAATGTCATATATCATGTTCGTATGATTTTCAATTGTTGAATCACATAATCATATTCGTATGATTTGTAATTAATAAGGTGTATGGTTTTTGTAGTTCAGATCGAGGACTCATTGATGGGATTGATTATTTGGAGTTAACTATCGACGATCATTGTAAGGTATGTTTGGTCTTTACATTTACTTGATATACTTTTGTAAAGGATTTTGAAATTTATTTACTAAAATTCCTCAATGAGTAGCGAGTGTTTGATTTAAAATACCTAAGATGAAGTTCAGAATATCAGTAAGAGAAACGATATCTGATTTTAAGTCGAGATCTACTCTGATCCACTATAAGTCATATTTTTTGTATTTAAATTTGGATCTTTTTATTTGTTTATTATGTTATTTGTGTAAAAGATTGAAGCTTTTAATATATTGATTTTTTTTTTTTTTTTTTTTTTTTTTTTTTGTATATAAAGATTGAAGTTTCTAATTTGTTATGCATTTTTTTTGTACTAAAATGATAAGTATTTATGGTATTAAAAATAAATCTAATAATTTTTTAAAATTGAGGGTTTTCAATTAATTAATTTGTAGGTGTCCGAAATGTGTTGAATTGAAGCTACCTCGCGAAGGTGCTGCTTTCTGGTTTGTTACGATGGGCCCTACTTTTCCGCTAAATTTATGAAGTTAAGTTTAGGTTAAGGAATAATGGGATTATTTTATTGTTTGTGTTGATAGTACTCGGGATTGTTTTAAGGCGTCGTGGGGCACACATAAGTCTGTTCATTTGAAGGCGAAGTTGGCATCTGTTGGATCAAGTAAACCGTGGGAACTGAATGTGGCGTCACCGAGTGATGGTTGGTTATATTGTTTGAGGAAAGGACACTCGCGGACTACGCAAACTCACAGGGTATGCCTTTGGACTAATTTTTTTGGACAAATGTTGATTTTTATATGTTATGGTATTTAGTAAAGGTACTTTTTGCAGACCCTTGAGACCGTATCCCATTTCAAAAAAGCGTGTACTACCTGCAGGCATTGAGCTACCAGACTGGGCACTTGATGTGAGTTGACTAATTATTAGACAAGTTTGCCGAACTATTTTGCGTATTCTTGATACACACTTTATGAACATTGTTTGCACACAGCATATATACATTGATGTAGTCTTCTGATGATATTAATCATGTAACATTGTAGGGAAATCCATAAATCAAACCCATTAGTGATCTGCAACATGTTGTTGAGGTACTGTTACTATCAATATTAATACTAGATAACCATTTTCCTTATTATTTATTTATCTATTTATTTCGTGATGTAATGGCATTTTCAAATGCTTTTGTTTTGAAGATAAAATCGCCAGAGATGATTGAGAGAATGAGAGAAAAAATCGAGTAAGTTCTTTTTGCCAGTTCGATTTTACTCTATATTATCTGAAATCAGTTTGAGATATGTATAGAAATACAATACTCTGTATCAACTGCTAGCTAGCAATAATTTCTTTCATTCTAATGCTTATAAACATACTCTGATAGATAGCAAGGGAGGTTTTGGATGCTGGTGCTTGTGCTGTGCGCCCTGGTGTGACTACTTGACGAAATCGATGTTGTGGTTCATGAAGCAACCATTGCTGCTGGTACGTCCACTTTTCAGCTATTACGTAGATTTTTTTTATATATACACCATACGTATTTGGAAGTGGGTCAAAAAGTTCGGGTTGGATAATGGGTTAAAAAGGATAATATGAGCATTTCAACTAGCTGGTAGTTAATATTATGTTGTGTTGTTTGCTGATTAATTATTAAAGCAACTTGTGGAGCATGGTATGTTCATTTCCTTGCGTATCCAGTTTCAATCTGGTATGCGGAGTATATATTTTATTAGCATGAATATGAAACTATGAAAGTATTCTATTTGACACACCAAATCAAAGCCTATGCAATTGCAAATAACAGCCACTTTGATTAAGTTTTATTTTTTATTATGTCACTTACTACAGGAGCCTATCCGTCTCCGCTTACCTATCATTTTTTCCCAAAGTCAGGATGCACGTAGGTACATCTGTGTATTTCATTTTTGATCTTTGACTTCTACTGTCCTTTTCTTTAACATTAGTGTTTATGTTACCAGATCTGTCAATGAAGTAATCTGTCATGGGATTCCAGATGGAAGGTATCTACCTTATGCATTTTTAAACTACTGTCATATATTTTTTAAGTTATTCATTCACACCATCAATCCACCATACTCAAAATTTTTGATTTATATTATTTTTCTACCTGTTCTCTTGGTTTTCATTGTCGTTCATATCAAGTGATGTTTGGAACAATACAAAGAGAAATGGAAGAAAGGAGGAGGTTGGAACAGTAAGAAGCAAAGAAGATAATGTTTAAGACTCAACCAATTTTTAGATATGCCAGAAGTAAGATGAGTGATGTCGAACTTAGAACAATGGTTAGATACACTTGCATGCATAATGGCCCAAAGGTGAAGACTTTTCCTTTTTTTGACATGTCATTTAAGCCTCATTGTTTTGTTTAAAAAGTTTTAAGCTTTAGTGTATCCTATATATAGATAAATTTTAGTCATTTTATATTTTTTCTTTTTGGCTATTAGGGTACAAGAGTCTCTGTGGTGATGTCATATTTGGAAAAACGAGCCCAATACCCCATGATGATGATCCAAGGCAAGCTTCAAGGTATACACTAAGTGATCATAGCAAGGGCTTGCGACATAGTGAAAGTGGAGTTGTGGATCAGGTACAAACCTTTATCTAAACAGCCCCTTTAATCGGTTTTTGTCCAAACATCCCCTAAAGCCGCTTTTTATGTCCAAACAATCTATAAATGCAGTTTTCTGTCAAACAGTTCATAAAGAATTTTTTTTCTGTCTAAACAGCCCCTAATCAAGTTTACTGTCCAAATAGGCCTTAAACTGGTGCAGTCCAAACACCTTTGTTTGCTGAAATTTACAGTTATTGTAGAATTTGGTTTTTAAAGATGTTTGAGCCCTTGATTCAAGACGATTAAACCTTAGTCAACAACCCTTAATGTTATTTGGATGGGTTCGCATATTTAGAAGTGGGTCAAAAAGTTCGGGTTAGGTAATGGGTTAAAAAGGATAATATGAGCATTTCAACAAGCTGGCAGTTAATATTATGTTGTAGATGAGCATTAAGGGTTGTGTAGCACACGAGGCTCTCAGTGTGTATGGTTCCACAATTCATTTCAATGTGTATAATGAGATTAAGAAAAACAGGGTTAAATCAACTATTCTTGCTTTAGTTGATATTGATGTTCGAATATGTGTTTTTGAAAATGATTATATGTTTAAACTTTAAAGCTATATACCAGCAGCCGGTGTTGGGGTTAATTCATGGACTTGAGAGCTCACAGTCATGATTCCCCAAGCTACGTTTGTTGTATAGAACTAGACACCAATGATTCCTTACATCCAACCAATCATTCTAATACCCATTACTGTTATCTGTATTTGATGCTTATGCGATGATTGATCAGCCAAGGCAACTTATGTGTAGGTTGTTTAAGTAACTTGTGTCATTATTTGTATTTCTATTGTTATTCTCACATTAAGGTTTGCAAGTTTAAGGCAAAAAGTTAAACTAACTGTTAACTGTTTGGCATCTATTGCTACCTATTTAAGTTATTACTCTTAAGTCAATGTCACAGGCCGATTACTTGAAATTTGGAAGTTACAAATTTTTTTTTTTTTTGAACATCAAATGAAGCATATCGTGAAGATTTTGACATTTTTGGTGGCTATTACTGCTGTATGGATTAGCTTATTGCAGACTGCAATGATTCCACATAGTCATACTTGGTTGGTGAGCCTCTTTCTTTTGCTTTTAAAGAGTTGATTCATTGTAAAAGATGTGTTTGGATTTGCATCTTGAAACTGTTTAGTGAGACTTAAACTTGGGAATACTGAGTTTTATAACGTATTGATCAATTGGGTTCTGCTTATAAATAACTGATCATTTTTAGTAGTCAAATATGAGCTATAAATATCAACTCTTTATTTGTAAAGACTGCAATAAAAGCGTAAACTAAAATAGCTTTTTTTAGTTTTAACTTATCACTAAGGATTTTTCCAATGAACTAGTTTAAGTGTCATGCCAGAGCAGTTGAGAACATCCTATTGAGTAAGTTCTTTTTTTAGTTTTAACATATGCACTAAGGATTTTTCCAATGAACTATGTTTTTAAGTGTCATTATTTGTGTTTAATTTATGTATTATATTTTTGTAGGAAAAATGAGTAAGTACTTTAGGAATTTGGTGTCTTTCTATTTGGAAAAAAAGGACCATAAATATAATTAGACACGTCGTCTTTATTGTTTCCACTATTCGTATACCAAAGTTATCCTACAGATATGAGAAATAGTGTGATTTTGTGCACCCGGTAATTTAGTTATTACTTACAAATAGACAACCCAATTTTATCTTCTCATATCCACTAATCAATTTTTTCCCGATGTTTTCCCCCCACAATTTCTCATATTCACTAATCAATTTTCCACATGTTCCACCCGCAATTTTTAAGAGATATATTTAGGGCAATTGATTAGGTCAATGAAACATTTTCAATTTTTTTAATTTGTCTTTGTTTTTTTGTATCTTCCATCAGTTTATGGTTTTAGATTAGGGTGAATTTGTTTGTCCCGTTTCATGAATCATGACTATTCCTCTATTTACATTTTGGCAAAGAATAGGAAACTTACTGAATTGACAATGGAAAT